>CM064575.1:15596833-15621833 GCA_032716605.1 Paralithodes platypus
TCCAGAGCTCAGATGTTGAAGCGAAGCAAGTTTGAGATTAACGTTGCACTGGGGGTTTTGTGGAAGAGTTGCACAGAGGCGTAGGGGGTGGGATGATGTTTGCAGGACGGGTACCACGTTTGCCCTTACGGTAATTTTAGGAGGGTGGTCATGAACTGGGATTAGCTCTGAAGGCACACTGATCTATTTTTTTGTTTTTGCTATTTTTTTTGTTTTATGTAGCTGGGCGATTAGAAGTTATTTGAATAGAGAGCGCGATTAGGGATTTGCAGATGAGCGAGTTGGCTTGCAACATTGCGTGCGTTTTGTTTATTTTTTTTTTTTTCTTTTTTCTTTTTTTTTGTTGTTTTTTTTTGTTGTTTTTTTTTCTTTTTTGTCTTTTTGTTTGGGGAGAGGGAGCAGGGGAGAAGAGGAGGAGGGGGGAATGGGAGAGAGAGGGAGAGAGAGAGATTGCAGAGAGTTTGGTCGTTTGGGGACGGGAGTTAATGATACGAAAGGCCTTCCTTTCAACTTTGTCTAGGAGAGCGGTGTGAGAGGAACCTCCCCACACATGTGAACAATACTCAATACAAGGCGCACTATTGCCCCTGTACAGAGCAAAGAAGCTGTGCAGGGGAAAAGAACCCCCTAAGACGGTTGAGCACACCCAGCTTCTGGGAGGCTGCCTTAGCAAGACTGGTAATATGGTCCTTCCAAATGAGAGCAGAAGAAGAAAAAGAGACACCAAGAATATTGAGAGAAGATGAAGGGTTGATTTTTGTATTGTTGAAGAATAAGGGATAGTCCGCTGGAGATCCTGACGGGTTGATAGATGGAGAAATTGGGTTTTGGAAGCATTAAAGTAACAAGGTTTTCTCTGCCCCAATTGGAAATAGTATTTAGATCAGAATTTAAGAGTTCTATGGCTTCATTACGTTTGTCGTTGAGGGATTGCTGGCTGGGGCGTTCTGAAAAACTAATGGAGTAGTGTAAGGTTGAGTCGTCTGCGTATGAATGGATGGGAATTAAGGTACAGTTAAGGAGATCATTTATAAAATTAGAAAGAGAATAGGAGATAGGACAGAGCCCTGAGGAACACCGGAGTTTATAGGGTGAGGAAGTGAACAATGGCCGTCCACAACCGCAGCTATGGAACGGCCGGAAAGGAAATTAGAGACAAAGGCACAGATGAGGGATAGAAACCGAAGGAGGGTAGTTTAGAAATTAAAGATTTATGCCAGACTCTATCGAAGGCTTTCGATATGTCTAGTGCAATAGAAAAAGTCTCACCGAAGTCCCGAAAGGAGGATGACCAAGAGTTAGTAAGATATGAAGAATATCACCAGTAGAGCGACCCTTAAGGAAGCCATACTGGCGATCTGAGAGCAGATTCTGAGAAGAAAAATGCTTAAGAAATTTGGAAGCAAGAATAGTTTCAAAAACTTTAGAAAGACAAGAGATAAGAGCAATTGGACGATAGTTGGAGGGTTGAGAGCGGTCACCCTTCTTTGGGACAGGTTGAATGTGAGCAAACTTCCAGCATGAAGGGAAGACGTTAGAGGATAGACAGAGACGAAAGAGTTTGCCTAGGCAGGGAGTCAGCACGGAAGCACAGTTTTTGAGAACAACAGGAGGAACACCGTCCGGACCGTACGCCTTATTAGTGTTAAGCCCAGAGAGGGTAGAAAGTACATCTTTAGAAGAGATTAGGATATTAGGCATAAGTAAGAGAGAGGAGGGCGGAGAGGGAGGAATAGCACCGGAATCATCCAAGGTGGAGTTTCTAGGCAAAAGTTTGAGCGAAGAGTTTAGCTTTGTCAGAGGAAGAAGTGATGGTTGTGCCATCAGAGTGGGAAAGGGGAGGGAAAGGAGGGAACGAGAGGAAGAGAAATTGTTGGAGAGGTTTTTGGCTAGATGCCAGAAAGCTTGGGAAGAGCTAGAGTTGGATAGTTCAGTGCATTTATTATTGATGAAAGAGTATTGGCCAAGTCGAAGAACAGATTTGGCTTGATTCCGGGCAGAAACATATGAAGAATGAGAGTCTTGAGTTTTAAGGCGTCGGTACCGTTTGAATGCTTCCACCTTATTGCGGACAGCAGTAGAACAGGCGTGAGTAAACCAAGATTTTTTAGCATTAGTCTGAGAGAAAGAGAATGGAATGTATGCTTCCATGCCCGATAGGATTACCTCGGTAATGCATTCAGCACTCTCCGAGGGTCCTCGGCCATGGAAGCAGAAATCATTCCATGGGAAATCAAAGAAGTACTGCCGAAGAGCCTCCCAGTCGGCAACGCCAAAGTGCCACAAGCGCCGCCGGCTAGGAGGATCGGGTGGCTGTACTGGAGAGATAGGACAGGTGACAGTTTGGTGGTTTCATGTCAACTCAACCCTTATAAATTCATGCTTACGCTTTAACTTGCTTCAACAACTTTAACATTGCTAAGCCAACCACATATATTTAAAGATAACCTAACTCTAACCTCTACTTAAACAAACCCAACCAAACTCCTCTCAAACGAACTTAATCTAACCCAACTCCACTCATCCCAAACAAACCTAAACCTAACTTACCCAGACGCACACCTACTGCAACCTAACTCGCCCCAAATTAACCTAAACCTAACTCCCCCAAACGAACATAATCTAACGTAACTCACCCCAAGCGAACCTCAATCTAACTCCCCCAAACAAACCTAATCTATATCACCCCAAACCTAATCTAACTCACCCCAAACAAACATAATCTAACTCACTCAAACGAACCTAATCAACCCTAATTCACCCCATACGTATCTAAATCTAACCTACCCAAACTAACCTTATCTAACTCACCCAAACGAACCTAATCTAACTCACCCAAACGAACCTAATCTAACTCACCCTAAACGAACCTAATCTAACTCACTCAAACAAACCTAATCTAACTCACCCTAAACGAACCTAATGCAACTCACCCTAAACGAACCTAACTTAACTCACCCCAAACGCACCTAATGCAACTAACTCGCCCCAAATGAACCTAATCTAACATAATTCACCCCACACAAATTTTACCTAAGGCACTCCAAACGCACCTAAACCTAACTCACCCCAACACACTTAATCCCTAAACCTAACTCATCCAACGCACCTAATCCCTGAACCTACCTCACCCAAAACGCACCTAAACCTAACTCACCCCAACGCACCTAATCCCTGAACCTACCTCACCCCAACGCACCTAATTTCTGAATCTACCTCACCCCAAACGCACCTAAACCTAACTCACGCCAAACGAACCTAAACCTACCTCACCCCAACGCACCTAATCCCTGAACCTACCTCACCCCAAACGCACCTAAACCCTAAATCTAACTCACCCCAAACGAACCTAACCCTACCTCACCCCAACGCACCTAATCCCTGAACCTACCTCACCCCAAACGCACCTAAACCCTAAATCTAACTCACCCCAAACGAACCTAAACCTACCTCACCCCAACGCACCTAATCCCTGAACCTACCTCACCCCAAACCACCCCACAACCCAAATTTGGCGAGAGGATGAATAATTGACCGACCACTTGCTTACAACCCTGAAGACAGTAACGGTACAGTCACTCAGAGAAGTTCTAGACTTCATAGGTTTCAATTCAATTTAATTCAAAAACATTTATTGTCATACAAGGATAGTCTTTGCTGACAATGGGAATTGCAATGTTAATTAAATTTATATTATAATAATTGAATGCTATAAATATGTGAATGTATAATGTACAAACAGATCATGGCAAAGAAAATGCACTGACACCCCCCAAAAAAATAAAAATAAAAAATAAATAAATAAATAAAAAAATAAATAAATAAATAAAATAAATATATAAATGTAATAATAATAATAATTAAAATAGTATAATCTATAGGGCCTATACCGGCATGGTTTTTACTCCTAATCTAAATAACAGTACATTAACAAATCAACTTACTAGCACAATGAAAAACGATGATGCACCAAGAACTTTTCTGAGTGACTGTACAATCGGCCTAATAAGTGATGTCTCGGCACCACTTATGTATTGATCAATAATTGGCATCAGCAATATTTACACATGATTTCTGCTTTTTGAGTGAGATATACAAACAGGTTCCTACACTTACCCACCCTATTCAACATCTGACAATTAAAAGTGAGATATACAAACAGGTTCCTACACTTACCCACCCTATTCAACATCTGACAATTAAAAGTGAGATATACAAACAGGTTCCTACACTTACCCACCCTATTCAACATCTGACAATTAAAAGTGAGATATACAAACAGGTTCCTACACTTACCCACCCTATTCAACATCTGACAATTAAAAGTGAGATATACAAACAGGTTCCTACACTTACCCTCCCTATTCAACATCTGACAGACATTAATACAGCACAGATCAAGCCAAACGTAATGACAGCTGAGACAAGACTTATTAGCGCGACCGTACAAGCCTCCCAACAAGGAAACGACTGGTGGTGGGTGGGTGTGTAGTGTTGTGGCAGGGCAAGGACAGTGAGGTGATGGGCCGTTTTTATGGTCCCCCTTCTTCCTCGTGTTTAGCCCACTTAGTTTTAAGGTTTGATGACGTTCGGCCCATTAGTTTGGCGATTTTAAGACCTTTCGCCCCATTGCAATACTAAGACCTTTCGTGCAATGTAGGTGTCGATTTGTTTCCTGGCGAACGAAAGTGAGCCTGGATTTTTTTTTAAACCGGCCTTCGGCCGGAAATCTTTTCTACCGAAAAATTTACAAATTAATCTAGAAGGGGGATCTAATGGATGTTTTTTAAGCTTGATGGAGGTCTAAGGAGGAAACTATTAAAAACAATAAAAAGATACATACATGATCCAATAAATAAAAAGATACATACATGATCCAATAAATAAAAAGATACATACATGATCCAATAAATAAAAAGATACATACATGATCCAATAAATACAAATATACATACATGATCCAATAAATAAAAAGATACATACATAATCCAATAAATAAAAAGATACATACATGATCCAATAAATAAAAAGATACATACATGATCCAATAAATAAAAAAGATACATACATGATCCAATAAATAAAGATACATACATGATCCAATAAATACAAATATACATACATGATCCAATAAATAAAAAGATACATACATGATCCAATAAATAAAAAGATACATACATGATCCAATAAATAAAAAGATACATACATGATCCAATAAATACGCTCATCTCCCCTTAACTCTTTCACTATTCAATGGTCCATTCTTTAATCGAGACAGGCTAAATGTATAAATGTACAGTCACACTCAAAAGATCAAAGCACACATAACGTAAGTGTCTGTATCTAAGCTATATTCGGTTTGGTTAAGGAGGGGTATAGGGGTTTTCAGCACTCCCTTTTCCTTCATGTTTAGCGCCATTTGTTTGTAGATTTGAATACGTTCGTTACATTAGTTTGGCGACTTTAATACCTTTCACCCAATTTCTTTGTCAATATTAGGACCTTTCGTAACATTTATGTGTCGATTTTTTTCCTGGCGAGCCATAGCGAGCCTGTAATTTTAGGAGGAACCGGCCCTTGGCCGGAATTTTTTTCTACCGAAAAATTTACAAATTTATCTTGAAGGAGGGTCTTGGGAGTGATTTTTTAAAGCGTGATTAAACAAATAAATATTAACAAATATATGGACCAAAAAATAAGCAGTACCTCCTTAATGAATATTTAGAGTGAGGGCAATAGAGTTGAAGCTGTGAAGGTGGGACCCTGAGCGTGATTGTATGCTCTGGGATATAAGTTTTACAAGCAATCCCGAATTTAATCGAATGTTCCCTTTAACCCCTTCATTACCGGTGACGTACTTGTCTTCATATTCGGCTACTATTAGGCGATTTTACTCAGGTTCAATAGGGCCTCTAGCCACTAACAGACTTCAAACTATCTCACTTAACCCTTTCTTGCTACCACAGATCCTTCATAAATTGCCCAAAATCATCTCAAGATAGGTACGATCAAATTAAACAGACGTCGCCAGAGAGAGTGACAGACAGACTGGCTCCTCCCCTTGTGGGTGACGTCACTGCCACTGCGGCCTCTGATTGGTCCTAATTTCCCCTATGATATATACTAGTCTCGACTTCGGAAATACGTCGCCGGTACAGAAGGGTTAAATTATTTACCTAGTACATACATTGCGGTGGTTCGTTCATATTGTACCAGGATTTGTGTCTAATAGTGTGCACTGAAAAAGATATGATGGGATATAACACATTGTAAAACTTGCCAACTAAAATATGTCATACCAAGGGGCAGTTACAGGTAGGTAATAATTATGGTGTTTGTAGAGTCTGCCCATATAATTATGGTGTTTGTAGAGTCTGCCCATATAATTATGGTGTTTGTAGAGTCTGCCCATATATCATAGGGCGGGTTAAGGGGAGGTATTTAGTTTGTTCCCTACGTTTTCATCAAGCTTTAAATTACACCCCCTAGACCCCCCTTTCAAGATAAATTTGTACATTTTTCGGTAGAAAAATGTCCCGGCCGGAGGCCGGTTGCTCTTAAATTACAGGCTCGCTATCGCTCGCCAGGAAAAAATCGACACCTTAACGGCACGAAAGGTCTTAAAATTGACAGAAATGGGGCAAAATGTCTTAAAATATCCAAACTACTAGGGCGAAGGTCTTAAAATCTCAAAAGCAATGGGGCTAAACATGAGGGAGAAAGGGGTCCAGAAAAAAAAGAAAAATCCCTCAAGTGGATGATATCTCCCCTTAAAGCTTTGTTTTTCCTTTTGGCTAGATTAATAACCAAGATTAATATAATTGATAACCAAGATTAATATAATTGATAACCAAGATTAATATAATTGATAACCAAGATTAATATAATTGATAACCAAGATTAATATAATTGATAACCAAGATTAATATAATTGATAACCAAGATTAATATAATTGATAACCAAGATTAATATAATTGATAACCAAGATTAATATAATTGATAACCAAGATTAATATAATTGATAACCAAGATTAATATAATTGATAACCAAGATTAATATAATTGATAACCAAGATTAATATAATTGATAACCAAGATTAATATAATTGATAACCAAGATTAATATAATTGATAACCAAGATTAATATAATTGATAACCAAGATTAATATAATTGATAACCAAGATTAATATAATTGAGACAAGCTAGATAGGCTGACGATTATTGGCATTGTATATAGCCTAGACATAACATCAATGGACCAAACTAATCAAATACAAACATACATAATAAGACACTTGGTATTAGCATGTATGAGAGACAATCTAGATTATAAGATCAGATTGATAATTTACTTAACCCTATCAGACTCATATGACGCAGAGGTTTGACAGATTAACAATAAGAAATAGAGTTCTCTCACTCTTATAATTAACTCTCCAAAATTAGCTTTCTGCCCACAGCTAACTCAAAGACAACTGCAGAGGTTGAAGTAACTAAACTAAAGGTTTCTAAATACCCCTGATGGTAACAAAGGTTTTAAAGTATCCCTAATAGGCTCAAAATCGCGTCATATGTCGGAGAGGGTTAAAAGCCTTTGAAGTGTATTATGTGATGGTTATATACATATTTATATACTAATCATCTCCCACTTCATCCACTTAAGGGGAGATCTCCACTTGAGGGATTTTTTTCTTGACCCCTTTCTCCCTCATGTTTAGCCCCATTGCTTTTGAGATTATAAAACGTTTGCCCCATTAGTTTAGCGATTTTAAGAACTTTCACCCAATATTAAGACCTTTCGTGCAATTCAGGTGTCGATTTTATCCTGGCGAGCGATAGCGAGCCTGTAATTTAAGAGGAACCGGCTTTCAGCCGGGACATTTTTCTACCGAAAAATGTACAAATTTATCTTGAAAAGGGGTCTAGGGGGTGTAACTTTAAGATTGATGGAATTCTAGGGAGCGAACTAAAAACCTCCCCTTAATCAATGGTTCTTCTTCACTATATGCCCCACTAAACTCCTTTCTTCCTAATAAATATGAATATATATATATATATATATATATACTGTATATTAAACAATAATGAAATAACATTGTCGAGTATCGGGTTGTACTGCACCCGTCCAGGTGATGTAGATAAGACATGTACCAGGGTGAGCTATGACGTCACAGGGAGGTCGCAACATATCAGGTGGCGGACATTGTCTTCTGAAGTTCTTAGTCAGGAAGGAGAGGGAGAGACAATGGGTAAGGAGCAGTTGGAGGAGGGGGAGGAAGGGGATGAGGAGATTAAAGAGGGGTAGGAGGAAGAGGATGAGGAGATTAAAGAGGGGTAGAAGGAAGAGGAGATTAAAAAGGGGTAGGAGGATGAGGAGATTAAAGAGGGGTAGGAGGAAGAGGATGAGGAGATTAAAGAGGGGTAGAAGGAAGAGGATGAGGAGATTAAAGAAGGGTAGGAGGAAGAGGATGAGGAGATTAAAGAGAAGGGTAGGAGGAAGAGGATGAGGAGATTAAAGAGAAGGGTAGGAGGAAGAGGAAGAGGTGAGGAGATTAAAGAGAAGGGTAGGAGGAAGAGGATGAGGAGATTAAAGAGGGGTAGGAGGAAGAGGATGAGGAGATTAAAGAGGGGTAGGAGGAAGAGGATGAGGAGATTAAAGAGGATGAGGAGATTAAAGAGGGGTAGGAGGAAGAGGAGATTAAAGAGAAGGGTAGGAGGAAGAGGATGAGGAGATTAAAGAGGGGTAGGAGGAAGAGGAGATTAAAGAGAAGGGTAGGAGGAAGAGGATGAGGAGATTAAAGAGAAGGGTAGGAGGAAGAGGATGAGGAGATTAAAGAGAAGGGTAGGAGGAAGAGGATGAGGAGATTAAAGAGAAGGGTAGGAGGAAGAGGATGAGGAAATTAAAGAAGGGTAGGAGGATGAGGAGATTAAAGAGAAGGGTAGGAGGAAGAGGATGAGGAGATTAAAGAGGGTAGGAGGAAGGAAGGAAGGAAGGAAGGGGAGGGAGACAATGGGTGAGGAGTGGTTGGAGTAGGAGGAAGGGGACAAGGAGATTACAGAATGGTAGGAAAAAGGAGCGAAGGAAGGAAGGAAGGAGAGGGAGACAATGGGTGAGGAGCGACTGGAGAGGAAGGAGATGAGGAGATGGAAAGAAGGGATAGGAGGGAGGAAGGAAGGAAGGAAACACACATAGGGGTATTATAGAATAGTTATCCCAAGGTAAAAATGGAAGAATGTAGGAAGGAGGTACTTTTGTACTTTTGTAGATGTTTAGGTGACAATCACCACGGTCGATCTGGGGATCCGCCGCTAATGAGCTCGTCCTGGAATTTTTATGACTCTGAATCTTACGATTCTTTACAGGACTGACCATGCCATTTTTATCGGCACTAGCTCAGTGAAGAGTATTGAGAGGGGAGAAGGGGTGTTGGAGTAGCTTTGTTATGTGTGTTTAGTCTGTATACGTCGTCAGGATGTCCCCTGACTGGGTGCAAGCATGTGAAACATACTAGGACGTACTACCGCACCCACTAAATGTCCGCCGTGTGAACAAATAGGAGGATACGAGGAACGAGAGAAAACAAAATATGTATGGAAGGTTTTGTTTTAACGAGGTAAGAAAGAAAGGAGTGAAGGATGAGACGATGATAATTGTGATAATATTAAGAGTAAAAAAAAAAAATCAGAAGGAAGAAGAGATAAAATAAATAAATACAAAGAGAAGACGGTGAGAAAAGTCAAGATAAAAATAAAAACGTTTAGGAATTATATTGAAGCTAAGGTAGGAATTGTTCTTATCATTACTGCCCTGTCAATGAATACAATAAAATAAGATAACATAAAATAAACGCACAGCAAAATAACTCCTCCTCACTGTACAGAAACTGGTCTTAAGGAGAGATGGGTCGCTTTTCTAGACCCCCTTTTTCCTGTGTTTCGCCCCATTAGTTTTGAGATTATAAGACGTGCGGCCCATTAGTTTGACGATTATTACACCTTTCACCCCATTTCGTTGTCAGTTTTAAGACCTTTCGTGTCATTTAAGTGTCGATTTTATCCAGGCAACCGATAGCGAGCCTGTAATTTTAAGAGGAACCGGAGACATTTTTCTACCGAATATTGTACAAATTTATTTTGAATGAGAGTCTAGGGACTTTCTTTTTAAGCTTGATGGAGGTCTAGGGAGGAAACTAAAAATATAATAAAACAATACATATATTAACAAATAAAAACGCCCATTCCCGCTTAACCCCTTGACTACAGGAGGTCTCTCGTTGAATAAAATTGGCTGGTTGTAGGAAGAAGGCACAACAAATAGTGAGATAGGATGAAAGTTAATTGGGGCAAGGATCTAAATATTTCTGACTGAACAAAGCCTTCCCAACCTCAAAAATCATCTAATGTTATCACCTCACAGAACTGCAAGTCACTAGGCCTAATGGAGCAGTTGGCAAGTAATGAGAGTAAGAATTGTTACTATGAAAAAATGTATGGGGGGGGGGGGATATTCTCTCTCTCTCTCTCTCTCTCTCTCTCTCTCTCTCTCTCTCTCTCTCTCTCTCTCTCTCTCTCAACAATGCAGTATACTGAGGCTCAAATATATTCTAGTAGAACTTCAAGCCAAATTAACTCGTTTGAATGTATATACCGGTATTTAAACTCGTAACAAAAAGATAAGTGGCATCTCTCTGGTCCATGGAACGTTTGTACTCTGTTGTGTCGAGGAATAACAAATAGAATAACAAAACATAAATATAGAAAATGTAATAATAAAAATAATAATAAATAAATAATAACAACAATACTAATACTACTAATACTAATAAACACAATCATACTAATAATAGCCTAATAAATAATAATAATAATAATAATAAAAATAATAATAATAATAATAAAAATAATAATAATAATAAAAATAATAATAATAGGGAAATACAATAGTAGGCTATATTAACCACCATTGGCTGCTGAGAAAAGAGCAGTAGAGTAGGAGGAGGATGAACATAAATAAAACAAATCAACAGTTAAACAACAATACAACAGCAGAACGTTATCGGGTAATGTTTTATCTCGTGTTAAAGGTCAAAAGTGTTACACCATGATAGCTCATTCTCTGTTCCTGTACGGTCGCGCTAATAAGTCATGTTCCAGCTGGCATTACGTTTGGCTTGCTCTGTGCTGTATTAATGTCTGTCAGATGTTGAATAGGGTGGGTAAGTGTAGGGACATGGTTGTATATTTCACTCAATATGAAGAAACGAAGCTTAGATATTGCTGATAGCATACCAGTTATTGATCAAAACATACTTGGTGCCGAGCCATCACTTATTAGCGCGACTGTACAGTTGCCCTAAATAAGTGATGTCGCGGCACCAAGTATATTTCGATCAATAATTTGTATCAGCAATATCTAAGCATTAATTCATCGTTTCGAGTGAGATATACAAACATGTTTCTATCTTTACACACCTTAAGAACATAAGAACATAAGAACATCTGACAGACATTAATACAGCACACATCGAGCAAACTCAATACTGTAGAAAACAAATCGGAGTGAAAAAGGTAATTACAGTTCCATAGTAATATACCCTAAATATTATATATATTATTGGTTCGTTTTTCTGGCCCCCCTTCTCCCTCATGATTATCCCCATTGGTTTTGGGATTTGAAGACGTTTGCTCTATTAGTTTGTCGATTTTAAGATCTTTCGCCCCATTTCTTTGTCAATATTAAGACCTTTCGTGATATTTAGGGGTCGATATTTTTTCCTGGCGAACGATAGTGAGCCTGTAATTTTGGAAGAACCGGCCGAAGCATGTACAAATTAATCGAGAAGGGGGATCTAAGGGATGTTTTTTGTTAAGTTTGATGGAGGTCTAGGGAGGAAACTAAACAAATAATAAATATATGAAATAATCGACCAAAAAATAAACCCTTCCCCCTTAACCCGTACAGTACCAGGGACGTCCTTTTCATCCTATTCTGGCAACTATTAGACGATTGTATACAGCTTAGGAAGGACCTCAGGCAATAATATGGCTTCAAGCTATCTCAACCAACCCTTTTACCTACCACAGATCCTTCCCAAGCCGCATAATATCGTCTGAACATAATCTAGAATATAATATAACACACGTCGCTGGTACTCAAAGGGTTAAAGAGGTATATTGATATTATTTAACCTTTCTAATGCAATAATAGAAAGGTAAATCACCCTCAATATACCCAATGATTTTATATAGCCTTGTCATACCCTTTTCACGTCCCAGATTTATACAGTGAAGTTGATTTATCTTTCGGTACGATGGAACTTTTATTAATGTAATTCCGACCATCAATAAACCGTTGATTTAACATGTGGAGAGAGAAAAAACAAAAAAATATATATATATATATACTGTATATATATATATATATATATATATATAATAAAGTGTATATAGTTACTTAGTTATATAATTATATAGTTAGTGTCCCATCTAATTCTTACCTATCCAACCTATACTGATTAAATGTGTCTACTGTTAGCCGTAAACAATTAAACAATGCCATTCCACTTACAAATTAACCACTTGCGATTTTCAGGCAATAAGGAAGTTGAAGCCGTATTCATCGATATTAAAGAGAAATGCAATAATAATGTAGGATTCAGATGGCTAAAAAGTATGATACATTTGGTTTTATGTATTTATAAATGCATTATGACCGTATTACAGCTGACCATTATGACCGTACTACAGCTGACCATTATAACCGTACTACAGCTGACCATTATGACCGTATTACAGCTGACCATTATGACCGTATTACAGCTGACCATTATGACCGTATTACAGCTGACCATTATGACCGTATTACAGCTGACCATTATGACCGTATTACAGCTGACCATTATGACCGTATTACAGCTGACCATTATGACCGTATTACAGCTGACCATTATGACCGTATTACAGCTGACCATTATGACAGTATTACAGCTGACCATTATGACCGTATTACAGCTGACCATTATGACCGTATTACAGCTGACCATTATGACCGTATTACAGCTGACCATTATGACCGTATTACAGCTGACCATTATGACCGTATTACAGCTGACCATTATGACCGTATTACAGCTGACCATTATGACCGTATTACAGCTGACCATTATGACCGTATTACAGCTGACCATTATGACCGTATTACAGCTGACCATTATGACCGTATTACAGCTGACCATTATGACCGTATTACAGCTGACCATTATGACCGTATTACAGCTGACCATTCTGACAAATATAAATGGCTACAGCTCCAACTTCCTTATAGACTAAAATATTCGTAAGGGGTCCATTAGTTAGTATTATGTTATCAAGTGCCTTAACCCTTTGAGTACCAGCAACGTGTGTTATAATATATTCTACCTCTATTTAGACAATATTATGCAGCTGAGGAAGGATCTGTGGTAGTTAAAAGGGTTGGTGGTTGGAATTGTTTCAAGCCTTATTATTGCTAGAGGTCCTTCCTAAGCTGAACAAAATCGTCTAATAGTTGCCAGAATAGAATCAAAAGGACGTCACTGGTACTGTGCGGGTTAACTTGGGATCTGGGGGATATTGGGGATCTGGGGGATGTTTATTTAAGTTTCATGGAGGTCTAGGGAGAAAACGAAAACAAAATATTAAACAAATGACAACAAAATGGAATACAAAATGAACCGTGCCCCCTTAACAGCTAATGGTGGTTACAAACACCAAACATTCTTCACTTTATTTGTCCCAGGTTAAGGGGAGTAACCTGATTTGTTTCGTTCTTGGTTGTATCCATTTGGCCCCATTCAGCCTACTGTTTTAAGACATTTAGCCCCATCCAGGTGTCGATTTTTTTCTAGCAAGCAATAGCGAGCCAGCATTTTATGGAGATATCAGGCTTCGCCGGAATGTTGTTTTTCTATCGAAAATGTACAAATGTAGCTATTATGTAACACATTATCCAGAATATGGTGGCTCGCTTCCGCTCGCTAGTTATAAATAGACACCTGAATGAGGATAAACGTCTTAAAACAGTAGGCTGAATGGGGCCGAATGGATACAACCCAGAGAGAGAAGAAAAAGTAGGTCGCGCCCATTAACGTCTTTGGCATCTCTTAAGGGGAGATCTCCACTTGAGGGATTTTTTTCTTGACCCCTTTCTCCCTCATGTTTAGCCCCATTGCTTTTGATATTATAAAACGTTTGCCTCATTAGTTTAGCGATTTTTAGAACTTTCACCCCATATTAAGACCTTTCGTGCCATTCAGGTGTCAGTTTTATCCTGGCGAGCGATAGCGAGCCTGTAATTTAAGAGGAACCGGCCTTTGGCCAGGACATTTTTCTACCGAAAAATGTACAAATTTATCTTGAAAGGGACTCAAGGGGGTGTAATATTAAGCTTGCTGGAGGTCTAGGGAACAAACTAAATATCTCCCCTTAAGTACATAATAATTATGTGTCATCTGTACCCCTTCTGTGCCGGTGCCGTCCTTTTAACTTGAATCATGGTCACCATTAGACGATTTTATTCAGTTTAATAAGGGACTCGAGTAATTGACAAGCTTCGGACTATCTCACTTAACCCTTTTTTACTACCACAGATCCTTCTTAAACTGCACAAAATCGTCTAAATATTGCCATAATAATAATAAAAATACTATTATTACCGAGAGAACATAACAGCTTCATTAATATCGTACTATTTATCCTTTACTAGAGGGTGTATTATTGTATATAAATATAATCCTAAATTTACTTGATTTACCGTAATATACTTGAATTCGCTTATTCTTTACGTTTAGTTTCAATTGTTATCTTGAAGAAATTGGTGTGTGTGTGTGTGTGTGTGTGTGTGTGTGTGTGTGTGTGTGTGTGTGTGTGTGTGTGTGTGTGTGTGTGTGTGTGTGTGTGTACTTACTCTAGTTGTACTTATTCTAGTTGTATTGCGGGAGTGAGCATGCTCGTTATTTCCCGCCTCCTATATGTGTAGGTGTTATATGTATCGTTGGAATGGCTGTGGATGTGTGTGTAGTCTGTATTTTTAGCCAATTGGCGACATCGGAAACGAAGGCTTAGGGTGGATCTGTATGGTACCATTCGCACTATAGACGGTACCGTCTCGCCCGAAGGCTTAGGTAGCCATCAGCTTAGGTGAACCATATGATACCCATCTCGCCTTGTACCATTTTTGCCAACCCCAGATGGGACGTCACAACGTCGTGTGTGTGTGTGTGTGTGTGCACGTGTTGAGGTGTGAGTGTATGTGTATGTGTGTGTGTGTGTGTGCGTATATAACTACGCCTTGGAGTATGGCGCCGTGGTTCATTCAGGTTGGGGGGGAGTGCGTCACTACCTTAAACATTCTTCGCGACACTCTCTCTCTCTCTCTCAGAATCTATAACCAGCCTTACACATGTTGATCCATTGTTATATAATAGTATTATAACTATAGTATTTTAAATATATAGATTAATAGAGGTTATATAATACACATCAGGTATCCAAATAAATCCCCACGGTAATAGAGCTATTGCTTGTTGACAATTATATTTCCCTATGTAATTCCCCATAAAGACATGCCCAGCTGTCAATGGGCCTATCCCACCCTCACCTAAAAGTGTTTGTTTTGCCATGTTATGATCAATATATTTTAATTTTGTAGAGTACAAATATATATATATATATATATAGAGAGAGAGATGGGGGGTGGGGGGAGAGATAGATATAGATAATCAACCCCCATGCCAATTATAGATTAGGTTAGAATTCAGCATGTGTAACACAGTCAACATTAAGTTACATTTAGTTGAACTAGGCTAGGATATAATGTAAGGAAGAAATAAAATGACTAGGCCTATAGTAGGACTTCATGAGGGAGATCTAGTTATAGTGCTGCTGACCTATTGCTTTACAACGAATTAGCCAAATAAAATAGGGAAACAAACAAAGGGCGATTGACCCACACAAGGTAGCTAACTATTACACTCGACCTAGAACTTTATTTCTATACAGGGTGTCAAACAAAAGCAGAGTTCATTATTTTTAGCCTCTATTATTGTATATGTAAAGATAAAATTATGGTTCATTGTTCAAATTATGTCTGTGGATGTGATTTAAAGACGAAAACAAAGGTTATTTCATGTTAATTTTCTTGTATTTGTTCTCATATTCATTCAAGTCTTCAAACAAAATTGCGCTGGTTTGACACCCTGTGTCTATAGAAGTACTTTACATATTGGCCGATTTAGAACTTAGGGGAAGTTAATGACCCAATTATATCTGGAGAATAATTCCGGAATTATTAAAGTTTTGTTTCCGTAATTTATTTTTGTTGTAACTTTCTTCAAGTAAGGATACGATATTCGTTTGCTCCGATATTGGTAACTAAACTGAAGTAGACATAATTCTTATAACAATTAAGTTCTTAACCCGTACAGTACCAGGGACGTCCTTTTCATAATATTCAGGGCACTATTAAACGATTTGATTAAGCTTAGGAAGGACCTCTAGCAATACTAAGGCTTCAAACGATCTCAACCAACCCTTTTAACTACCACAGATCCTTCCTAAGCTGCATAATAGCGTCTAAATATAGCCAGAACAAAATATAACACGTCGCTGGTGCTCAAAGGGTTAAGCTGCCACAGCATATTTACCGAAATAATTGGTAGATAACGTATCAATGTGACGTCCCTTATGATAACAGGTAATAATGATATCGAAAGGTTTAAGGGGACAGTGGTTATTTTGGGCGGGCTATTTATTTAAATATTCATATATTTTTAAGTTCCCTCGCTAGACCTGCATCACGCTTAGACAAACACCCCCTAGACCCCCCTTCAAGATGAATTTGTAAATTTTTCGATAGCAAAATGTCCCGGCCGAAGGGCGGTTTCTCTTAAAATTAGGGGCTCGCTTTCGCTCGCCAGGTAAAAATCGACACCTAAATGGCACAAAGGTCTTGATATTGATATAAAAATGGGACGAAAGCTTTTAAAATCGACAAACTAGTGGGGCGAAAGACTTAAAATCTGAAAACTAATAGGGCTAAACATGAGGAAGAAGGGAGAGCAGAAAAGCGACCCATCTCCCCTTAACTCCTTCAACACAGTGGCGTCATTACACAAATATGCTGGTTAACCCATTCAGTACCAGAGACGTCTTTTGCATCCTATTCTATCAGCTACTAGACGATTTGATTCAGTTTAAGAAGGACCTTTGACAATATATAAGCTTCAACTATCTCACTTTACCCTTTTGCTACCATAAATCCTTCCCAAGCTGCATAATATCGTCTAAATGTAGCTAGAATAAAACAATAACACACGTCACTGGTATTCAACGGGTTAATATGTGATTATTATATTCAGTCTTGGAAGGAGTAATGAAGAGGGTCGAACCAATGTCAAGTTAGCTATCCGACCTTCACAGCTCCTTCACAAACTGAATAAAATCCTCCATTGACACATTGTAAATAATTATGGGTATAAAAAAAAAAAAAAAAAAGGCATGACAAACTTAAAAGTAATGCAAGTGTCAAATGATAGTTTCCCATTTAAGGGGAGATGGGTCGTTTTTATGGTCCTCCCTCATGTTTAGCCCCATTAGACTATAAGACGTTCGACCCATTAGCTTGGCGATTTTAAGACATTTCGCCCCATTTCTTTGTCAATATTAAGACTGTTCGTACTATTTAGGTGTCAATTGTGTTTCCTGGTGAACGATAGCGAACCTGCAATTTAAGAGGAACCGGGTCTAGGGAGGAAACTAAAAAAATTATAAAAAGATACAGTAAATAAATTAGTAAATATATACGCCCCTCCCCCCCCCCCCTTAAGGGGAGATCTCCACTTGACGGATTTTTTTCTTGACCCCTTTCTCCCTCATGTTTAACCCCATTGCTTTTGATATTATAAAACGTTTGCCCCATTAGTTTAGCGATTTTAAGAACTTTCACCCCATATTAAGACCTTTCGTGCCATTCAGGTGTCGATTTTATCCTGGCGAGCGATAGCGAGCCTGTATTTTGAGAGGAACCGGCCTTCGGCCGGGACATTTTTCTCCCGAAAAATGTACAAATTTATCTTGAAAGGGACTCAAGGGGGTGTAATTTTAAGCTTGATGGAGGTCTAGGGAACACACTAAATACCTCCCCTTAATGGAACCGTATATATATTGGTAGTAATAAAATTATATAATTATAAAGGAAGGCAAGGCATAATATTACATAAGCATTACATAGCATTATACCCAACTTGATTGCATTGACTTTTTTAAGGAGGGGGGGGGGGGGGGGGGTTTATGGCCCTCCTTCTCCCTCATGTTTAGCCCCATTCGTTTTCAGATTTTAAGACGTTAGGCCCATAGTTTGGCGATTTTAAGACCTTTCGCCCCCCTTACTTTTTGTCAAAATTAAGACCTTTCGTGATCTTTAAGGAGTCGATTTTATACTGGCGAGCGATAGCAGGCCTGTAATGTTAGGAGGGGTCTGCCTTCTGCCGGGACATTTGTACACATTTATCTTGAAGGGGGAGTCTTGGGGGTGTTCTTTTAAGGGGAGGTATTTAGTCTGTTCCTTAAGTCATTAATCAAGCTTAAAATTTCACCCCATAGACCCCCTTTCATGATAAATTTGTACATTTTTCGGTAGAAAATTTTCCCGGCCGAAGGCCGGTTCTTCATAAAGTTCAGGCTCGCTATCGCTCGCCAGGAAATAATCGACACCTGAATGGCACGAATGGTCTTAAAATTGACATAAATGGGGCAAAAGTTCTTAAAATCGCCAAACTAATGGGGCGAACGTATTAAAATCCCTAAGAGCAATTGCGCTAAAAATGAGGGAGAAAGGGGTCCAGAACAAAAATCCCTCAAGTGGAAATCTCCCCTTAATTAAGCGTGATGGAGGCCTAGCAAGGACACTAATAAATACATCAATAATTAAATACATAACTAAATACATAAATAAATACATAAATACATAACTAAATACATAACTAAATACATAACAAAATACATAAATAAATACATAACTAAATACATAAATAAATACATAACTAAATACATAACTAAATACATAAATAAATACATAACTAAATACATAAATAAATACATAACTAAATACATAATTAAATACATAAATAAATACATAATTAAATACATGACTAAATACATAATTAAATACATAATTAAATACATAATTAAATGCTAAATACATAATTAAATGCTAAATACATAATTAAATGCTAAATACATAATTAAATGCTAAATACATAATTAAATACATAATTAAATACATAAATAAATACATAAATAAATAAATAAATACATAAATAAATACATAACTAAATACATAAATAAATACATAACTAAATACATAATTAAATACATAAATAAATACATAAATAAATACATAACTAAATACATAAATAAATACCCGGTACATAATTAAATACATAAATAAATACATAAATAAATACCCGGTACATAATTAAATACATAAATAAATACATAACTAAATACATAAATAAATACATAACTAAATACATAAACAAATACAGTATACCCCAAAATATACCCTATCCCCCTTAACCCCTTCAGCGCGATGACGCCTTTTTACTGTTGAGAATCTGGCTAATAATTGGAAGATTTTATGCAGTTTAAGTAAGGGGAGATTTCCACTTGAGTTTTTTTTTTCTTTACCCCTTTCTCCCTCATGTTTAGCCCCATTGCTTTTGAGATTTTAAGACGTTCGCCCCATTAGTTTGGCGATTTTAAGAACTTTCACCCCATTGATGTCACTTTTAAGACCTTTCGTCCCATTTAGGCGTCTATTTTTTCCTGGCGAGCGAAAGCGAGCCTGTAATTTAAGAGGAACCGGCCTTTGGCCGGGACATTTTTCTACCGAAAAATGTACAAATTTATCTTGAAAGGGGGTCAAGGGGGTTAATTTCCAGCTTGATGGAAGTCTAGGAAACACACTAAAAACCTCCCCTTAAGAAGAAGCTATGCTATTCGGAGGGTCTATTGAGATTGGTTTTACCCGTTTGAAGTCCTAGAGGGAGATTATAAACTAAAGCAAATCGTCTAATGGTAACCAGAATATGATGGAAATTACGTCATAGTATTGAAGGGGTTAAACGCTTCGTGTGTTACCGTGTAGCTATGATCAGAGTACAAGTTATATCACCATCATCAGCAGGTTAATGAGCGGGGCGGTTACCTGTGAAGAGAATGTGGAGAGATTATACCCGGAAACAAAAGAAAAGAAAGACTTGCAGGAAGGTAAGGGGGCTCACCTAGCTTGTTCTCTCTCTCTCTCTCTCTCTCTCTCTCTCTCTCTCTCTCTCTCTCTCTCTCTCTCTCTCTCTCTCTCTCTCTCTCTCTCTCTCTCTCTCTCTCTCTAAACGCTTCCTGTGTTAGGGTGTAGCTATGATCAAAGTACAAATTATATCATCAGCAGGTTAATGAGCGGGGCGGCCACCTGTGATGAAAAGAATGTGGAGAGATTATACCCGGAAACAAAAGAAAAGGAAGACTTGCAGGAAGGTAAGGGAGCCCACCTCGCTTGTTTTCTCTTTCTCTCCCTCTCTCTTTGGCTTGTATCCATTCGGCCCCATTCAGCCTACTGTTTTTAGACGTTTACCCCCATCCAGGTGTCAATATTTTCATGGCGAGCGGTAGCGAGCAGGCATATATATATATTTTCGTTTTGACAGCAAGCTAAATTTGTACATTTTTCGATAGAAAAATGTCTCCCGTGAAGCCGGATTTCTCCATACAATGCTGGCTCGCTATCGCTTGCCAGGAAGAAATCGACACCTGGATGGGGATAAACGTCTTAAAACAGCTGACCGGTATATATGTATTTATTAATTTATATATTTTTGAGTTTCCTCGCTAGACCTCCATCAAGCTTAAAATAGCACCCCCTAGACCCCTTTCTAGATAAATGTGTACATTATTCGGTAGAAAAATGTCCCGGCCTAAGGCCGGTGCCTTCAAAAATTACAGGCTCGCTTTCGCTCACCAGGACAAATTCGACACCTAAATGGCACGAAAGGTCTAAATATTGACAAAGAAATGGGATGAAAGGTCTTAAAATTGACAAACTAATGGAACAAACATCTTAAAATATCAACACTAATATGCTACACATGAGGGAGAAGGAGGCCCAGAAAAAGCGACTACCTCCCCCTTAATTCATTAATATTCAAGTTAGTATAATAATAGTATAATTTAACATTGGTTACTTTCTATTACTAAGGTATTTTATCTATTATACACTAAAATATAGAATAAAGACCATATGGTTTTTTTTCTTCTATTTTCTTACTTTACAGGCGTGACCATGGCAGAAGTTTACTAAGCTTGCTAATTAACACTATCTGGTCCCACGTCTTGTGGGATATTATGATATTATTGTTTAATTATTATTGAGGATCTTGCTTGTTCTTGCCATTTTCGCGCAATGTATCTTAGTTTAAGGGGGGTGGGGGGTGACCTGTTTTTGTTCTGTCCTTTTCTATCTTTCTCTGGCTTGTATCCATTTGGCCCCATTCAGCCTACTGTTTTAAGACGTTTATCCCCATCCAGATGTCAATTTTTTACTGGTGAGCGGTAGCGAGCCAGCATATTTTTTAGTTTTGTTTGACAGCAGGCTAAATTTGTACAGTTTTTGATAGAAAAATGTCTCCGGCAAAGCCGGATTTCTTCATATAATGCTGGCTCGATATCGCTCGCCAGGAAGAAATCGACACCTAGATGGAGATAAACGTCTTAAAATAGTTGGCTGAATGGGGCCGAATGGATACAAGCCAGAGAAAGAGAGAAAAGGACAGAAATAACAAAAAGCAGGTCACTCCTCTTAATAGGCTAATTATAACATCTTCCCAGACGTTCTTCAAACTAAAAAAAATGCGCACCCAGAACCCTTTCAAACTAAATGTGCACATTTTTCGATAGAAAAATGTTCTGGCCGAGGGTCAATTTCTTGCAAGTTACAGATTCGTTATATCCGCCCCTTTTGACTGCCACAGATCCTTCTCAAACTGCACAGAACTGTCTATATATAGGTAGAATATAATGACAAAGAACTGTCTATATATAGGTAGAATATAATGACAAAGACGTCGCCGGCACAGTAGGGGTTAACGTGCGGTATATTCTTTAGCTATCAGTACGACACTCTAACCTTTGGACTATCAGACGTACCGGTAGTGTTAAACCAAACGCCATACTGATAACAGTACCATAGATACCACTTGAGAGACATTTGGACTATCAGACGTAGTGTTAAACCAAACGCCATACTGATAACAGTACCATAGATACCACTTGAGAGACATTTGAACTATCAGACGTAGTGTTAAACCAAACGCCATGCTGATAACAGTACCATAGATACCACTTGAGAGACATTT
Organism: Paralithodes platypus; assembly: GCA_032716605.1. NCBI lineage: Eukaryota > Metazoa > Arthropoda > Malacostraca > Decapoda > Lithodidae > Paralithodes > Paralithodes platypus. Next base: position 15,619,282 of record CM064575.1, read on the forward strand.
GGACTATCAGACGTAGTGTTAAACCAAACGCCATACTGATAACAGTACCATAGATACCACTTGAGAGACATTTGGACTATCAGACGTAGTGTTAAACCAAACGCCATACTGATAACAGTACCATAGATACCACTTGAGAGACATTTGGACTATCAGACGTAGTGTTAAACCAAACGCCATACTGATAACAGTACCATAGATACCACTTGAGAGACATTTGGACTATCAGACGTAGTGTTAAACCAACGCCATACTGATAACAGTACCATAGATACCACTTGAGAGACATTTGGACTATCAGACGTAGTGTTAAACCAAACGCCATACTGATAACAGTACCATAGATACCACTTGAGAGACATTTGGACTATCAGACGTAGTGTTAAACCAAACGCCATACTGATAACAGTACCATAGATACCACTTGAGAGACATTTGGACTATCAGACGTAGTGTTAAACCAAACGCCATACTAATAACAGTACCATAGATACCACTTGAGAGACATTTGGACTATCAGACGTAGTGTTAAACCAAACGCCATACTGATAACAGTACCATAGATACCACTTGAGAGACATTTGGACTATCAGACGTAGTGTTAAACCAAACGCCATACTGATAACAGTACCATAGATACCACTTGAGAGACATTTGGACTATCAGACGTAGTGTTAAACCAAATGCCATACTGATAACAGTACCATAGATACCACTTGAGAGACATTTGGACTATCAGACGTAGTGTTAAACCAAACGCCATACTGATAACAGTACCATAGATACCACTTGAGAGACATTTGGACTATCAGACGTAGTGTTAAACCAAATGCCATACTGATAACAGTACCATAGATACCACTTGAGAGACATTTGGACTATCAGACGTAGTGTTAAACCAAACGCCATACTGATAACAGTACCATAGATACCACTTGAGAGACATTTGGACTACCATAAACAGTGTTAAGGGGAGGTATTTAGTTTGTTCCCTAGACCTCCATCAAGCTGAAAATTACACCCCCTTGAGTCCCTTTCAAGATAAATGTGTAAATTTTTCGGTAGAAAAATTTCCCGGCCGGAGGCCGGTTCCTCTTAAATTACAGGCTCGCTATCGCTCGCCAGGATAAAATTGACACCTGAATGGCACGAAAGGTCTTTATATGGGGTGAAAGTTCTTAAAATTGCTAAACTAATGGGGCAAACGTTTTATAATATCAAAAGCAATGGGGCTAAACATGAGGGAGAAAGGGGTCAAGAAAAAAATCCCTCAAGTGGAGATCTCCCCTTAAGGGGACAGTGGCTGGGCTTTTTGTTTTGTTGTCTATTCATTAATTTATTCATTTATTGTCTAGTTTCCTCGCTAGACCTTCATCAAGCTTAGAAAAGCACCCCCTAGACCCCCCTTCAAGCTAAATTTGTACAATTTTCGGTAGAAAAATGTCCCGGCCAAAGACCGATTTCTCTTCAAATTACAGGTTCGCTAACGCTCGCCAGGAAAAATCGACACCTAAATGGCACGAAAGGTTTTAACATTGACAACGAAATGAGGCGAAAGGTGTTAAAATCGCCAAAATAATGGGTCGAGCGCCTTAAAATCTGAGGGAGAAAGGAGTCCAGAAAAACGACCCATATCCCCTTAAACCATACATATATTTTCTATTCACATATTAAATGGATTTATTTCTACCAAAATACCTTTATGAGGGTATATTATTATGGACACTCTAATTTCCCTTTCCATATATGCTATGTATGTATGTATGTATGTACTGTATGTATGTATAATTTGATTTCATTTTGTATTGAGATACATATTTATACATTTATTTTATACATAAAATTACATGTATGTACACTGTATACTCGGGCACATACCCCATGGGTGGCCGACAGAGCCGGAACAGAAGGTTCGGGACCACTTTCGCGTTCCTTCGCCCCTTTCTCTGTCTAGTCTAGTAGGTGAATTTTACAAGAGTAGGAGGATTCCTAGACTCCCACCCCCCGAAATAGGAAAAACCCCAGACAGAAACGACTAAGGTTGGGTAGAGGATGCCATACCTCACTCTGGACAGGACCAGCCCTCACCCTAAGATGTGACTCTTACTAAATAAAATCGACCAATCAACCTCTATTTCCAACAGGTCCTTGCTAAACCTGGTATCACACAAGGTTGTTCTAAAATATTAATTTATCTTATGCTTCAGTTCCTTCACTTCTATTAGGCATTTGGTAATATAATCTAATATACGTTCTAAAGTACGGTACCGGTAGTTTGAATTTTGTCTTTGTTTAGGGTACCGGTAATGAATTTAAGCGATTTAGTAAAGGATAAGCCAATACGAACACTTTATTCATCCTTATTTTACCTTGTTCTTACCCATAATTGTTAACAGTGTACCTGAAAAACACCAATGACAACTCTACTACCAGAAAACCTAACACCACCACTACCATAAAATACGTCAGGAAACCCCAGTATATGACTAGGCCTATCACCAATGACACATCACAACCTGAAAAACACCAATGACAACTCTAATACCAGAAAA
>CM064575.1:15626833-15661833 GCA_032716605.1 Paralithodes platypus
AGGTTAAAGGGGATCTGGGGAGGCGGTTTTTCGTAGTCTAGGGCGGCGCAAAGTACTAACACATTGCTAATTACAAAAACAATCAAAACCCTATTATTAATTAAACGAAATCACAATAACCCCCAAAACATCTTACAGCAGATGGTGTTAAAGAGTGGTTTTTAGTTGATTCCCTAGACTTCCATCAAGCGTAAAATTACTCCCCCTAGACAAGATAAATTTGTACATTTTTCGGTAGAAAAATTTCCCGGCCAAAGGCCGGTTCCCCTTAAATTACAGGCTCGCTATCGCTCGCCAGGAAAAAATCGACACCTAAATGGCACGAATGGTCTTAAAATTGACAGAAATGGGGCAAGGGGTCTTAAAATCGCCAAACTAATGGGGCGAACGTCTTAAAATATCAAAAGCAATGGGGCTAAACATGAGGGAGAATGGGGGGGGGGGGGTCCAGAACAAAAAATCCTCCAGGTGGAAATCTCCCCTTAAGTGGGTAGGGTTTAGGGTAGGGTATACAGTATGTGGAAGAAGAAGAAAATCGTAAAGTTGTCTTATTTTAGGGGAGGTGTGGTGGAGTGGTCTTGCCACTGGCCTGGTAATCCAATGGTCCCGGGTTCAAATCCCGATGTATCAATGGGAAGATATTATTGGGATGGAATTTGTGCTGTACCTAGTATCAGTGCATTACCACAAGCCCACCGAAACGTCAATAAAATACCCTCATTGTTCCCTGATTAAATAGCACTGTATGAATATTCCCATATTCAAAATATGCTATAGGGGTGCAATGCCTGGTGAGTTATCTGCTCAACAGGTGGCGTTGTGTGTGTGTAAGTGTGAGACTCCGAGTGTAGGGGTTGAGACAATGAAGCACAGGAACGAGGTGGCTTCAGAGATGGGGTCGTTTCGGGCCATGAGTGAGCAACGTGCCTCATGTGAAGGCAAGATGGCAGGTGCTCGTTGTACTCTACGTGCTTCACATGTCTCACTCCCTAGACTGGAACAAGACCTCACGGGCTTCACTGTTCATTGTAAAGCGGTGAATGTTAAGGCTCTCAGCCTATGCCCGAGAGGAAGTAAGTTGGAATATAGAAGAAAAAAAAAAAAAAAAAGGGGTATTTAGAAACCTTTAGTTTAGTTACTTCAACCTCTGCAGTTGTCTTTGAGTTAGCTGTGGGCAGAAAACTAATTTTGGAGAGGTATTTATAAGTCAGAGAACTCTATTTCTTATTGCTAATCTGGCAACCTCTGCGTCATATGGGTCTGAAGGGGTTAAGCTTAAAATAACACCCCCCCCCATTTCTAGATAAATTTGTAATTTTTTTTTTTTTTTTGGTAGAAAAATGTCCTGATCGAAGGCTGGTTCCTCTATTAATACAGGCTCGCTATCGCTCGCCAGGAAAAAATCGACACCTAAATGGCACAAAAGGTCTTAATAGTGACAAAGAAATGGGGCGAAAGGTCTTAAAATCGCCAAACTAATGGGCGAACGTCTTATAATTTCATAATGAGGCTAAGCATGAGGTAAATGGAAGTCCCCCTCCCTCCCCCCCCCCCTCCTTTTATGAGGAAACCAAACGTTGCTCCCACTATCTAGAATCGGGATGAGCCCAGCGCCAGAAATGTGTCCACCAGCTTACTGTCTACAGTCACGCTCAAAAGGGTTAAGGGGGGTAGGGTTTGTTGTTTTGGGTCTATTTATTTAATAATGTATTTAATAATGTATTAATTTATATTTTTGTTTCATCGCTAGACCTCCATTAAGCTTAAAAAAACATCCCCAAGATAAATTTGTAAATTTGTTGTTTAAATGACCTGGGCGGTTCCTCTAACAAGGCTCGCTATCGCTCGCCAGGAAGAAATCGACACCTGAATGTCACGAAAGAAATTAAGAGTGACAATAAAAATGGGGCGAAAGGTCTTGAAGGTGTTAAGGTGCTACAACGAGGGTGCACAGCAGGGTGTCAAACCGGAGCAATTTTGTTTGAAGACTTGAATGATTACAAATGCGAAGGAATACAAAAAAAAATAAAAAAATAAAATAGCATTGTTTAGGCCATTTTATCACTTCCACCGTCATGATTGGAACTACAAACCATAATTTTACCTTTACATAAACACTAATCAGGACTATAAATAATGGACCTTCGTTTACAGCCACGCTCCTAAGGCAAGTCCTAAACTTCACTATTTCAACGTTGGTTAGGTTATTTATCTAGGCTATAGTAAAATAATATGTTATAAATGATACAGTATATATATAGCCTTCATTATGCTCACGACTGCACTGGGTACGGTACACATAAAATGGTACTAAAGAGAGAGAGAGAGAGAGAGAGAGAGAGAGAGAGAGAGAGAGAGAGAGAGAGAGGGGGGGGGGGGGGGGGAGAGATGTGCCAAATACACAGTAAACCTGAGGGATGGAGGCAGGTGAGAGCATCAACGATATTTACAGTTTTCTGCGTAGACTGCAAGAAATGTCAAGTAGCTACAAGACTAACAATGCAGACCTTGGGGGGGTTGACGTCTGAAACAACAACACACCCAGGACGAAGCCATGGTAAATAGGAGGACAAGATAAAAATAACTACCTTTAACAATAAATATATAAAAATTAACTAAAACCAAAAAAATATATATAAGTTTAAAAAGCCATCCCCTATAGCCTACCAGTCGATCTTTTGTGTGGTTATACCAAATGAAGGCATAATTTCGTAAATCAAATTATGGGTTCAAAGAAGGTATGAACATAAGAAAATGGGAGTCTGCAAAAAGCCAATCGGCCCACACAAGGCAGATCCCTGTAAGTAAGGGTGAATTACAGAATAAAGACCATAGGCTAATAATTTACCCCTTCCAGGCAAAAGGAGTATTGGTATTGATAAACGCCTCTTATATATATGGACACCAAGGTATTTACAATATCAAAACTAAATAGCCATTAACCCTTGCTCTACCAGCGACGTCTTTATTAATTGATTTAAGCTATATAAAGACGATTTTATGAAGCTTAGGAAGGATATATGGCAGCTAGAAGGATGAATTGAGACAGCCTGTAGCCTTTGAATGGGTAGACGTCCTTCCTAAGCTGAATAATATCGTCTAATAGTTTAGCCCCATTGCTTTTGATATTATAAAACGTTCGCCCCATTAGTTTAGCGATTTTAAGAACTTTCACCCCATATTAAGACCTTTCGTGCCATTCAGGTGTCGATTTTATCCTGGCGAGCGATAGCGAGCCTGTAATTTAAGAGGAACCGGCCTTCGGCCGGGAAATTGTTCTACCGAAAAATGTACAAATTTATCTTGAAAGGGACTCCAGGGGGTATAATTTTTAGCTTGATGGAGGTCTAGGGAACAAAGTAAATACCTCCCCTTAACATACCTAACTTAATTTGCTTTACCTGTGATATGCCTTTGAGTGTGTACAGTGCAGTGAAAGGGTATGACGCAAAGCCGAATTCAATCATTCGTAGATGGAAAACTATGTTAGTTAAGATTAGTACCCAATAGTTTGACAGTCCTAGGATGTTTTCAGTCAGTAATGTGTTATCCTCTGAATTTGACACCATGTAGATACTGTATCATCAACTATAAATCCGGGTATACAATATAGCCTACTGTATACTGTAAATTCACAATAGTCTTCTACAGCAAGGTACTACGAGCAATGACACTGGATAAACGCTGAGGATATTTAAAAATCTTTATAATTATCATGTTTTGTACTTTTTTTAATGTATGTATTAATTTATATATTTATTTATATATATATATATATATATATATATATTTTTTTTTTGGGGGGGGGATTGTAAAAATTTAAAACCGGAATTTACACGGTATAGACAGACAGACAGATATACAGTATAGACAGAAAACTATCTATATCTCTCTTATAACTTGACAACTTACGCCAGCCCCCTTGGACTCTTAAGGGGGGTCACCGGCTATTTTTCTTTCTCTCTTTTTCTCTCTTTCCCTAGCTTGTATCCATTCGGCCCCATTCAGCCAACTGTTTTAAGACGTTTATCCTCATCCAGGTGTCAATTTCTTCCTGGCGAGCGATAGCGAGCCAGCATTGTATGGAGAAATCCGGCTTCGCCGGAGACATTTTTCTATCGAAAAATGTACAAATTTAGCTTGCTGTAAAAAATATATATATGCTGGTTCGCTACCGCTCGCCAGGAAAATATTGACACCTGGATGGGTGTAAATGTCTTAAAACAGTAGGCTGAATGGGGCCGAATGGATACAAGCCAAAGAGAGAGGAAGAGAAAAAAAGCGAGGTGGGCTCCCTTAACGCACCGTACTGAGAGGGTGGAAGGGGGAGGAGGGGTTGTGATAGCCAGGATAAGACACGTGTAACTGGCTTCACAACAATGCCACCCTATCAATAATTACACAATACACCTTAACACATTACAACACGCTATACTTAACCCTTTCAAGATCCAATACGCATTTCTTTTCTGTTTTCTCGTAATTATTAGACAATTTTATTCAGATTAGGAAGGGTATATGGAAGTCAAAGGGTTGATTGAGATAGTCTTTACCTTTTTAATACCCACAGATCCTTCCTAAGCTGCATAAAATCGTCTAATGATAGCCAAAATATACTGCTAAAACGCGTCAGAGCTTCAAAGGGTTAATACAACAGTACACTTCAAATGTCAATACAATACACTTTAACACAACACCCAATATCGATACATTTATAGTACAACACAGCAGCACACTATAAGTTAACAATACACTATACAGTACCGGTAACATGACGTAACTTCGGACACTCTAGAAAACATGTACAATGAACCGCAGTTATGGGAGAAATACATGTTGTTATGGAAAACATGTACAATGAACCACAGTTATGGGAGAAATACATGTTGTTATAGAAAACATGTACAATGAACCACAGTTATGGGAGAAATACATGTTGTTATGGAAAACATGTACAATGAACCGCAGTTATGGGAGAAATACATGTTGTTATGGAAAACATGTACAATGAACCGCAGTTATGGGAGAAATACATGTTGTTATGGAAAACATGTACAATGAACCGCAGTTATGGGAGAAATACATGTTGTTATGGAAAACATGTACAATGAACCGCAGTTATGGGAGAAATACATGTTGTTATGGAAAACATGTACAATGAACCGCAGTTATGGGAGAAATACATGTTGTTATGGAAAACATGTACAATGAACCGCAGTTATGGGAGAAATACATGTTGTTATGGAAAACATGTACAATGAACCGCAGTTATGGGAGAAATACATGTTGTTATGGAAAACATGTACAATGAACCGCAGTTATGGGAGAAATACATGTTGTTATGGAAAAACCAGTATGTCTGCGGTGTTCTTCCATAATACAGAGTTATGTTTCATAACTGTAGCTTACATACTGTTATTCAGAAGTGTCCGAAGTATAGCCCCTGTCCGAAGCTAGGGCATTTCACGGGTACCTTAAGGGGAGGTTTTTAGTTCGTTCCCTAGAATTCCATCAAGCTTAAAATTACACCCCCTAGACTCCCTTTCAAGATAAATTTGTACATTTTTCTGTAGAAAAAATTTCCCGGCCAAAGGCCGGTTCCTCTTAAATTACAGGCTCGCTATCGCTCGCCAGGATAAATTCGACACTTAAATGGCACGAAAGGTCTTAAAATTGACATAAATGGGGCAAAAGTTCTTAAAATCACCAAACTAATGGGGCGAACGTCTTAGAATATCAAAAGCAATGGGACTAAACATGAGATAGAAAGGGATCCAGAAAAAATCCCTCAAGTGGAAATCTCCCCTTAAAGCAAGTTAAGCAACACAATTTGTCAAAGCAGTAAATTACAACACTCAGCAAGTTTGACACAATACAATAGACTAACAATTTAAGTTATAGTAAAATATCAGAGATCGTTTAAGTTTACACAAAATCTAAGACACTCGAGTTAATTAAGGGGAGTCACCGTTTTTTTTTTTTATCTTTTTTCTCCGTCTCTCTGGCTTGTATCCATTCGGCCCCATTCAGCCTACTGTTTTAAGACGCTTACCCCCATCCAGGTGTCAATATTTTCCTGGCGAGCGGTAGCGAGCTAGCATATATATATTTTTTGTTTTGACAGCAAGCTAAATTTGTACATTTTTCGATAGAAAAATTTCTCCGGCGAAGCCGGATTTCTCCATACAATGCTGGCTCGCTATCGCTCGCCAGGAAGAAATCGACACCTGGCTGGGGATAAACGTCTTCAACAGTTGGCTGAATGGGGCCGAATGGATACAAGCCAGGGAAAGAGAGAAAAGGAGAGAAATAAAAAAAAAAAAAAAACGGTGACCCCCCCCCCCCTTAACCCATTCGATCAGATTATAATGATGATGATGACTTTTGCATATTGCTCTAGCTAGCTGCAGACGATTTTATGCAGCCAAGAAATCACCCGAGATTACAAAGCCTAATATGTATCTGAACCACGCATGACTAAATAAAAGAACCTATAAGTAGAGTAAAATTGTCTGGAGATAGCTAAAGTAACATAGTAAAGAATGTGTCTGATTAACGTAAGAACATAGGAAAACGGAAATATACAATAGGCCAACGAGGCAATTCCTTTTAATACTCACTCACCTCAACTTTCCCATTGACCTAAAAGTACCACGTTTCAACCATCTTCCAAAACTAAGTTACTTTATAGCAACCTTAGAATATATCCCCCTCCCCCCAAAAAGAAGAAAAACAAACTACATATTAATTATAAAACTAATTCATTAAAAAACTCACGCACATAAAATTAATTAATTAAAAAAACTCACGCCTGTCTGCCATGACTGTTGCCAACGCTGCCCACCACTGATGACAGATCCGGTAACCAGGCCAGGGCGGCGTCCATGGCGCCACAACAACAACAGCAGCACGAGCCGCTACGAGTCACAGTTCACAAGTAACAATACACTACGAATCAAAATCCAGTACGAATAATAATCTAGTAAGTCACACTCCACTAAGTACGTTACTACGAATCACTTCCACAATCCATCACCACCAGTCTCTAAGCTACTCCACTACTTCCATGTGCACAATGTATTCCAAATCACAATCCACTTATAGTCACGAATCACGATCCACCACCACTACTCCCGCTGCCAAGTGTCTGTCTAGGCTACTCCACCGCCTCCACTACCTGCTGCTGCTGCACCTCTCGTCCACACGGTCACACCCACCCAACTGACTCTTGGACTGGCTACCTGTGTTATAGTGCATGTGTCCCCTCGCTCCCTCTCTACCTGTATGGCCACCGACCCCCCCTCCACAACTCCCCTTCCTTCCCCACACATTCCACCCCCTCTCTTTTCCTTCTCCACACACTCCACCCTTCCTCCCTTTTCCCATCCATTCCTCTCCTCCTTTCTTCACCACCCATTCCTTCTTCCCTTCCCCTCTCTTTCCCACCCACTCCACCCCTTCCTTCCCACCTCCCCTCCCTTCCCCACCCATACCTCCCCTCCCTTCCTCCTTCCATCCCCACCCACACCTCCCCTCCCTTCCCCACCCACACCTCCCCTCCCTTCCCCACCCACACCTCCCCTCCCTTCCCCACCCACACCTCCCCTCCCTTCCCCACCCCTATCTCCCCTCCCTTCCCCACCCACACCTCCCCTCCCTTCCCCACCCCCACCTCCCTCACCTCCCTCCCCTTCCCCACCCACACCTCCCCTCCCTTCCCCCCCTATCCCCTCCCTTCCCCACCCACACCTCCCCTCCCTTCCCCACCCACACCTCCCCTCCCTTCCCCACCCGGTATGTTCTTATAGCTTAGTGTTATAATGTGATATGTGGGTATTTGTTTTAAATGGTCGCTCGGGGGGTTTGTGAGATTTTCTTTTTTCATTATACACATTAATCTGAACAGTCAAATAAATTACATAATTGTATTATCGTTATTATTAAATATACTCAAATGACTGAAAACTACAGATACAGTATATACGGTACGTTCCGATAATTATGTCTGCATTTGACTTATATGTCTACGTGTCTTACTGAGTAGGTAGGCCTGCCATTTACGATATTTTACCTTTGCATTACATAGAAATAATGTACTAGCCTCGAAAATCGACCATAAAAAATACCGTCTCTACTCTCTCTCTCTCTCCTCACGTGTCTGGCTCGTTAAACATGACGTCATCCATCTCTTCAAAAGACTCACCCACCTGCCTAACTCAGTGCTTGTCTTTCTTCTCCACAAACATACAGTATACAGTATATGCCTTATATATATATATATATATATATATTGTATGTATGATATATGTGATTTTACCTCCATATATATATACCGGTATATATATATATATATATATATATATATATATATATATATATATATATATATATATATATATATATATACCGGCATATATGTATATATATAATAGAAGCCATTGACACTCCGGCATTTAGGTGTTTTATTTCCTTTTTAGGCTTGATAATGACACATGTTGGTGTCGAAACGTCGCACATGTTCTAGAAAAATAAAGATGTTCCTTTACGCTTTGGTATTGCTCTTCCTTATATATATATATATTATATACTTATAGCCTACTGTATTATAGTTAATTGATCTATGCATTATTCTCACAATCAATCAATATTATCTAGTAGCCAATCTATCTTAGTAGCATTCTTATACCCACCCCCCACATACACACACTATTTAAGCTAATAAATGCCTACCTTTCGTAAAGTCCCCATTTTAGTCTCTACCATCAGGCTTTTCATAAGTTCACAAAATATTACCACCTAGTTGTTGCTACAGTTCATGAAATAGCCCGCCAATACTAGTTTACGTTTAATAGGTTTAAACTCATATTTATTAGGTTTATGCCTATCTTCTTAAAAACAAAAAAGGAGAATCAGGGGGCAGATTGGGGGGCTAGGGAGAGTCAGGGGGCAGATTGGGGGTTAGTTAGAGTCAGAGGGCAGATTGGGGGATTAGTTAGAGTCAGGGGGCAGATTATGGGGTTAGTTAGAGTCAGGGGGCAGATTATGGGGTTAGTTAGAGTCAGGGGGCAGATTGGGAGGTTAGTTAGAGCCAGGGGGCAGATTGGGGGGGTTAGTTAGAGTCAGGGGGCAGATTGGGGGATTAGTTAGTCAGGGGCAGATTGGGGGATTAGTTAGAGTCAGGGGGCAGATTGGGGGTTTTAGAGTCAGGGGCAGATTGGGGGGGTTAGTTAGAGTTAGGGGGCAGATTGGGGGGTTAGTTAGAGTCAGGAGGCAGATTGAGGGGTTAGTTAGAGTCAGGGGCAGATTGGGGGGTTAGAGTCATGGGGCAGATTGGGGGCTAGTTAGAGTCAGGGGGCAGATTGGGGGATTAGTTAGAGTCAGGGGGCAGATTGGGTTTTTTTAGAGTCAGGGGCAGATTGGGGGGCTAGTTAGAGTCAGGGGGCAGATTGGGGGCTAGTTAGAGTCAGGAGGCAGATTTGGGGGTTAGGGAGAATCAAGGGGTAGATTTGGGGGTTAGGGAGAATCAAGGGGTAGATTTGGAGGTTAGGGAGAATCAAGGGGTAGATTTGGAGGTTAGGGAGAATCAAGGGGTAGATTTGGAGGTTAGGGGGAATCAAGGGGTAGATTTGGAGGTTAGGGAGAATCAAGGGGTAGATTTGGAGGTTAGGGAGAATCAAGGGGTAGATTTGGAGGTTAGGGAGAATCAAGGGGTAGATTTGGGGGTTAGGGAGAATCAAGGGGTAGATTTGGAGGTTAGGGGGAATCAAGGGGTAGATTTGGAGGTTAGGGAGGATCAGGGTGCAGATTTGGAGGTTAGGGGGAATCAGACGGCAGATTTTGGGGTTAGGGAGAGTCAGGGTAGATTTGGGGGTTAGGGAGAATCAAGGGGTAGATTGGAGGTTAGGGAGAGTCAAGGGGTAGATTTTGGAGTGTGGGGGTTAGGGGGAGTCAGGGGGAGTCAGGGGCAGATTTAAGGGGTATGGGGCTGGCGCATGTGTACTGGTGGGGTCGGAAGGAGGGGGCCTGGCATAAATATTCCACACCTGCCTCACCTCCTGCCCTACAGCGGCTCCCCCTCATAATAATAATTATATACCACAGACAATTAGGTCGACACGTAAAGATGGCTCCTGGCTACCATCATGTGTATGTCATTTACACAAGTACACAGGAATCTCTGTCGTACACACACACAAACACACACTGTGTGTGGTATGACTAAGTCTGATCTTTCTGAAACAACAAAACATAAATAACTAAACCTTCTATAAACTACCTGTCCCTGACTAACGATTTACAAACATGAAATTGACAAGAACATATAAGAATGATGATGATGATGATGATGATGGTAGGGAACTGTTTCTGAGGTTGGATGTGGGCAACGATCAAAGGTATGGGAAAACAAAAGTTAACTCAACATAACTATAGGCTATGGTAACATTGATTGAGGCGGCTTGCTTTGGTTACTCTATTTATCTTAATCAGGCCAGAAATGGTCATATTCCTATCTTGAATACGGTACTAAGCTGAGGCTAAGTTAAACAACGAAATGCGGTAGGCTACAAATGATTATAAAACGATATTGAAAGGAATTTAGTTACGGTATATACTATAATTCAAAACCAAGATCAAAATAATAGTCATGATGTCACCTAACCCGAATATAATAAGTCTCCCCCCCGCCTTCCCCGTACGTTTGCACTTAAGGGGGGTCACCGGCTTTTTTTTATCTGCCTCTCCTTTCCTCTCTTTCCCTGGCTTGTATCCATTCGGCCCCATTCAGCCAACTGTTTTAAGACGTTTATCCCCCATCCAGGTGTCGATTTCTTCCTGGCAAGCGATAGCGAGCCACCATTGCATGGAGAAATCCGGGCTTCGCCGGAGAAATATTTCTATTGAAAAATGTACAAATTGATCTTGCTGTCAAAACAAAAATATATACATAGGCTGGCTCGCTACCGCTTGCCAGGACAATATTGACACCTGGATGGGGTAAACGTCTTAAAACAGTAGGCTGAATGGGGCCGAATGGATACAAGCCATAGAGAGAGAGAGGGAGAGAAAGAGAAAACAAAAAAGGCGAGGTGGGGGGTCCCTTTAACCTACATTCATCTTGGGACAATGCTCAACAATAATGTTTACCCGGAAAGTCTCTACTACACATCTTCAAATTTACACTCACATACGGAGCCTAGCCCGAACGGAAGCTAATGTACGGTCAACTTCATTAGTTCTGTCACAGCCTCAAGGGGAGAGGGGCCGTTTTTCTGGTCCCCTTTCTACCCCATTAGTTTTGAAGTTTAAGACGTTTGCCCCATTAGTTTGTCGATTTTAAGACCTTTCGACTCATTTCTTTGTCAATATTAAGACCTTTCGTGCAATTTAGGTGTCGATTTTTTTTCCTGGCGAACGATAGTGAGCCTGTAATTTTGGAAGAAACGGCCTTTAGCCGGGAAATTTTTCTACCAAAAAAATTTACAAATTTATCTAGAAGGGGGATCTAATGGATGTTTTTTTTTGTTCAAGTTTGATGGAGGTCTAGGGAGGAAACTAGAAAAATAATAACAAAAAGATACATAAATGAGCCAATAAATAAACCCCTCCCCCCCCCCCCCCCCTTAGTACAAAACAGTGTAATCTTAACCCTTTCAGTATCGTTGAAAGTGGTTCGCTTTATCTTGGTTATCACTAGGCGATTGTATGCAGATTAAGAAAGACATTTAAAAACCACAAAAGGTGAATACGCTCTTCATTAAGGGGAGGTTTTTAGTTTGTTCCCTATATTTCCATCAAGCTTACGATTACACCCCCCTAGACCCCCTTTCAAGATAAATTTGTACATTTTTCGGTAGAAAAATGTCCCGGCCGAAGGCCGATTCCTCTTACATTACAGGCTCGCTTTCGCTCGCCAGGAAAAAATCGACATCTAATTGGCACGAAAGGTCTTAAAATTGACAGAAATGGGGCGAAAGTTCTTAAGATCGTCAAACTAATGGGGCGAAAGTCTTAAAATCTCAAAAGCAATGGGGCTGAACATGAGGGAGAAAGGGATCCAGAAAACAATCCCTCAAGTGGAAATCTCCCCTTAACACTCCAACTCCCCATAAGTTCTAACTAAACAGAATCAAATATGTAAATACTATTTAACATAATACCGGTACTGAAGAAATGCGCCTTTGTGTACAGACCGACTATAAATCTCTTCAATCCGATGGCATACCTTGCTATTATTCTGGCCAACACTAAATTATATTATTTCGCTTAGGAAGGACCTCTCGAAGTCCTTCCAATACTGAATAAATCGTCTAATGACATTAAAATAAAATAAAATGTCACCTTACAAAAAGGATTATATAAGGTGAGGCTTTTGTTTTCTTCTGTACCCCCTTCTCCATCATTTTAGCCCCATTAGTTTTGATATTTTAAGACGTTCGCCCAAATAGTTTGGTTATTTTAAGACCTTTCCTTCCATTTGTATACCAATATTAAGACCTTTCGTGTCAATCTTTCTTCTATTCAACAGCTAAGCTTTGGAACTCTCCCTATATCCATCTTCCCCTCATCCTATGATTTAAATTGCTTAAAACTCCATGTGTCCAGACATTTTGGCTCGAATATCCCTTGATTTTGGCCCTGTCACTCTTTCAACTCTGGGGGAGGCACTCGACACAGGCAGTTTTGCCTTGTCTCTCTCATCCAAAAAAAAAAAAAAAAAATCCTGGCCAGCGATAGTGAGCCTGTAATTTAGGAGGAACCGGCATTGGGCCGTTACATTTTTCTGCTGAAAAATGTAAGAATTGATCTGGAAGGGGGGTTTGGAGGTGTTTCTTTAAAGGTTGATAGGAGTCTAGGGAGAAACCGACCCCCCCCCCCCCCCCTCCTCATCGCCTTAAGAGCTACTGAGAAACTATCTTGACAGCCTCCACTTCCAATCACCCATTTTACTACCGCTTATTACTTTATTTATAATTCAGGTACCGGCAATTGTGTGCGTTGGTCTCTCTGCAACAACCAATTTATTATGCTTATCAACAAAGAGGTAGATTAAACGATCATAAGAGAGAGAGAGAGAGAGAGAGAGAGAGAGAGAGAGAGAGAGAGAGAGAGAGAGAGAGAGAGAGAGAGAGAGAGAGAGAGAGAGAGAGAGAGAGAGAGAGAGAGAGAGAGAGAGAGAGAGAGAGAGAGAGAGAGAGAGAGAGAGAGAGAGAGAGAGAGAGAGAGAACCGACGAGTGCAACGAAAAATAAATCACTATAAGAGTAAGGCAAAAAATCCAAAATATGAAAACATAAATGAAGGCAAGGATAAGCTAATAGGTGTATGTGTGTGTATGTGTGTGTATGTGTGTGTGTGTGTGTGTGTGTGGCAGTAAGTGTTGAATGAACGAGAAGACATTTGTATACTAAACATACTACTAGTGCTGCTCTCTCTCTCTCACACACACACACACATAACCATAATTATCTTTCTCTCTTACACACACACTCACACACACACACACGTTTATTTATTTATTTACCAGTCCCTTCCTCTCTATTTACCTTGCCATTAATGAAAGTATTAAAGCTAAATGTTATCTTATACACACACACAAACACGAACATAAGACACTCACCTTCACCTTTACTCACTCACTCACTCACACACACACACAAACATACCTTCAAATATTTCCTTTACACATTTTCTCTCCTCCCCCCATCTCCCCCCCCCCCCCCTTATTCTATACCTGGGTCATCCATCAATCAGCCAAGCAAAATATCACCAGTGCCATTCAGGGCTGTGTGTGTGTGTGTGGCCCAATTCTGTACTGTCCCCCTACCCCCTCCTGAAACGTACACACACACACACACACACAGACAGACAGACAGGGCAGGAAAGACAGACAGACAGACAGACAGACAGGGCAGACAGGAAGAGACACACACACACACACACACACACACACACACACACACACACACACACACACACACACACACACACACACACACACACACACACATACACAAGAACCGTGGATATTGTTTTAAGGGGGGATGGGCTTATTTATTTGCTCATTTATGTATATTTTTAATACTTTTTTAGTTTATTCCCTAGACCTCCATCAAACTTAAATAAACATCCATTAGATCCCCTTTCTAGATTAATGTCCCGCCTTCCAAAATTACAGGCTCACTATCGTTCGCCAGGAAATAAAATCGACACCTAAATAGCACGAAAGGTCTTAATATTGACAAAGAAATGAGGTGAAAAGTCTTAAAATCGACAAACTAATGGGGCCAAACATCTAAAAATTTAAAAAACGTACCGGGTATGGGGCTAAACATGAGGGAGATGGAGATCTAGAAAAACGACCCATCTCCCCTTAAACATTCTTCCCTCTTCTCCATTAATCAGCCTCCATCAATATACTGTATAAGCCGCGTCATTCAGCGGGGGTGGGTGCTCCAATTTAGCAGCCCACCCCCTTCGAAAGTGGCGCAAGGCCGAGGGTGGGTTGGTTGGTTTACATTAGGGTGTGGTGTTTGTCCTTACTGCCCCCCAGGGAGGTGGTGCAGGAAACCAGTAGCCAGTGGAAGGAAGTTCACGATGAAGAGGGGAAAACAAGACTAACAAACCCCAATACTGGTATATATAATAATGATGATGAAGTGGAAGACGATAATTATTTAAACAAAAATAGTAACAATAATAATAAAATGAATAAATAAATAAAATAATAAATTATCATATATATATATATATATATATATATATATATATATATATATATATATATATATATATATATATACACTGTATACATATATATATTCTAAATAAGTTCGGTAATACATTTAAGAAAAATATGACACATAGAAATTAAATGGAGCCGAAGATAATAAGCAGGATGAATGTATGAACAATGAAAAGGTAAGAAGAGAAAGCTCAAGGTAAATGGAAGTTGGATGAAAAGGATACATTTAAAGCAGAAGAACAATGTATACCACTTGAGAAAAGAGCAGAACGGAAACTAAGGAACAGGATTTTATTTTATTTTGTTTTACGTGAAGAAGTAATGTAGGCCTCTCCTATCTTGTATGGCATATAACGAGGGCGATACAAAGGCAGAAGGAATGAGAGGAGAATTAAAAAGTAAGAATACAAATAGATAACCACAAACACCAAATAAAGAATGGGATGAGATCGGCCGAGATGAGGGGACATAAAGCGTGCAAAGGAAGGCAACCGTATAGATATATTGGTGAACGAGGGGAAATAAGTAATACAGAAGAGTGAGAAGTGGAGCACGAGGGGGAAAACACATTATACAAACAGGATAACTGAGAAAAATGCATATCCTTGGCACTCACTCATTCTGGGTATTAGTACTACACACGCGCGCACACACACACACACCTACACACACGATCTGTCTTTGTGTGCATATAAATATGTATGTGTGTGGAGAGAGAGAGAGAGAGAGAGAGAGAGAGAGAGAGCGAGAGAGAGAGAGAGAGAGAGAGAGAGAGAGCGAGAGAGAGAGACAAGAGAGAGAGAGAGAGAGAGAGAGAGAGAGAGAGAGAGAGAGAGAGAGAGAGAGAGAGAGAGAGAGAGAGAGAGAGAGAGAGAGAGAGAGAGAGAGAGAGAGAGAGAGAGAGAGAGAGAGAGAGAGAGAGAGACAGATAAATAAACATACCGGTACCATCAAATTACAGGGTGTATATATAACTACTGCAAAGAACAAAAGACAAGGCCCGAACTAGCTTAACGATATATAACTAAGCACACTCATAGGAAGACTAGAAATATGCATCAGTAGATTAACAAATAAACTGTATGTTAGTAGTAGACTGGAGTCCTCAGTAAAAGGTTATATAAAAAGTCAATAATAATTTAACTTTTAAGGTATATTGGTAGTGAAGGAACGAATGAATAAAGGAAGGCAGGAAGGAAGTAAACAAGACAAGAGGAGAATGAGGAAGTAAGATGTTGTATATTGAAGTGGAGGAAGGAGGTAAAGTAAGCCTGTGTAAAAGGAACAGCAAACCTTAGCACCACACCGCCTGAAGAGCACGGGGATAACGCCTTCCACGAAATTTACAAACAAAAAGTAAAAGTTGGAAAGTGGTCTCGAGGCTAAAGAACAAACGTAGCAAAATACACCGAAATATTGGACGAACATAAAATAAACAAATGATACAAAATAATAATAATCATAATAAAATAATAATAACAACAATCATCTATCTATCTATCTATCTATCTATATGCTCAGACCCAATCCCCACTTTTCTTATTTTTATTTCTATTTTATTTTATTTTGTTTTTATATATTTGTGTGTGGCCGACTCAAGACAGAGCCAGCATAGGGACAACACAAAACACAACAGCAACCAATGAACACACCAAAACAAAACACAAATTCACACACATCTAGGTCATCCTATAAATAATATAAATAATAATAATAATAATCAAGGTATAAAATTTAAAATAAATTTGGATATATCGATAGTGATTTAGCCTTGTTTATCTGGTAGAGCTTTCCACGTATATATTAGGTGGGTTTATCACTATACAATTAATATAGTTAAGGGGAGGTTTTTAGTTTGGCCTCTAGATATCCTTCAAGCTTAAGATTACACCCCCTTGAGCCCCTTTCAAGATAAATTTGTACATTTTTCGGTAGAAACATTTCCCGGCTGAAAGCCGGCTCCTCTTACATTACAGGCTCGCTATCGCTCGCCAGGATAAAATCGACACCTAAATTGCACGAAAGGTCTTAAAATTGACGGAAATGGAGCGAAACTTCTTAAAATCGCCAAACTAATGGGGCGACTGTCTTAAAATCTCAAAAGCAATGGGGCTAAACATGAGGGAGAAAGGGGTCCAGAAAAACAATCCCTCAAGTCGATATCTCCCCTTAAACCTCTTGAGGAGAATTATTATGACGCGTTTTGACACTTTACCAGTATGGCTGTTATTAAACGATTTCATTCAGTTTAGGGAGAACTTGTGGGAGGTAAGAGTCAATAAAGATAACCTAGTCTTTACGACTTTGATCCCTACACATCTTTCCTAAATTGAATACAATCACACACACACACACACAGCCTTAAGAGGGTGACCTGCTTTTTGTTATTTCTGTCCTTTTCTCTCTTTCTCTGACTTGTATCCATTCGGCCCCATTCAGCCTACTGTTTTAAGACGTTTATCCCCATCCAGGTGTCAATTTTTTACTGGTGAGCGGGAGCGAGCCAGCATATTTGTTAAATGCTTTTGACAGCAGGCTAAATTTGTAAATTTTTCGATAGAAAAAAAGCCGGACTTCTTCATAATTATAATGCTGGCTCGCTATCGCTCGCCAGGAAAAAATCAACACCTAGATGGGGATAAACGTCTTAAAATAGTTGGTGAATGGATACAAGTCAGAGAAAGAGATAAAAGGAGAGAAATAAAACAAAGCAGGACACCCCCCTTAAGGGCTACTGAGAAACTATCTTGACAGTGTCCTCCAATAAACTCTCCACTTCCAATCACCCATTTTACTACCACTTATTACTTTATAAATAATTCAGGTGCCGGCAATTGTGTGCGTTGGTCTCTCTGCAACAGCCAATTTATGTGCGTTGGTCTCTCTGCAACAACCAATTTATGTGCGTTGGTCTCTCTGCAACAACCAATTTATGTGCGTTGGTCTCTCTGCAACAACTAATTAATTATGCTTGTCAACAAAGAGAGAGAGAGAGAGAGAGAGAGAGAGAGAGAGAGAGAGCCAGAGAGAGAGAGAGAGCCGGAGAGAGAGAGAGAGAGAGAGCCGGAGAGAGAGAGCGAGCCGGAGAGAGAGAGCGAGCCGGAGAGCGAGAGAGAGAGAGACAGAGAGAGAGAGACAGAGAGAGAGAGACAGAGAGAGACAGAGAGAGAGAGAGAGGGGGGGGGGGGGGGGCAGGGTTAAGGAACTGCTAATCACCGGTATTACCTGTACCAGTATATAATTATATATTCGTCAACGGAGACTTTACATTCCAATGCCAACCTATCGTACTCATTTAAGGGGAGATTTCCACTTGAGGGATTTTTGTCTTTACCCCTTCCTCCCTCATGTTTAGCCTCATTGCTTTTGAGATTTTAAGACGTTCGCCCCATTAGTTTGGCGATTTTAAGAACTTTCACCCCACTTATGTCACTTTTAAGACCTTTCGTGCCATTTAGGTGTCGATTTTTTCCTGGCGAGCGATAGCGAGCCTGTAATTTAAGAGGAACTGGCCTTCGGCCGGGACATATCTCTACCGAAAAATGTACAAATTTATCTTGAAAGGGGGTCAAGGGGGTGTAATTTCAAGCTTAACGGAAGTCTAGGAAACAGTAAAAAACTCCCCTTAAATACATAAATATGGAATGAGAATGATTACACTTCCTTTACTTAGCTCATCAGGGAATCTTGGGAGTAATATACCTGCGTTGTATAATCGGCTGATTTACAAAGTTCACATCACGTAGCAGTACTAGCCCCTTCAGCCCACCTCGTTTTTTTTCTCTCTCCCTCTCTCTCTCTCTGGGATGTATTCATTCGGCCCCATTCAGCCTACTGTTTTAAGACGTTTATCCCCATCCATGTGTCGATTTATGCCTGGCGAGCGATAGCGAGCCATCATATTTTGGACGAGTTAGACAGCTGGCTAAATTTGTAAATTTGTCGATAGAAAAATGTCTACGGTGAAGCTGGATTTCTTCATAAAATGCTAGCTCGTTATCGCTCGCCAGGAAAAAATCGACTCCTGGATGGGGATAAATGTCTGAAAACAGTAGGCTGAATGGGGCCGAATGGATACAAGACAAAGAAAGAGAGAAATAAAAAGACGAAAAAAAAAAAACGGTTGACCTCCGTTAATGACGCATTACTTGTTTGTAGGTGGTTAGCAATAGACTATTTTATTCATCTTAGGAAGAACGTCACATCATAGGGGTACACACTCTCTTAAGGGGAGATATCCACTTGAGATTTTTGTCTTGACTCCTTTCTCCCTCATGTTTAGCCCCATTGATTTTTTAATTTTAAGACGTTCGCCCCATTATTTTGACGATTTTAAGAACTTTCGACCCATTTCTGTCAATGTTAAGACCTTTCGTGCCATGTAGGTGTCGATTTTATCCTGGCGAGCGATAGCGAGCCTGTAATATAAGAGGAACCGGCCTTTGGTCGGGACATTTTTCTACCGAAAAATGTACAAATTTATCTTGAAAGGGGATCAAGGGGGTGAAATGTTAAGATTGCTGGAGGAGTAGGAAACAAACTAAAAACCTCCCCTTAAGGGGGGATGGGCGTATTTATTTGTTCAGTTATGTATCTTTTAAATATTTTCTTAGTTTCCTTCGTAGATTTCCATGAAGCTTATAAAAACACCCGCCCAAGACCTTCCTTCAAGATAAATGTATACATTTTTCGGTAGAAAAATGTCCTGGCCGAAGGGCGGTTCCTTTAATTTTTCGGTAAGTTTAGGGGGTGTTTTCTAAGCTTGATGGAGGTTTAGCGAGGAAACTGAAAAAATATATATGAATAAATGAATTAATAGATATTAAAATAGATATTAATATTAAAAAAATATATATCCCCTTAAACAAGTTGTTATCTGTACTAATTAGGGGTCTCATATCTCCCCCGGTACAACTGCACTTATTATCACTTAACCCCTTCAAGGCGATCCCTGCATTCTCATTAAATTCCTTCTTACATTCTCATTAAATGCCTTCTTACATTAGCCGATAAAATACTGTAGGCCTACTTCAGCTTAAGGGGGAGGTAGTTGTTTTATGGGGATCCCTTTCTCCCTCATGTTTAGCATACTAGTTTGGAGATTTTAAAACGTTCGTTCCATTAGCTTGGCGATTTTGAGACCTTTCGCCCAATTTCTTTGTCAATATTAACACCTTTCGTGGCATTTAGGTGTCGATTTTTACCTGGCGAGCGATAGCGAGCCTGTAATTTTAGAAGGAACCGGCCTTCGACCTGGACATTTTTCTACCAAAACATTTACAAATCGATCTTGAAATGGGGTCTAGCGGGGTTTTTTGTTTGTTTTAAGTCTAGAGAGAATACTAAAACATATTAATAAATACATACTTAGACCAAATAACAAGCACTAGCCCCTTAACCTTAACTGGCGCGAGGTTGGTCTTTTTGTATTGCTCCTGGTAGCCTACACTTCATTAGTTTGGAGATTTAAAATGTTCCACCTGTTCAGTTTGGCGAATATAAAATACTTGACCCCATTGAGGGTGGCGATTTTATATGAGCCAACGATAGCGAGCCTACAATATAGGAGACACCGGCCTTTGGTCGGAACATTTTTCTACCGAAAAATGCACATGTCTAGCTTGACTGGGATCTAAAGAAGGTTTTATTATATATACAGTGTAGGCCTATATAATATATACCGCAATATACTGTATATACTTCGAAGAGGGTCTGGGGAGCGATGTTATTTATTATCTTTTAAGTCTAGGGTGCAAACTAAAATACATTGCTATAAAATGACTGGATAATCAAAAACCGCCAATAATAATACACACCCATATCCTAACCCACCAGACGTGGCAGCAGACCGGGGCTAACAACGGCCCTCTAGGATTCCTAGGTATAACAGCTATACCAATTACACTTGTGAATCCCACGGACCAGAAATTCTCCTAAACCTTAATATCATTTAATGATTACCGTACCAGAATGTCAAGAACAAAGTGTCGTCATGACGAAAAATAAAAATAGGAACACACTCATTGATTATATATATCAATAAATAATGTATATATACTGTATACCGATATATATATATATATATATATATATATATATATATATATATATATATATATATATATATATATATATATATATATATATATATATACAGTATATATAAAGCTGACAATTATTATAAAAGTTAAAGCTGCCAGGCCAGATTAAATTTGATGGATACAGATCTCTTAAGAGGCAAGTGGCTGTTTTGTTGGTCTATTTATACATTTATTCATAAATGTGTTAGTTTCCTGGCTAGACCTCCTTCAAACTTAGAAACAAAAATGTCACGGCCAAAGGCCGGTTTCTCTTATAATTACAGGCTTGCTATCGCTCGCCAGGACAAGAACGACACCTAAATGGCACGATAGGTCTTAAAATTGACAACGAAATGAACCTAAAAGGTATTAAAATCGCCAAACTTATGGGCCGAACGTCTTAAAACGTAAACACTAATGGGGCTAAACACGAGGGAGAAAGGGACCATAAAACCCAGCCCCTCCCCCCCCTTAAGATACGGGCTGCTAAGGTGTGTGTGTGTGTGTGTGGGGGGGGGGGGGGGGGGAGGGGGGGGTGTCTCTCGTTCGGTACAGCTGCACTTACAAGGATATTTTATCACCCAATATTTTGGGCTTCAGTGGGGGTGACCTGCTTTTGTTTCTCTCCTTTTCTCTCTTTATCTGGCTTGTATCCATTCGGTCCCATTCAGGCAATTGTTTTATGACATTTATCCCCATCCAGGTGTCGATTTGTTCCTGGCGAGCGATAGCGAGCCAGAATTGTATGAAGAAATCCGGCTTCGCCGGACACATTTTTCCATAGAAAAATTTACAAATTTAGCCTGCTGTCAAAAAAATTGCTTTATATATATTCTGGCTCGCTACCGCTCGTCAAGAAAAAATCGACACCTGAATGGGGATAAACGTCTTAAAACAGTAGGCTGAATGGGGCCGAATTAATACAACCCAGAGAGAGGGAAAGAGAAAGAAAATAACGAGGTGGGCCCCCTTAAGGACGAATTGTGGTACCGCGCATATTATTATATATTGTATTATTAACCCCTTGAGGATCATGACGCGTTCTCACAGTTTATTCTGGCTATCGTAAGACAATTTTATACAGCTTAGGAAAGATCCGTGGGAATTAAAAGAGTAAAGACTGTCTCAATTAACCCTCTAACTTCCACATACCCTTCCTAATCTGAATAAAATCGCGTAATAATAGCCAGAAACGGAAAATAAATGCGTATTGGATCTTGAAAGGGTTAACCCACTTAGTATATATTATGACATAGTTTCTACAGTATTCTGGCTAACGATAGACCATCATACTTAGCTTAGGAAAGACCTCTAGGAATCGAAGGGGTAAAAAGGATCTCAATTAGTCCTCTGGGTCCCACAGAACCTTCCCAAAGTGAATAAAATGGTCTAATAAAACCTGAATAAAGTTAGTACATTTGTGTCATGATATACGGAGAGAATTAACCCCTTCTGCACCGGTGACGTCCTTCTTATTATATTCGGGCAACTATTAGATGACTTTATTGAGCTTAGGAAAGACCTCTAACCAATAAAAGGAAGGCTACATACTACCTCAATTAATCCGTTTAGCGCAAATACCACAGAGCCTTCCTAAGCTTCATAAAATCGTCTAAATATTGCTGAAATCAAATACAAAATACGTCATCGGTACAGAAGGGGTTAATTAGAGATGCAGTTTCATATAGGCTATCGATAAACAATCCTTTGGGTAAAATCCACATAATTCTGAAAGGTCTACGTAACTCTCACAAAAGAAAAACACCGAATTTAAAGTTGTTTAGGAATCACTGAAAGAACAAAAGGTTTGACATAATGGACAAATCTCGTAAATGTTGATCACCTTGGATAATCAATAATATAAAATAATGAGTTGACATTAAATAAACATATCCTATATTAAACATACCGGTATTTGATCGGGTAAACAGTTACTCTTAAACGCACAAAAAAAAAAAAAAAAAAATTGTGTTCTACATTTGGAATTAAAAAACGACTATTATTCGTGTTCCACCAATAAAGTATTAATATACAAACAACTACTGTAATTTGTCAGTTTTCAATAAACAAATAATAGTATGTGGTTTGTTTCTCTCTCCCTATACAGTGCACTTATTTTATTGAATTCTGATCACCTTTTAACACATAGAATACACAGTATATCGAGATCTTAATCAGCATGCACCCATTCACACCTTACACAATTCAATTCCTATGGCATGGTATCATATTTCTTGGGTACCATACAAAACTTATACAGCAATAAAGGGGAGGCAGACCGTTTTTCTGGACCCTGCCGTGAACGCCCGTTCTTACCACGACTATTGCACTTCCCGACAGACGTACCGTACCGTATCGTATCGGGGCCAGTGTTACGTCAGACGTAATGGAGTCGTATTGAACTATGTACGTGTTTGCGACGTGCGTAAGCATAGCCCCGTTCGACCGCATGGGCTGCCCGATTTGCGGGAACACAGGCCACGCCCATGCCACGCCCCCACAAGACCGGCGTAGCTGAGGCCGCACGTCTTGGGATTTGTTAGGTCGTACATGGACCGGTTTCGGCCAATTGTAGGCACACCCCGTCTGACCAAACACAGACAAAGACAGTCTTTGTCAACCACGTCTGTCGGGGTTGCAATCTGGGAAGTACAAAAGGGCAGGACTGTCCACACCTTTCCCATTCCCACTCATTCCTCTGCACCATGAACAACATCACGGAATTCATCCTGGAGGAGTTCAAATTTGTGAACTCCTTACTCAAACCGGAGATTAGGCATAACACGCGGCTCATACAATGCATCCTTGCCTACATAGAAGTCTTAAAACTACTTGCAATAGCAAACTCCATCCATCAAGAGGAACAAGAGAAGAAGAAGGAAAGGACCAAGAGGACAGTGTGGGTGTGGCCATATCTACAACGGAGGCCTGAACATGGCCATTATGAGAACCTCATGCAAGAGTTGGCCAGAGAATGTCCACTACTGTACAAGAACTTCACCCGGGTAGACAAACAACTATTTGATGAGATTGTGGAACGTGTCACCCCCATCATTCAGAGGTTCCAGACGACGAGGGGACAGCCGGTGAGGTTGCAGAGTTCGAGGGGAGAGCCGGTGAGGTTGCAGAGTTCGAGGGGCCAGGCGGTGAGGTTGCAGAGTTCGAGGGGACAGGCGAGGTTGCAGGCGTCAAGGGGATAGGCGGTGATGAGGTTGCAGGCGTCAAGGGGACAGGCGGTGAGGTTGCAGACGTCTTCTTCACGCTTCTCTTGGTAGCCTTGGTAGCCATGGTGACAGGGCAGGGCAGGGCAGCATGCAGAGGGTGGCAGCAGAGGGTGGCAGGGTGGCAGGCAGGGTGGCAGAGTAGCAGGGATGGTGGTGGTCGTCGTGGTGTGGTGAGAGGTATGACGGCAGTACCTCCCGTTGTCCCTATATACCCCCCCGTACGACGTTGCCGCGTCTTCCCGGCAACACGCAGTGCGGCGGTGTTGCCAAACGAACGTAAACTTCCACGTTCGACTGGAACTTTCCACGATGGACGGGAGCAGCTCACGTCTGACGGGCGAGCGGCTACGTCTGACGGGCGAGCAGCTACGTCTGACGGGGCTGCTCCCGTCAGACGGCCGTGGTGGCCCGGTCGGTCGTAAGCTTTCCTGTCTTTTGACATATGTGAGGGCGAGCCACGTATTTGATTCCACTCGAATCAACAATCGCGCGGCCTCGGCCGAACCCACAACATTCCCGACCCACGTGGGCTACTCGTTTCTACTCTCGCCATGCGTGAGTACCCCCCCGACTGGCCGCAATTTCATTTACGTTTTGCGTATTATGCCCTTACGTTTTACGTAATCGGTTGCCAACTACCAATATACCTTCGTTTACAAAAGACGGGAGCTGACGGGAACAATATACGTGAATGTGTGACCCCACCATAATGCTTAGTCCCACCAGTTTTGAGATTATAAGACGTTCGGCCCATTAGTTTGGCGATTTTAACACCTTTTGCCCCATTTCATTGTCAATGTTAAGACCTTTCGTGCCATTTAGGTGTCGATTATTTCCTGGCGAGAGATAGCGAGCCTGTAATTTTAAGAGGAACCGGCCTTCAGCCGGGACATTTTTCTACCGAAAAATTTACAAATTTATCTTGAAGGGGGGGGTCTAGGGGGTGTTTTTCTAAGCTTGATGGAGGTCTAGGGAGGAAACGAAAAATATATATGAATAAATAAATTAATAGACCAACAAACGGCCACTGTCCCTTAATATACTGATTGATTTATTGTAATCAGGCAGACAGGCAAATAGATAGACAGCTAGCCTTTTAAGGTCCTCGGTGGTCTAGTGGCTAAGGTGTTGGAGTGCTGCATTACTGGCCTGGGTTCGAGACCTGGCTGGGTCATGTCACAAAAATATTAAACATATAGATACACAGGAATATTTCCACATATACTGTAGGTAAGCGGATAAATATATAGTACTGGAGGATCATGAATACGCACATGTAAACAGATACACTATATCCTATGTCTTTTCAACTGACGATAAATTGCAAAGTTCCCATCAAGATTTCTCAGTTATTTTGAATATTTTGTGGAGAAATCTGGTGTTAATTATATAAACTTGTTCTTAATATGATGCAGAGACATGATAGTAGTTTGATATTTTTCCATTAAGTATCAAAACATTAGCTGCTATGGGATTCAATTTACCGTCATATGAATTTAAATAGACTATAATAAGAATAGAGGAAAAATACAAGCTAAAAAAAGTTTGTATCTCCTCCACCCAGCTCATAACTGCAATCCTCCAACTTCGTGGCCCTAACTCGATCAAGTCTCACTTAATTCAGCCTCTCCTCAAGTCTTACCGCACTACTCCTTGGCTACCACACACACACACACACACACACACACACTGTCTCTCACTCTCTTAAACACACACGCAAACATCAAAATAATGCAAATTGACCGACAGTATTACCGTAAGTTAAGGTAAGAGTTCCAAATTGTCTGTTCTCCATAATTGGTTATCTCCAATTGGGACAGAGAAAACCTTGTCAATGCTTCCAAAACGCAATTCCTCCATATGTCTACTTCCAGAAAACTATGACCTACGGTACTCTTCAACAACATACAAATTAACCCTTCATCTTCTCTTAATATTCTCGGTGTCTCTTTTTCTTCAGATCTCTCTTGGAAAGATCACATTACCATTCTTGCTAAAAACAAATTCCCAGAAGCTGGGTGTACTCAACCGCCTGCGGGGGTTCTTTACCCCTGCACCGCTTCTTTCTCTGTACAGGGGGACAGTGTGTCCATGTATTGAGTATAGTTCACACGTGTGGGGAGGATCCTCTCACACAGCACTTCTAGACAAAGTAGAAAAGAAAGCCTTCCATCTTATCAACTCACGTCCACTCACCAACTCTTTGCAGTCTCTCTCTCTCTCTTTTCGCCGCAATGTTGCATCTCTCTCACTATTCTACCGCTATTACAATAATCAGTGTTCCTCAGAGCTCTCTCAGTGTATACCACCCCTCTTCGTAGAGCATGTAGCACCCATCTCGCAACACGATCCCACCCCTATAATGTGCAACTCTCCAACCTAAGAGTGAAACGTTATTCTCAATCTTTCTTCTATTCAACAGCTGAGCTTTGGAACTCTCTCCCAGAATCAATATTTCCCTATTCCTATGACTTAAATTGCTTCAAACTCCGTGTGTCCAGGCATTTTGGCTCGAACGTCCCTTGATTTTGGACCTATCACTTGTTCAACTCTGGGGGACGCACTTGCTACAGGCTGTTCTGCCTTTTGTCTACCTCATTCACATAGAGGAAAAAAAACTTACGTATTTTTGTTTATGCTTATATAACTAAACTCTACGACCAGTCCAGCGGTTTTGACTACATGAAATTAACATTATTTACATTCCAATCCCCGTGGTTACATAATTATTAGTAACCTCTACACTCAATCCAGCTTTCATGGCTATATAATTGTTACCCCCATCAAAACTCCTGCATAATAGCTACGTATATGATTACCCCCAGTGTTCATGGCTCTATAACTGTTCTTCTGTTACTTCGGTACTACACTGTTGCGAATATTTCCGTCAGATACGCTCTGTTGGTTATAAAACACCTCTGACGCTTACAATGAGTGTTTCTGCTTGAAGTAGTTTCTCAGTGTCAGGTAGATGGACGAAAGTGAGCCAAGATAACTGTGTGCATGGATGTGTCCTTGAAAATGTGTGTGTGTGTATGTATGTATGTATGTATGTATGTATGTATGTATGTGTGTGTACTGTATACAGTACCGGGTATATAATACAGTAAAAAAAAAAATATATATATATATATATATATATATAGGCCTAGTATATGCCTCGATTTGATATGTGAATAATCAAACTAATTAAGAATGTCTTATTATCTGCTCAGAGCAAGAAATTACTTGAAGTAAAACTAGTTAAGGGGAGGTATTTAGTTTGTTCCCTACGTTTTCATCAAGCTTAAAATTACACCCCCTAGACCCCCTTTCAAGATAAATTTGTACATTTTTCGGTAGAAAAATTTCCCGGCCGGAGGCCGGTTGCTCTTAAATTACAGGCTCGCTATCGCTCGCCAGGAAAAAATGGACACCTAAATGGCACGAAAGGTCTTAAAATTGACAGAAATGGGGCAAAATGTCTTAAAATTTCCAAACTACTAGGGCGAACGCCTTAAAATCTCAAAAGCAATGGGGCTAAACATGAGGGAGAAAGGGGTCCAGAAAAAAATCCCTCAAGTGGAAATCTCCTCTTAAGCCATTGTAATTAATCACTACCAACGACTATGCTCCGTGAACAAAAGCCCTATAATATTTCCCTCGGGGTATCAAGAGAGGCTTGGAGCGCTGGATAAGGGGGGAGGGGGGATGTTTGTTTGTGGCCCCCTTCTCCCTCGTGTTTAGCTCCATTGTGTTTTAGATTTTAAGACGTTCGGCCCATTAGTTTGGCGATTTCAAGATTTTACGCCCCATTTTTTGTCAATATTAATACCTTCCGTGCCATTCAGGTGTCGATTTGTTCCTGGCGAGCGATAGCGAGCCTGTAATCTAAGAAGGAATCGGCCTTTGGCCGGCACATTTTTCTACAAAAAAAAATTACAAATTAATCTACAAGGGGGATCTAATGTATGTATTTTTTAGTTTGATGTAGGTGTAGGGAGGAAACTAGGAAAATAATGAATTAATGAAAACAAATCAACCAAAAAGTGAACCAAATCCGTGGCCACCCCCACATACTATCCTTCCTATGGGGGGGGGGGGGGTTATGGGGGGAGGGGGGGAAATCCGGGAGTACAGTATGTGAGAGAGCGGCCACCTCTATCTATGGTTAGGATGGATGCTTGTCAGTTAAGGGCAGGTTTCTAGTTTTTAGTTTGTTTCCTACTCCTCCAGCAATCTTAAAATGTCACCCCCTTGACCCCCTTTCAAGATAAATTTGTACATTTTTCGGTAGAAAAATGTCCCGGCCAAAGGCCGGTTACTCTTAAATTACAGGCTCGCTATCGCTTGCCAGGATAAAATCGACACCTAAATTGCACGAAAGATCTTAAAATTGACAGAATGGGGCGGAAATTCTTAAAATCACCAAACTTATGGGGGCAAATGTCTTAAAATCTCAAAAACAATGGGGCTAACCATGAGGGAGAAAGGGGTCAAGAAAAAAATCCCTCAAGTGGAGACCTCCCCTTAACCCTTTTGTGAGTACCAGCGACGTGTGTTATCTTATATTCTAGCTATATTTAGACGATATCAACTGTACGATATCAACTGTACTGTACGGTCGCGCTAATAAGTCATGTCCCAGCTGTCATTACGTTTGGCTTGTTCTGTGCTGTATTAATGTCTGTCAGATGTTGAATAGGGGGGGGGGTTAAGTGTAGGAACAGGTTTGTATAATTCACTCGATATGAAGAAATGAAGCTTAGATATTGCTGATACCAATTACTGATCAAAACATAATTAATTGGTGCCGAGACATCACTTATTAGGCCGATTGTACCGGTGACCTGTTATATTCTGATAGCTATTAGACGATTTACTTCAACTTAGGAAGGACCTCTAGCAATGATACGGCTTCAAACTATCTCCATCAACCCTTATAACTACCACAGATCCTTCCTAAGCTGCATAATAGCGTCTAAATATAGTTAGAATACAATATAACACACGTCGCTGGTACTCAAAGGGTTAAGCTGCCACAGCATATTTACCGAAATAATTGATAGATAACGTATCAATGTGACGCCCCTTATGATAACAGGTAATAATGATATCGGAAGGTTTAAGGGGACAGTGGTTATTTTGGGCGGGCTATTTATTTAAATATTCATATATTTTAAGTTCCCTCGCTAGGGGCGTATTTATTTGATCATTATTATGTATATTTTTGTTAAGTTTATTAGTTTCCTCTCTAGACCTCCATCAAGCTTTAAAAAAAAAATAACCATCCATTAGATCCCCCTTCTAGATTAACTTGTAAATTTGTTCTTCCAAAATTAGGCTCATTATCGTTCGCCAGGAAAAAAAATCGACACCTAAATAGCACGAAAGGTCTAAAAACTGACAAATAAATGGGGTGAAAGGTCTGAAAATCGACAAATTAATGGGGGCAAACGTCTTAGAATCTGAAAACCACGTGGGGCTAAACACGAAGAAGAAGGGGGACCATAAAAAACGGCCCATCTCCCCTCACGACCCTAACTTCTCTCCGACACATGGTATAGAACCTAGGCGTCATAGCAAAGTGTGCAACATTGTCGTAATTGTTGCGCTTCACGAAGTTGGTTAAGGGGGGTCACCTGCTTTTTTTTTCTTCTCCCCTTTTCTCTCTTTCCCTGGCTTGTATCCATTCGGCCCCATTCAGCCAACTGATTTAAGACGTTTATCCCCATCCAGGTGTCGATTTCTTCCTGGCGAGCGATAGCGTGCCAGCATTGTATGGAGAAATCCGGCTTCGCCGGAGACATTTTTCTATCGAAAAATTTACAAATTTAGCTGCTGTCAAAACAAAAATATATATATGCTGGCTCGCTACCGCTCGCCAGGAAAATATTGACATCTGGATGAGGGTAAACGTCTTAAAACAGTAAGCTGAATGGGGTCAAATGGATACAAGCCAAAGAGAGAGGGAGAATAAGAGAAAAAAAGCGAGGTGGGTTCCCTTAACAAATGTGTCACAATATTAATTCTAGTGGTGGATTGTACGGATGGCCAAATAAGTCATGTCTCAGATGTCTTTACGTTTTGCTCGTTGTGTGCTGTATTACTGTCTGTCAGATGTTGAATAGGGTGTGTACAGATAGGAACATGGTTGTATATCTCACTCTGAACGATAAATTGATGCTTAGTGCTGATACCAATTATTGATCGAAATATACTTGGTGCCGCGACATCACTTATTTGTTCAACTGCACCAGACTTATTATTATTATTATTATTATTATTATTATTATTATTATTATTATATTTTTCTTGCTTCAATTATTTTGTGTCATTAACCTACAGTAGGACTAGGGCTGCACTAGGCTAACGATATCCTGCGGCTTCCTGTGCAGTCAGTACAGGCCAACAAAGGACATTAGGTTAGGAACCACTTGCCACTAGCTTTCTCCAGACTAGATAATATTGTCTTATAAGGTATTAAGGGGAGGCTGGCGTTTTTCTGGTCCCCTTTCTCCCTCGTTTTAGTCCCATTATTTTGTTTATTTTTAGATGTTCGGCCCAATTGTTTGGCGGTTTTTTAAGACCTTTCGTCCTATTTCGTTATAAATTTTAAGACCTATCGTGCCATTCAGGTGTCGATTTTTTCTTGGCGAGCGATAGCGAGCCTGTAATTGTAAGAGGAATCGGTCTTCGGCCGGGAAATTTTGCTACCGAAAAATTTACAAATTTATCTTGGGGGGGGGGGGGGGGATGTTTTTCTAAGTTTGAGGGATATCTAGCGAGGAAACTATAAGAATTTACGAATTAATTAATTTATAGGCCAAAAAAGCAGCCAGTGTCCCCTTAATAAACGAGTACGGTACCAGACTGATAAAAATACGCCGTCATATTTGTTTTCGTGTGATACCGACTTAGAGGGGAGATGGGCTCGTTTTTCTGGGCCCGCTTTTTCTCTCGTTTAGTCCCTTTAGGTGTTTTTAGATTTGATGACTTTCGGCTCATTAGTTTGGCAATTTTAAGACCTGTCACCCAATTCCCTTGTCAATAATAAGCCTTTTCGCGTCATTTAGGTGTCGTATTTTTTTTCCTAGTGAGCGATAGCGAACCTGTCATTTAAGAGGAACCGGCATAGAAAAAAGTACAAATATATCTTGCAGGAGGGTCCTAGGTGTTTTGTTTTTTTTTTTTTTTGGGGTGGAACTCTAGGGAGGAACTAGAAAAGTAATAAATAAATGGAAAAAAAAAATCGACCAAAAAGTAAACCAGAATGCAAAATATATAATCATCATACGCAAGGTGGATATAAAACCAAATAAACAGTAGATAAACTAGGTCAACCTTTCAGGCATTGAGCAACATCAATAAGAAAAGTTAGTGGCGATAGAGCAAAGTTAATGGCATTGGTGGAGAGAGAGAGAGAGAGAGAGAGAGAGAGAGAGAGAGAGAGAGCGAGAGAGAGAGAGAGAGAGAGAGAGAGAGAGAGAGAGAGAGAGAGAGAGAGAGAGAGAGAGAGAGAGAGAGAGAGAGAGAGAGAGAGAGAGAGAGAGAGAGAGAGAGAGAGAGAGAGAGATGTAGAAGTCATATACCGGTATGTGGTGGGTAATGAGCAATTGTGTTGGAGATGACTAAGGTGGTGGTGGTGGTGGTGGTGGAGATGATAATGGAGAGGTAATGACAATGGTGGTAGTAGTGTTGGAGATTTGTTGGAGGTAATGGTGCTGGTGGAGATGACGATAATGGTGGAGATGATGACAATGGTGGTAGTAATAGCAGTGGTGTTGGAAATGACAATACTGGTGTTTGGAGGTAAATGGTGGGGGTGGAAGTACTGGTGGTGGTGGTGGTGATGACGATGGTGGCAAAAGTGACGTTAGTGTTGGAGATGTATAATGGTGTTGGAGGCAGACATGGGCATGATTATAAAAAAATATTATAATTTGATTTTGATTATCATCCGGAATAATTGTTGATTATGATTAGATTATGATTACTCGTTTTTTCCTTGTTATAATTATGATTTGATTATGATTATTTCGCTTTACGTATTTTTTTTACGTTTTTTTTATTATGATTTGATTATGATTATTTCGCTTTACGTATTTTTTATTATGATTAGATTATGATTACTCGTTTTTTCCTTGTTATGATTATGATTTGATTATGATTATTTCGCTTTACGTATTTTTTATTATGATTAGATTTTTTCTATTATTGCTTGATTATGATTATAATCACATTTTATTGTGATTATTTGTACACAGTAATGATTATTAATAAGGTAATTTTTTTGTTCAGTTATACATTAGTCAACAGTGTTTTTTATTGCAATTGACACTAGCTTAACCCGTGGAGCCCCGGCTAGTTTTGTAATGTTTGCACACCAGAACCCGGCCGGTTTTCAAAAAATTGTTTTATTCCAGAAACAATAGCGAATGGGTTAGGAATGAAGGAAAAACCACGAAAAACCGCTCAAAAAGCATAAAAAATGGTCCTACAGAGCCCCCGAAAACGGATTTTACAAGAGTAAAATATTGAAGGCAATTATCCCAAAAAACCAGGTTATTGCGCGCTCGCGCGCATGCACGTGGACTTTGAGAGTTTTCAACCATCGGCACGGTTGCGTGGTATACGTACACAGTTCCCATACAAATCTGAGCCCTCTTGAGTGGCTACACCTGAGGTTACGGTCGGCGCAATTAGGGTGACGCGTCAGGCGCGTCTCTGGGGCTGTGCGTTACATACATCGCCGACGGGGCTGTACGGGTTAAAGGAAACCACATCTAATTGGTGCATTTTGCTTCTTTATATTTGAGTAATATAAATAACTACACTGTATTTAAATCACTTACAAACTATTGTTATAAACCACATCTAATTGGTGCATTTTGCTTCTTTATATTTGAGTAATATAAATAACTACACTGTATTTAAATCACTTACAAACTATTGTTATAAACAAAAACTATATGCTTTGTGTGTAGGCCTATTTGACTGATATATCAAGGGAGACAAACATGTACAAAAATGTTAGTTAGTGTCATGCTTTGCAAACATGCTTGGACCTGGAACATATATATATGAAATTGGCTAATTTATTTAGGAGAAATAGAATTGCTACATGGAAAATACAATGAAATAATCACAATAATCACATTTTAATCATTGATTATTATGAAGAAAAATATTATTATGATTGGATTATGATTAAAGCTGCAGCTTCATATTTGATTATGATTTGATTATGATTATACCTGTTGCTTAACTTTTGATAATGATTTGATTATGATTATACCTGTTGCTTAACTTTTGATAATGATTTGATTATGATTATACCTGTTGCTTAACTTTTGATTATGATTTGATTATGATTATACCTGTTGCTTAACTTTTGATAATGATTTGATTATGATTATACCTGTTGCTTAACTTTTGATTATGATTTGATTATGATTATACCTGTTGCTTAACTTATGATTATACCTGTTGCTTAACTTTTGATTATTATTTGATTATGATTATACCTGTTGCTTCACTTTTGATTATGATTTGATTATGATTATACCTGTTGCTTAACTTTTGATTATGATTTGATTATGATTATGTAATCACAGCCTTTGATTATGATTGTTTTGATTAATAATCATAATCATGTCCATGTCTGGTTGGAGGTTAGTGGTGGTAATGGTGGTGTTGGTGGAGGTCAATTGTGGTGGTGGTGGTAATGGTGGTGTTGGAGGTGGTCAATTGTGGTGGTGCAAGTAATGGTGGTGTTGGAGATGATGATAATGGTGGTGTTGGAGGTCAATTTTTTTTTTCTTTTTTCTATGTGATTGAGGGAGGCAAAAGGCATAACTGCCTATAGCGAGTGCCTCCCCCATAGTTGAAAGAGTGACAGGGCCAAAATGCCTAGACACACGGAGTTTGAAGCAATTTAAGTCATAGGAAGAGGGAAAGACTGATTCTGGGAGAGAGTTCCAGAGCTCAGCTGTTGAGTAGAAGAAAGTTTGAGAGTAACGTTTCACTCTTGGGTTGGAGAGTTGCAGAGAGTAGGGGTGGGATTGAGTTGAATTGTGGTGGTGGTGGTGATAATGGTGGTGTTGGTGGAGGTCAATTGTGGTGGTGATAATGGTGATGTTGGTGGAGGTCAATTGTGGTGGTGGTAATGGTGGTGTTGGTGGTGGTAATAATGGTGGTGTTGGAGGTCAATTGTGGTGGTGGTGATAATGGTGGAGTTGGTGGAGGTCAATTGTGGTGGTGATAATGGTGATGTTGGTGGAGGTCTATGGTGGTGGTGATAATGGTGTTGTTGTTGATAATAATGGTGGTGTTGGAGATGATAATAATGGTGTTGAGGTCTATGGTGATGATAATGGTGTTGTTGGGTGATAATAATGGTGGTGATGGTGATGATAATGGTGGTGATGGAGATGACAATAATGGTGTTGAGATCTATGGTGATGGTGTTGTTGGTGATAATAATGGTGGTGCTGGTGATGATAATGGTGGTGATGGAGATGACAATAATGGTGTTGAGATCTATGGTGATGGTGTTGTTGGTGATAATAATGGTGGTGCTGGTGATGATAATGGTGTTGGAGATGACAATAATGGTGGTGATAGTGGAGGTGGTGGGGATCTATCGTCTGTCTAGCCAACCTGCCGTTCCCGATGACTGCTCCCACAATTACGTGACTCAATCCCCACTCCCACTCCCACCCCCACCCCCACTCCCACTCACTCCCTCCACCACTTCTATTACCTATAACCAACGATTCTAGTTACGTCACTGGGAGTCTGGGAGAGATAGGTTTTCGAAATTCTGCACCCCCTTCTCCCTCATGTTTAGCCCCAATATAGTGTTGACATTATAATTGCTTCACTCCATTAGGTTGCCGATTTTAAGACCTCTCGTCCTATTTATTTGTCAATATTAAATCCTTTCGTGCAATTTAGTTTTAGCGAGCGATAG
>CM064575.1:17071833-17106833 GCA_032716605.1 Paralithodes platypus
TAGTAGTGCTGATCTGAACAATGAGAAAGATAGACGGCACCTCATCCAGGCTACGACGTGGCTCCTAGGCTGTTGCTTCTTCTCTGCGATGATCTCTGCAAGCCTTGAATAGAAGCACTGGGCCCTGGGTCCCATCCCTCCAGCTGTGGAGAAGACTAGCGGGGTAAAGCTGCCATGTTCGACATTTAAGATCCTTTCCCCATATGCCCTGACCTTCTCTTCTTCGTTCCTCTTGTGTGCAGCATCCAGAGACAGCTCGCTGTAACTATGGGCCATTGGGTCAAATACTCTTATGTCAAAGAACGCTCGCTGTGCATTTGTCCAAAAGCCTCTTGCACTAACGTCCAACCTTGCTTCATTGGATGTGTTGGCCGTCCTGTGCTGCATGATCTCTCCACCCAAGGGAATGAGTGATGGTTCGCGCACCACATCTCTACACACCTCCCTGAGCATGTTCGCCGTTACAAGTCATCTCTTACTTCATCGTGCCTGATGCTGATGAAACCTCCTTTCTTACATATCATGGAGTGGTCTGCATCGTTGTTGGTTCCACAAACGCATCGATTGGGCAGTCCTTCAATCGGCCAATCATACCTCAGTGCAATAGCATCATTAAATTCTTGTTTGTTGAGATTGAAGCCTTTTG
Source organism: Paralithodes platypus (assembly GCA_032716605.1). Lineage (NCBI taxonomy): Eukaryota > Metazoa > Arthropoda > Malacostraca > Decapoda > Lithodidae > Paralithodes > Paralithodes platypus. Next base: position 17,072,480 of record CM064575.1, read on the forward strand.
CCTTGATTGGTAGTTTTCTTGTTTGTCTCGGGGAAAGTTGTCCCATCAATTGTGCCAGGTAATTTTTCTGTGAGTTTTGCCTCTCTGACATGATGGTCTCTCTGATGTTGTAGATGTCCGCCTGGTCCACTTCACCGTCAGAATCTTGTGCTACGATACGGTCAGTGAGAGATCCTGTTATATTTACCGAGTTCAGGTATTCCGTTGTCGCCCTCCTCACTGGGTTGATGATTCCCAGCCCTCCCAACCTAGAAGGCAGTGCGAGCAGCTCCCTCTCTGTATCATTCAGGGTGTGCGACTTTACCCACGCTGGGATGAGTTTGTCTCTGATGGCATCTTCCAGCGGTTGAAGTAATGCGCTCACATTTGGAACGGTTCGCATCAAGTAGGTCCAGCGATGTTTGACCCCATATGTGAATGCCGAATACGCAGCCTGTGGTTCCGTCTTTGCAATATTGGCCAGTTTTTCAATTTCTTTTACCCATTCTCTGACCTTCTCCTCTATGTATTTGTTCTTGAACTCTTCCGTGCCTATCACTGCCCCAAGGTGACACTGTCCGTCCTCTGTTACTACCACTTCACTACCTCTGAAAGCTTCTAACGCATTTTCATAATGTGCTGGTTTTACTATTAGTATTGATTTTCTGGCATTTGGATGGTACCCTATTTCTGGGCCTACATTTGATATTTGCTCCCACCAGTGCTTGAGATCGTTGACTTTTCCCGCTCCAGTGAGATCGTCTGCATAGGCCACCTGCTTGACTTGCGTCACCTCATGGCTTGTTAAGGTTAGCAACACTGAGAGACCTAAAACATACATTGCCATTGCTACTGGGTCACCTTGTGTGGTTCCTTCCATTGATTTCAGAGCTGATCCACGTCGTGTGTTCTGGTTGTTTACTATGAAGACGTCCGCAGGCCGTTTATAGGTGTTCTCTACATAGGTGGCAAAGCTGGGGCATTTTACTTTGATGTTATGTATTGCCATCTTTCTGTTGATGGTGTTAACACTCAACGAGTGGCTAGGTCGGTAAATTCTACTACCTGCCAAGCGGGTGGTTTTACCCTAAACGAGCTTATTTCCGTGCTCTTTTTCATGCATAAACAAGAGCCAGAGCGTAATACAATTATGTATCCCTGAAAGGGCGTTAATTGAGCTTTCCAATGACACCTGAACCATCCTTCTATGATCACTGGTTGTCTTGCAACGATCGTGCAACCGAAGGGCAAAATCGCTAAAATACGGTCATTTCGTTACATAATTACGTGTGTAGCGAGGGAGGGAGGGGGGATGTGTGTGTAGTATATGTCAGTAGGCCCACGGCAACCGTGGCGAGCGGTCATGAGGCAACCTATGCTCCTCCCGTCGCTCGTCTCTCTCTCAGAGCCAATATTGCGCCAAAATTGCACACAGACTTAAGTCGGGCCCCGCCACATAGTCCTTTCTTCTCCATACGGACTTAAATCGGGCCCCGATAGACAAGGGTTAAAGGCGTTTGTTGCATCCAGTAGCAGCACAGCTTCACAGTCCACTTGCTCATATATTTTTCTTATGGCATGAATTGCTGCCTCTCCCCCTGCTTGGTGGCCGGCACACACTTGGAGATTACCGGCCGCTGACCGCACAACGTCTTTCACCACTTCCATTATGCATTTCCCGATGATTCTTCTCAGCACTTCACCCACTCCTACTGGTCTGCACCCTACTACTACTACTACTACTACTACTACTACTACTACTACTAATAATAATAATAATAATAATAATAATAATTTGAAAATATATAAATCAATCTATAACCTTAAACTGCCACAATTCCTTCCTAAGCTGAATAAAATTGACGAATGATAGCCGTTATACAAGAAAGAAAAGCATCATGGTATATCTGATAAACTGTCTTGATAGCGTAATGCATAAGTGCGCGGAATTTCGGTGTGAGTGTCCTTGGCGTGCCACATGTATTTGTTGATTTCATTAATTGAGTTTAGAAGTGAAGTTGGTTGGTGAAAAAATATAAATAATATATCAACACAACAACAATGGAAAACAATCCTTGAAAACAAAAATAATAATAAAATAATATTAAGCACTGTATAGTATTATATATTAAGCACTGTATAGTATTATATATTTAACGCGATCCTTCCTACTTGCAACATTTCCTAGTACAAAGAAATATTCTGGAAAACTATGTAACGGTAGGATTAAAATTGTGCTTAATGTGTGTTGCAATATAGCCATTTTAAAACGACCTAGATGTGTGTGAGCTTTATTTATTACTTGTTTTATGTATTTATTTATATATCCATTTATTGTATTCAAATATTTATTTGTATATATATATATTTGTTTCTGTTTTGTTGTTTCTGTTTGGGCTGTCTCGAGTCGGCCACCTCCAGCTATGGGGTATGTGCCAACTTTCCTTTTAAGCTGATAAAAACCGTGTGAAGGTTACCAGGTCAAATGACCTTAACCCTTTTAGTATACGATGTCAGTAGATGATTCTATTAAACTAAAAAAGGAGTTTTGGGCATTAGAGGGTTACTCGATATAGTATGTACGCCTTTGATTCCTTCTGGCCTTACATACCTAAATAATATCGTTTATCCAGAATAAAATGGAAGAAATTGTCATACTATTGAAAGGGGTAACTGGACAAAACACAAGCAGTGTTTATTGAATGTAAAAGGTTGACAGAGCGTTCTTTTTAAAGGGTATATTTTCAGTTTAGGGGGTGTTTTCCTGGATCCCCTTCTCCTTTCGTATTGAGATGTTAAGACGTTCGCCCCATTAGTTTGGCGATTCTAAAAGCTTTTGCTCAATATCTATGTCAATATTAAGACCTTTCGTGCCATTTAGGTGTCGATTTTTTCCTGGCGAGTATCGCTCACCTGCAATTTAGGAGGAACTGGCCTTCGGCCATTTTTTTTTGTCGCAGAATGTACACATTCATCTCGAAGTGGGGTCTTAGCTTATTTGATTTCATATATGTATTTTTCAATTTTCCTTGTATTTCATTATATTATTTATATTAATAATATTTGTATTGTTATTATTATTATTATTAGTATTATTATTTTTGAGCTTGATGGAGGACTAGGGTGGGAACTACCCCCCCCCCCCTTGTTAAACCATTTGACTCTCTGATGGCCCTTCCTGAGCGGAATATATAAAAGCATGGCAGCTAGAACGAAATATTATATCATAACTTGTGTAACCCTTTCAGTCCAATGGTCAAGATATTTAGGTCATATTCTCCTTTACTTTGGACAACTTTATTCAGCTTTGGAAGGACCTCTAGGAATGGAATGAGGCACAAACTCTATCAATCAACCATATAACTCTTCCCACAGATCCTTCCCAAGCCTTGTAAAATCGTATAGTGTTAGCCAGAATACTATGCAGAAAGGTGTCATGGTACTGAAAGGGTTAATGGGCGTATTTATGTGCTCATATAGGTATCGCTTTATTTAGTGTTGTAGTTTTCACCCTAGACCTCCATCAAGCTTTAAAATATGCCCCCTCAAGAACCTCCTTCAAAATATATTTGTCGCGGCCGACATTAAAATTACAGGCTCGCTTTCGCTCGCCAGGAAAATATCGACACCTAAATGATACGAAAAGTCTAAATATTTACAAAGAAATGGAGCGAACGGACTTAAAATCGCCAAAATAATGAGGCGAACGTCATCAAATCTGAAAGCTAATGGGGCTAAACATGAGGAAGAAGGGAGACCAGAAAAACTACCCATCTCCCCTTAACTATGGTTTACTATTTGTGATCAATAATATACATATATAAGTATATATCTACGAATGCACACTATCGTAATTACCTCAAGTCAACATGTAATCTCTGTAACTCTCTCCCTCGATCTCTTTCCCTCATCCTATGACTGAAACTGCTTCAAGCTTCGTGTGTCTATACATTTTGACTCTAACGTACCTTAATTTTGCCTTTCTATTACTCCTTTCATATATTTTATATTTGTTAGGGGAAGGGATACTTGTTACAGACAGCTTTGCCTTTGGTCTCCTTCATACAAATAGGAAACAAACTGGAGCCAATTTTTGGAACTCTAGAGTAATCACAAACTAAAAAAGAAAAAAGAAAAAAATCCTATTTAATACGTAGGCATAATGTCTCCATATTTATCAACTTACTAATAGCAATAGCAATAGGTTTACAGCACTAAGGCAATTATGATCCTCCAAGCCAAAGTTCCCAAATATTACATCAACACACAGACCATAAAGTCAACTAGTCAGATAAGCCTGAGACTGTTTCTTTATGATTGATCTGATTGTCAATTTTTTTTTTTTTTGTGAATTTAAAAAAACCCACACGTCTAAAACTGCCACAACCAAAAGGGTTTCTAGGTCTAAGCAGTGTAGCTATGGTTATGTTATACTATGCTATGTAATGCTCTTTTATATGTGCGTGAAGGAGACAAAAGACAAAACTGTCTGTTACAAGTGTCCCCCCCAAAGTTAAAAAGAGTGATAGAGAGCCAAACTCAAGGTACGTAAGTGTTAATGTATACGTGTGTTGGAAGAAAAGTGTGGTGTGCTTGTTAAGGGGGGTGACCTGCTTTTTGTTATTTCTGTCCTTTTCTCTCTTTCTCTGGCTTTTATCCATTTGGCCCCATTCAGCCTACTGTTTTAAGACGTTTATCCCCATCCAGGTGTTATTTTTTTACTGGTGAGCGGTAGCGAGCCAGCATATTTTATTTTTGTTTGACAGCAGGCTAAATTTGTAAATTTTTCGATATAATGTTCAGATTAGGTTAAGAAACTGTGGCCGTTTGGTTTGTGGCCGTTTTAGAGTATGACCAATATGGTTGTGGCTGCTTAGGAATGTGGCTATTTAGGAATGTGGCCGATTATGAATGTGGCAGTTTGGATTTTGACCGCTTAGGAGTTTAGCGGTTTGGGTTGTGACCGCTTTGGAGTGTGGCTGCCGGGGTTGTGGTGAGTTAGAAGTGTGGCCGTTTAGGAGTGTGCCCGTTTGGGAGTGTGGCCGTTTAGGAGTGTGGTCGTTTAGGAATTTGGTCGTTTAGGAGTGTGCCGTTTATGATAATAGCTGTTTTAGGATAGTGGCTGTTTGGGTTGCGGCCCTTTAAGAGTGTGGCCGTTGTGACTTGCAATCATTCTCTCTGTCATCATGAAAGCAATTACAGCCATCAAAAGCCACAGTTCTCTCCCAGCCAGCCAATTAAGAGGGGGTCACCGTTTTTTTTGTTTTTTTATCTTTCACTCTTTTTCTCTCTTTCTCTGGCTTGTATCCATTCGGCCCCATTCAGCCAACTGTGTTAAGACTTTTATCCCCATCCAGGTGTCGATTTCATCCTGGCGAGCGATAGCGAGCCAGCAATATAGGGAGAAATTCGGCTTCGGAGAAATTTTTCTATCGAAAAATGTACAAATTTAGCTTGCTGTCAAAACAAAAATATATAGATGCTGGCTCGCTACCGCTCGCCAGGAAAATATTGAAACCTGGATGGGGGTAAACGTCTTAAAACAGTACCGGTAGGCTGAATGGGGCCGAATGGATACAAGCCAAAGAGAGAGGGAGAGAAAGAGAAAAAAAGCGAGGTGGGCCCAATTAAACTGGTTGTATCAGGGTGTAGCGCCTCTCTTGCATGCCATTATGTACAGTCCTGATTACTAATATCTATCCAGCGACGTGTGGTGGGCATTGCTATGACCACACACGAGTCATGTATTCCAACACAACCTCTATATCACTAGGCGGGGCAAACTGGAAAAAAAAAAAACACAAAAAAGAAAAAAAAAAAAAAAAAAAAAAAACACACACACACACACACACACACACGCGCACACACACACACACACACACACACGCACACACACACACACACAAAGGCGATTTTAAGTATACTACTCTCTAATATTGCCATATTTCTTGGTTCCTCTCCCATTATTAAGTAATTTGCATTTATTGATAAGGACCGACATTTCTTCAATCAGTCTGTATTTGGGAAATTTATATCAAGTTTCTATGCATGTGCCATTATTTGTGGGTATTGGCATCGTACATTATGCAACAATAATTTATGAATTAAGCCAGCCCACCTCGTTTTTTTCTCTTTCTCTCTATCTCTCTTTGGCTTGTATCCATTCAGTCCCATTCAGCCTACTGTTTTAAGATGTTTACCCCGATCCTGGTGTCAATATTTGCCTGGCAAGCGGTAGCAAGCCAGCATATATATATTTTGGTTTTGACAGCAAGCTAAATGTGTACATTTTTCGATAGAAAAATGTATCCGGCGAAGCCGGATCTCTCCATACAATGCTGGCTCGCTATCGCTCGCCAGGAAGAAATCGACACCTGGATGGGGATAAGCGTCTTAAAACAGTTAGCTGAATGAAGCCGAATGGATACAAGCCAGAGAAAGAGAAAAAAGGAGATAAAGATAAAAACAAGCTGGTAACCCTCTCTTAACGGCATTAACTGATACTCCATTTTACCATAAAACATGCAGCTAAGATATCGTGTCGGAAATAGGACAGTCATTCCCACTGTATGGCAACAGGACCTATCACGTAACAACAGGTCGCGTACAGCCTCACCTCAAGAAATAGGTCAGTGAAATAATAAATAGATTATGCAAAAAACATCTGAATGTCAAATTGCAAAACGCAATCATTGCACACTTAAAAAAAACACAGCTATCACCAACTTTCATGTCTACTTCTTATAATGCTTATATATTACTTGAACAACGTAATATAGTATGATAAGCGAAACTGTAAAAAACTCGCTAATGTTTCAGTAATGCTCCGAATATTGTTCGTTGAGGCACTCAACCTTTCGGGGGCTGATGGCCTTCCCAATCAAGCTAAACAAAAATAAAACAAAAATAAAGAAGTCAACCTTTTGGGAACGATGGTTGAGTGTGTCCAATTGTGCAGCTTACACCTGGCCACGACTTTGGCTAACTCTCTGGTCAGAGATTAGTAATCATGACTAATTGACTATAGTGTACAATACATCAACCCAGCACCCTCCACACCTCTCACCACCATGCAAGAGCTATATTTGTCAATTCTCGATTTCTGGTATCGTTTGCACTAAAATCGGAAACTCTACAGAAGATTAATTTAGGTGACAGGATGATTTACAATATTTACCCAATAAGTTGCCAGATCGGTGGTAACTATAACAGTTGACAGACATAGCGTTGGTGTAATGCCAGCTTAAGATTATTCTAATCCTCAACAGCCATTGTTCCCAGACAGTTAGCCAACTAAAAGAGGTTTATATCTGTATGAATTATATCTGTATGAATTATATCTGTATGAATTATATCTGTATGAATTATATCTACAATCACAATCAAAGACCCCCCCCCCCCCATCATCCAACGCTCATAGGAATAAGGATAATATAATTTTGAAACGCCATAATTCCCACCCGGCAAGCTAAATAAAATTGGGCATATTTCAGTTTACAAGGAGGTATATTTCTGAATAAATTCTCCCTATAATCACAATCACCAATCGCTCTTAGGACGGAGGCTATTATAATTCTAAAAAGCGACAGTAAGCTAACTGGAGTATATTTGTGTATATATGCTCTCCACAATCACAATTAAAGGCCGTCCCATCTCTCAGGAATTGTCACTACCAACATTACAAGGAGATCTTGTGTTTTCGAGTTGTAAAGTAGAGGTAAGCGACCAAGATATGATATGGGTCTTCTCATTTATCAGGCATCCATTTCCATAATGATTAGGCCTACATAAATATACTGGTGTTCTCTATAATAATGCATTGCGCATAGTATAATATGTACCTATATCCAATATCCATATCGTTTGGTAATCAAATAAATGCTCATATAAGCAGATATGGAGTTTAAACATTGTCAAAAGTCTGAATTGTCGTAAATTAACCACCTTCTTCTTCCCGACGATAATAGCCCCATTAGAACTATTAATCTCTGTTGGCTACAGTTATCAATTACTTACATTTATAGTATGGAAATGCATTCAATGGCTGGAATGTATGGTAGGCATAGCAATGTCAACATACAGCATATTCAATCTGTTTGGAATGCTACTCGGTGGTAGAAAAATCCAGAGTTTCTACATTTAAAGGTCCCGAGGGCGGGAAAACAGCGCCAATCTGCTGTAGCAGCCACTTGTGTCATTATATTGGTAGGGAGAATTTAGATATACAGTATATATATAATCCTCAAAAGCAACAATTCAGCCTCAGCAAGCTAACTAAATTGGAGTATATTTCTGTATAAAATGATATATATCTCTGTATAAATGATCTCCATTCGTGTAATTAAATACCCCCCCCCCCCCGCCAAAGGGCCGCCATCACCCAACGCTCTCAGAACTAAGGCAATTATAATCCTCAAAAGCGACAATTTCCAGGCAGCCAGCCAACTGTCAGGGTTTTATCTGGGTATAAGCCTTTCTTAAATGGCATTATTTCCATCACAACAATCATCACCCGTTCTAAGGTTTCATTATAGTATATGCGTTTAGGCTCTCTCTGTATACTCCAAAGCAATTATAATCCTCAAAAATCACCATTCCTCACAACAAGTCAACTCAATCATTACATTAATTTCAAAGCAACCTCAACCAAAAATTGCTCAATAAAACACTTTTCAATGTTGCATCTGGGTATAACGTCGCTCTACGTTTATAATTTTAGCTTCAAAACAGTCTTTTATCTAAGTCCCTGGATCAGTTTCAAAACAATTGCTAGCCAATCTCTACAATTAAATATTAGCATATAAAACAATCACTACCCAATGTCTGTACAATCATATAATAACTTCAAAACAATTACTGCTTAAAGGCTCTACAATTAAATATTAACTTTAACAAATTCACCCACTAAATTCTCAACAATCAAATCACTTTCCAATCCTGGGTCTGGGAATTGTTCTCCCTTCCTTGACCCAAGCAATTAAAATCCTCAAAGGTCGCAATTCGCACAAAGTAGGTCAATTCAGACGGATGGCTCTGGGTGTAGCTCTCCTATACTTTCACAATATCAACTTCAAAACGACAACCAGTCAAACTTATGGAGGCTAAAACTATTGGAATTCTAGAGATCCACATTTCTCCCACATAACACACTAACTAGAAAGGATGCCTATGGGTGTAACTCCTTCCGTAAGTCACTATATCAACTTCAGAACAACCCCACCAACCAAACTTAAATCTATTGTTATCGATGCTATTATCTATTCTAAAAAGCCACAGTTCACCCACATAATAAATCAATTAGAAGGGTTATAGCTTCTCTCTACAGTCACAATATCAACTTCAGAACAACGAACAACCACACTTCAAAGGAGTCACGCCATTATAATGCTGATAATCCAATGTTTCCATATCAAATTAATCATATAGAAGTGCTGTGTCTGTGTAGAACTCCTCTGTACATTCACTTAAGGGAGCTCAGACGGTATTGTGCAGCATAATTTACTGGTTCGGCTCAATGGTTTAACGAGGGGGTTTAGTTTGCTCTCTAAACCTCCATAAACTTAACTTAAACCTCCATAAACTTAAACCTACAAACTTAAAAATACACCCACAAGACCCCACTTCGATATAAATGTATACTGTACATTTTTCGGTAGAAATATGTGCCGGCCGAAGGCCGATTCCTCTTCAAATACAGGCTCGCTATCGCTCGCCAGGAAAAAAATCGACCCCTAAATGGCACGAAAGGTCTTAATATTGGCAAAGAAATGGGGCAAAAAGTCTAAATATCGCCAAACTAATGGAGCGAATATCTTGAAATCTCATAACTAATAGGGCTAAATATGAGGGAGGAGGAGGACTCTACAAACCAACTGCCTCCCCTTAACCAACAAAACAGAAGGGCTTGGTCTGTGTATAACTTCTCTGTACATTCACTTAACCAAGTGGAAGGGTTGTGTATGTGTATAACTCCTATCAACAGCCAATATATCAACTTCAAACCAACATTAAACCAAACTTCATGGGACTAACGAAACTATAATCTTGAAGATCCAAAGTTCTTATATATAATACAACAAATAATAGGGCTGTGTATATTTGCTCTCTACAATCACCATATCAACTTCAAAACAACGATCAGCTGAGCTTCAGGTAACCATGACAATTAAAATGCTCCAAATCCCCGCTTTTCTTACTCTCCTCTCACTATAAGGTCTACACACAAAGTCCCAGGGGACCCAGAGCACGACTAAAACCTCAACACTCAAACTTGGACGGGTGCTTTATTAGGTAACATTCCAGCAGGGTGATACATAGAGTGTGGTGGTGGTGTGATGGTGGTGGTGTAGGGGGTAGTGTGGTGTAGGTGGTGGTGGTGTAGGGGGTAGTGCTACATAGAGTGTGTTGGTGGTTGAGGGGGTAGTGTGGTGGTGTAAGGGGTAGTATTACATAGTGTATTGATGGTAGGGGTAGTGGTGGAGGGGAGGAGTGTGGTGGAGATGGTGGTGGTGTATGGGGTAGTGTGGTGTAGGTGGTGGTGGTGTAGGGGGTAGTGCTACATAGAGTGTGGTGGTGGTTGAGGGGGTAGTGTGGTGGAGGTGGTGGTGGTGTAGGGGGTAGTGTTACATAGAGTGTTGGTGGTGGTGGAGGGGGTAGTGTGGTGGAGGTGATGGTAGAGGGGAGTAGTGTGGTGGAAATGGTGGTGGTGTACGGGGTAGTGTGTTGGTGGTGGAGATGGTGATGGTGTAGGGAGTAGTGTGGTGGAGATGGTGGTGGTGTAGGGGGTAGTATTACATAGTGTGTTGATGGTGGTGGAGGGGAGTAGTGTGGTGGTGGTGTAGGGGGTAAAACGGTGGTGATGGTGGTATGGGGATATAGTGGTGGTGGTGGTGTAGGGGGTAGTGATGGGGGGGAGAGAGGGAGTGGCAGTGAAGCCTTAGTCAATGTTGTACCAGGGTGTAGTGTCTCTCTGCAATCGGAACATCAACTTTAAGCCCATCTACAGTCAATGTACCTACAATACAAATACTCTCCAACATTGTATCAGTGGTTTGACATCCCTCTTTGATCTCCCAAACATTTTAAGGGCAGATGGGTCGTTTTTCTGGTTCCCCATCTCCATCAGGTTCAGACCCATTATTTGTGAAATTTTAAGACGTTCGTTCCATTAGTTTGGCATTTTCAAGATCTATCGCCCCATTTCTTTGTCAATATTAAGACTTTTCGTGTCATTGAGGTGTCGATTTTTTCCTGGCGAACGATAGCGAGACTGTAATTTAAGAGGAATCGGCCTTTGACCGTGACATTTTTCTATCGAAAAATGTACAAATTGACCTTCAAGGAGGGTCTTGGGGGAGAGGGGGGTCTTAAGCTTGATGTAGGTGTAGGGAGGACACTAAAACAAATAATGAATTAATATATAAACCGGCTAGTAAATGAACCTTTCCCCTATTAATCCTCAAAAGTCTCAATCCCCCCCTCCCCCCCCCCCCCACCCCAAGCACGCCGATCTATGGGCTACACACAGCAAGTCCCAGGAGGCCTACACTGAATGACTCCAACCCCTAAGAGTCAAAGTTGGACAGGGCACTTCATTAGGTCAAACTCCAGCAGGGGTCGTACATAGTGTGGTGGTGGTGGTGGTGGTGGTGGTGGGAGGGGGCAGTGTGGTGGAGGTGGTGGTGGTGGTGGTGGTGGTGGGAGGGGGCAGTGTGGTGGTGGTGGTGGTGGTACGGGGGGGCAGTGTGGTGGTGGTGGTGGGAGGGGGCAGTGTGGTGGAGGTGGTGGTGGTGGTGGGAGGGGGCAGTGTGGTGGTGGTGGTGGGAGGGGGCAGTGTGGTGGTGGTGGTACGGGGGGGCAGTGCGGCTTTAAGGTCGGTGAGGCAGGCAGCAGCAGGCAAGTGTGTGTGTCTGTGTGTGTGTGCTTGCGATTGTGTGTGTGTGTGTGCGCGTGCTTGTTTTTGTGTGTCTGTCTGTATGTGTGTGTGTAATAATAATAATAATAATAATCGGTTTATTTCAAGCCGGCAGCCAATGGGGCTGAAAATACACAGACTTAACCTAGATCTTATCCTAAGGGATCAATAGACTGATCCTGGCTGCTAACGAGAGCGCCTACATACTCCCGAAGGAGTAGGACGTGGGCAGGAGACTTTGTGGGCCCCCCGAGGCGGTCCGTCCAGACCTTGCCTTCACGGCCAGGGAAAGTTTTTGAGAGAACTTCCCCTGCCGGCGCGTGGGATTGAACTCCCGACACCAGAGCTAGCGCTCCCAATACAGAGTACTAAGCGCGCTCGGCCACCGTGACCGTAAAATGTGCTTGCGTGTGTGTGTGTGTGTGTATTTTTTGTGTATATGTCTGTGTGTTTATTTGATTGTGTGTGTGCTTATGTATGTAAGTGAGTTCATTGCTCAATAGTTGGTGTTCTAAGAGTGATGGTCCGAGTTTAGGGGGTGAGACAGTGAAGCACTGGGGCGAGGCAGCTTCAGAGATGGGGCTGCTTCGAGCTGTGGGTGGGCAACCGGGCCCCATGCATCTTGCGAAGGCAAGATAGCGGGGGCTGGTTACATCTCAAAGTGCTTCACGTGTCTCACTCCCTAGACTAGGAACGAGACCTCACGGGCTTCACCGTTGAATGTACGGTTGAATGTAAAGGCTCTCAGCCTATGCCCGAGAGGGAGTAGATGGAATATGGAAAAACAAAAAGTGCTTGTGTGTATGTGCCTTCCTGTCATTACTCTTGTTGTCACGTTGGAGATGAGTGGAGTGTTGTAAGGTAAAGATAGAAGCCTGGGCGTTAACCCTTTCGGTACGGCTGACGTCCTTTGAATTTGCTTTAGCACTATTAGACGATTGTATTCAGTTTAGGAAGGACATCTAGCAATAATAGACTGCAAACTCAAATAACCCTTTAGCTACCTCAGATCCTACTTCACTAACACACAATCGTATAAATATACTGTAGCTAGAATAAATACATATAAAGACGTCATCCGTCTTGAAAGAATTACTATAGCGTTGGGGAGGGACACAGTGATTAATAAACAAAGGGGCATTAAGGGGAGATCTCCACTTGAGGGATTTTTTTCTTGACCCCTTTCTCCCTCATGTTTAGCCCCATTGCTTTTGATATTATAAAACGTTTGCCCCATTAGTTTAGCGATTTTAAGAACTTTTTCACCCCATATTAAGACCTTTCGTGCAATTCAGGTGTCGATTTTATCCTGGCGAGCGATAGCGAGCCTGTAATTTAAGAGGAACCGGCCTTCGGCCGGGACATTTTTCTACCGAAAAATGTACAAATTTATCTTGAAAGGGACTAAAGGGGGTGTAATTTTAAGCTTGATGGAGGCCTAGGGAACAAACTAAATACCTCCTCTTAATAACAGTAGGTTACAGAGTATTTTATCAGTTTGAAGAGAAGGGCAAATTATCAGGCAAATAAAAATAAATTGTCTTACAAAAACAATGTCGGGGGGTCTGGGAGTAGTGGGAACATGTGTGTGTGTGTGTTTGTCTGTGTGTGTGTGCTTGTCTGTGTGTGTTCTTGTCTGTGTGTGTGTTTGTATGTGTGTGTGTTTGTCTGTGTGTGTGTGCTTGTCTGTGTGTGTACTTGTCTGTGTGTGTGCTTGTATTTGTGTGTGTTTTTACTGTATATGTGTGTGTGTGTCTGTGTGTGTGCTTGTCTGTGTGTGTGTGGTTGTCAGTGTATGTGTGATTGTTTGTGTGTGTGCTTGTCAGTGTGTGTGTGTGTGTGTGTGTGTGTGTGTGTGTGCATGTCAGTGAGTGTGTGTATGTGTGCTTGTTTGAGTGTGACCTTGCTGTCACCACTCTTCACGTTACCTTGGTGATGGCCAGAGTGAAGAGTAAGCCAAGTAAAAGTGATGAAAGTGGCTTAACATTGCTTTGTGGCTCATGTAAGTAAACAAGTGGGTTACAGTTAAGGGGAGACTGGCCGTTTGTTTGGTCTATTAATTCATTTATTCATATATTTGGTCTATTAATTCATCTATTCATATATTTTTTTTTAGTTTCCTCCCTAGACCTCCATCAAGCTTAGAAAAAACACCCCCTAGACCCCCCTTCAAGATAAATTTGTAAATTTTTCGGTAGAAAAATGTCCCGGCCGAAGGCCGAGTCCTCTTATAATTGCAGGCTCGCTATCGCTCGTCAGGAAATAATCGACACTTAAATGGCACGAAAAGTCTTAACATTGACAACGAAATGTGGCGAAAGGTGTTAAAATCGCCAAACTAATGGGCCGAACGTCTTATAATCTCAAAACTAGTGGGGCTAAACATTAGGGAGAAGGGGGTCCAGAAAAACGGTCTGTTTCCCCTTAAGTGTGTATATATAGCGTGTGTATTCCTGTCCTCTCACTATGTATGTCACCACGGAGGAGGAGGAGGGAGTGAAGGGGGTAAATAAAAGAGTGATGACAGTGGGGTATACGTGCGAAAGGTCAACTCCAAGATAGCCAGAGGGGGTAGGATTATTAAAAGGTCAACTCCAAGATAGCCAGAGGGGGTAGGATTATTAAAAGGTCAACTCTAAGATAGCCAGAGGGGGTAGGATTATTAAAAGGTCAACTCCAAGATAGCCAGAGGGGGTAGGATTATTAAAAGGTCAACTCCAAGATAGCCAGAGAGGGTAGGATTCTTAAAAGGTCAACTCCAAGATAGCCAGAGGGTAGGATTCTTAAAAGGTCAACTCCAAGATAGCCAGAGGGTAGGATTATTAAAAGGTCTACTCCAAGGATAGCCAGAGGGTAGGATTATTAAAAGGTCAACTCCAAGATAGCCAGAGAGGGTAGGATTCTTAAAAGGGATTGATGGTCGTGAGTGTACAGTGTAGTAGATGAAGGCAATGTGATACGGAATGTGCCCCATGAAATGTTCTTTCCTCTCGCTTAAGTGAGGATTTGGGTATTTATTTGCTAATTTATGTATCTTTTAACTATTTTTGTATCTTTTAACTATTTATGTATCTTTTAACTATTTATGTATCTTTTAACTATTTATGTATCTTTTAACTATTTTTTAAATTTCCTCCCTAGACCTCCATCAAGCTTTTAAAAGCACCCGCTCAAGACCTTCCTTCAAGATAGATTTGTAAATTTTTCGATAGAAAAAATTTCCGGCCGAAGGCCGGAGACATCATAGGGTCTACCGTACAATAAGATCGGGAGAATGTCGGATAAACAAAGGAAGTAGATGACAATACAGTATAATAACACATGTATAGCAAGGAGACATTATAGGGTCTACCGTACAATAACACATGTATAGCAAGGAGACATTATAGGGTCTACCGTACAATAACACATGTATAGCAAGGAGACATTATAGGGTCTACCGTACAATAACACATGTATAGCAAGGAGACATTATAGGGTCTACCGTACAATAACACATGTATAGCAAGGAGACATTATAGGGTCTACCGTACAATAACACATGTATAGCAAGGAGACATTATAGGGTCTACCGTACAATAACACATGTATAGCAAGGAGACATTATAGGGTCTACCGTACAATAACACATGTATAGCAAGGAGACATTATAGAGTCTACCGTACAATAACACATGTATAGCAAGGAGACATTATAGGGTCTACCGTACAATAACACATGTATAGCAAGGAGACATTATAGGGTCTACCTTACAATAACACATGTATAGCAAGGAGACATCATAGGGTCTACCGTACAATAACACATGTATAGCAAAGAGACATTATAGGGTCTACCGTACAATAACACATGTATAGCAAAGAGACATTATAGGGTCTACCGTACAATAACACATGTATAGCAAGGAGACATTATAGGGTCTACCGTACAATAACACATGTATAGCAAGGAGACATTATAGGGTCTACCGTACAATAACACATGTATAGCAAGGAGACATCATAGGGTCTACCGTACAATAACACATGTATAGCAAGGAGACATTATAGGGTCTACCGTACAATAACACATGTATAGCAAGGAGACATTATAGGGTCTACCGTACAATAACACATGTATAGCAAGGAGACATTATAGGGTCTACCGTACAATAACACATGTATAGCAAGGAGACATCATAGGGTCTACCGTACAATAAGTAAAAGCAAATTGATGACAAGACAGTACCGAGTGTATATATCACGACACAATGAGAGAAATACAAAGAAATAGTTATTGAACTTAGTTGCAAGGGAAATAGAAATGTGATACAAATGCGTTACAATAACAAACTACGAACAGACAGTGTGCTTATCCATGTCAACACTCTATGAAACTTTAAAGATATGGAAACAAGATTAATTAATTCATTTAATATAATGGGTAACACTACTTAACCCCTTCTGTACCGGCGACGTCTAATTCATTTTATTCTAGCAATATTTACACGATTTTCTGCAGCTTAAGAAGGATCTGTGGTAGTAAAAAAGGTTAAGTGATATACTTCGAAGCCTCTTAATTGCTAGAGGCCCCTTCTAGACTGATTAAAATCGTCTAACAGTAGCCACAATAAAGTTAAAAGGAAGGCACCGGTACTGAAAGGGTTAAAGGATATTATTGGTAAAAATGGGATACAGGGTAGTTATATCGCCTGGGGGGCGGGGGGGGGACAAAACAGAAACAAACAAATAAGTCAAAACATGTATAATACAATGTTTGCAGCAAGAGACGTGACCTTAAGGGGGGGTCACCGGCTTTTTTTTAATCTTTCTCTCCTTTTCTCTCTTTCCCTGGCTTGTATCCATTCGGCCCCATTCAGCCAACTGTTTAAGACGTTTATCCCCATCCAGGTGTCGATTTCTTCCTGGCGAGCGAAAGCGAGCCAGCATTGTATGGAGAAATCCGGCTTCGCCGGAGAAATGTTTCTATCGAAAAATGTAGAAATTTAGCTTGCTGTCAAAAACAAAACAAAAATATATATATATATATATATATATATTCTAGCTCGCTACCGCTCGCCAGGAAAATATTGACACCTGGATGGGGGTAAACGTCTTAAAACAGTAGGCTGAATTGGGCCGAATAGATACAATCCAAAGAGAGAGGGAGAGAAAGAGAAAAAAAACCACACAAAACAAAACTAGGGGTGGGGGGGGGGGGGGGGCTTAAGGGCCGTATTCTGTCACCACAATACACTACACTCTTCCCGCCAGTGATTACAATCCATCATATTTACTTCCCTGTTTTCTTTTCAGTTGACGGTAAATTGAATCCCTTAGCTGCTAATTTCTCGATCCTTAATGGCAAAATATTAAGGGGAGATCTCTACTTGAGGAATTATTTTCTGGACCCCTTTCTCCCTCATGTTTAGCCCCATTGCTTTTGAGATTTTAAGATGTTCGCCCCATTAGTTTGGCGATTTTAAGAACTTTTGACCCATTTTAAGACCTTTCGTCCCATTTAGGTGTCAATTTTTCCTGGCGAGCGATAGCGAGCCTGTAATTTAAGAGGAACCGGCCTTTGGCCGGGACATTTTTCTATCGAAAAATGTACACATTTATCTAGAAAGGGAGCCTAGGGGGTGTAATTTTAAGCTTGATGGAGGACTAGAGAACAAACTAAAAAACCTCCCCTTAAGCTACTATTAAGCTACTATTAAGCTACTATTAAGCTACTATTAAGCTACTATGAAGCTACTATTAAGCTACTATTAAGCTACTATTAAGCTACTATTAAGCTACTATTAAGCTACTATGTCTCTGCATCATATTAAGACCAAGTTTATATAATTAGCGCCATATTTCGCTACAAAATCTTCAAAATAACTGATAAATCTTGATGGGAACTTTGCAATTTAACGTCAGTTGAGAAGAAACAGGTTATAAGGCCTATCAGAGTGTAATAAAGGATTCTGATTGGTCGAGGGGTGTTATTCTGATTGGTCGGTCGTGAAGCTCCCAGCGAGGTTGCCAACATGAACACATTAGAAAAGACTGGCAAACCCAATCTATTTTATCTGTTACGTGGTCATGAAATCCCGCAGACGAGGGTGGTGGCGATCGGTTGGGTTGTTAGACGACGGAGAATGTGGCCTTCATTTACACTCTGTATTTTCCCTTGGAGATGAGGAAAGTGTAAGTGTATGATAACCAAACTACATTTGGTTTGACAGAAATGGGGCAAAAGTTCTTAAAATCACCAAACTAACGAGGCGAACGTCTTAGAATATCAAAAGCAATGGGACTAAGCATGAGATAGAAAGGGATCCAAAAAAAAATCCCTCAAGTGGAAGGTACAGTCTATTAAGGGGAGGTTCTTATTTCGTTCCCTAGAATTCCATCAAGCTTAAAATTACACCCCCTAGACCCCCTTTCAAGATAAATTTGTACATTTTTCGGTAGAAAAATGTCCCGGCCAAAGGCCGATTCCTCTTAAATTACAGGCTCGCTATCGCTCGCCAGGATAAAATCGACACCTAAATGACACGAAAGGTCTTAACATTGACATAAATGGGGCAAAAGTTCTTAAAATCACCAAACTAATGAGGCGAACGTCTTAGAATATCAAAAGCAATGGGACTAAGCATGAGATAGAAAGGGATCCAGAAAAAAATCCCTCAAGTGGAAATCTCCCCTTAATATCACTTGTGGAATGACACACACACATATAAGGATAGGTAAAACAAATGGATGCAAATGAGTAACAATTATTGTGCTGTAGCAAGGATTTTTTTTAAGGCTGTATCTGACTAGGTTTATATCTTTAGAAAATTGAACAGAAATATGGAATAATATAGGAAATTAGTACAAATGGAGTAACAAATTAACAAATGGATTAAAGGGTTGTCATAAACTACTTTTAAGAAACAAGTTCGTATCATGAGGCAGGTATTTAATTGTCCCTGTTTTTCTAATCATGTATGTGACTGAAATTGAAAACACTACAATGAAATTGCTGGACACACATATTGGCTACAGTAACATGTTTGCAGAATGTCAATATTTATGTCCTTTGGGCGATAGTGAACGGAGGCAAGCATTTAAATGTTGGTGATAACATAGTTTGTTTAAGGGGAGGTTTCCACTCGAGGGATTTTTTTTCGAACTTCCTTCTCCCTCATGATTAGCCCCATTGCTTTTGAGATTTTAAGACGTTTGCCCCATTAGTTTGGCGCTTTTATTAACTTTCGCCCCATTTCTGTCAATGTTAAGACCTTTCGTGCCATTTAGGTGTCGATGTTATCCTGGCGAGCGATAGCGAGCCTGTAATTTAAGAGGAACCGGCTTTCAGACGGCACATTTTTCTACCGAAAAATTTACAAATTTATCTTGAAAGGGGCTCAAGGGGGTGTAATCTTAAGCTTGAAGGATATCTAGGGACCAAACTAAAATCCTCCTCTTAAATATAGTTTGTAACTATGAATGTATCTCATATTACTTCTGTTTATAGTCATTGATACGAGGAAAACCGAGGTAAAGCCAGGAAAATGTACATAAACTCACATAAAGCTTGCTGAAATATATGTGTTTACGGTTACGTGTCTACGGTTACGTGTTTACGGTTACGTGTTTACGGTTACGTGTTTACGGTTACGTGTCTGTCTCTTTGTGATATATTGTTAAGGGAGCCCACCTCGCTATTTTTATCTTGCTCTCCCTCTCTCTTTGGCTTGTATCCATTCGGCCCCGTTCAGCCTACTGTTTTAAGATGTTTATCCACATCCAGGTGTCAATATTTTCCTGGCGAGAGGTAGCGAGCCAGTATATATATATATTTGTTTTGACAGCAAGCTAAATTTGTACATTTTTCGATAGAAGAATGTCTCCGGCGAAGCCGGATTTCTCCATACAGTGCTAACTCGCTATCGCTCGCCAGGAAGATATCGACACCAGGATGGGGATAAACGTCTTAAAACAGTTGGCTGAATGGGGCCGAATGGATACAAGCCAGGGAAAGAGAGAAAAGGAGAGAAAGATAAAAAAGCGAGGTGGGCTCCCTTAAAAAAACACCTGAAGATAAGACATTTGAAAAGAGAGTGTTTACAAATGAGCAGGAGTAATTACAACCTTTACTTTGGAGACGAGTGGCTTGGCTGTTTCTGTATATGGCACGTTCAAGATAACACGGTAGGATATGATAGTAATAAATGTAGTATCATACATGTTTAGTTGGTCTAATAATAGTAATAAATGTAGCATCATACATGTTCAGTTGGCCAAATAAGTGATGTCTCGGAAGCAAGTATATTTTGATCAATAGTTGGTATTAGCAATATCTTAACTTTACGTAATCATTTCGAGTGAGATATACACACACATGTTCCTACACTTACCCTCCCTATTCAACATCTGACAGACTTAATGCAACACAGAGCGAGCCAAACGCAATGACAGCTGAGACATGACTTATTAGCGCTACCGTACCATAATATACACACATGTTCCTACACTTACCCTTCCTATTCAACATCTGACAGACTTAATGCAACACAGAGCGAGCCAAACGCAATGACAGCTGAGACATGACTTATTAGCGCTACCGTACCATAATATACACACATGTTCCTACACTTACCCTTCCTATTCAACATCTGACAGACTTAATGCAACACAGAGCGAGCCAAACGCAGTGACAGCTGAGACCTGACTTATTAGCGCTGCTACCGTATGTTATGTAGGACCTAAAACCGAAAGTACTGTAACTGAGTGAGAATAATGAAGGAGCTCAGAGCCAGAAGGGCGCAAGTGCCGCCGTGAGGGTTGTCCGAAAAGGCCTTGTGCAAGCCCTGGAGTCTGTGAATCCAACCCTCATATAGTGGCTCTGGCGGCCTTCTGCTTCTATAGGGCTTCCAGAACCAGAAGGCCACAAGCGCCACTGCATCAGCATGGATTTAAGGGGAGACTGACCGTTTGTTTGGTCTATTAATTTATTTATTCATATATGTTTTTAGTTTCCTCCCTAGACCTCCATCAAGCTTAGAAAAACACCTCCTAGACCCCCCTTCAAGATAAATTTGTATATTTTTTGGTAGAAAAATTTCCCGGCCGAAGGCCGATTCCTCTTAAAATTGCAGGCTCGCTACCGCTCGCCAGGAAAAAATTGACACCTAAATGGCACAAAAGGTCTTAAACTTGACAACGAAATGGGGCGACAGGTGTTAAAATCGCCAAACTAATGGGCCGAACGTCTTATAATCTCAAAACTAGCGGGGCTAAACATTAGGGAGAAGGGGGTCCAGAAAAACGGTCTGCCTCCCCTTAAGCATGCCACAAGGCCCGCACAAGGCCTTTCTCCGATGTTCTCGCGCGGCGGCACTTGCGCCCTTCTGGCTGTCCCTGGTCCTGATTTGTTTTTTCTATGTGTAGGAGGGAGACAAAAGACAAAACTGCCTGTAACAAGTGTCCCACCCAAGATTGAAAGAGTGGTAGGCAGCCAAAATCAAGGTATACGTTTACGTTAAAGGTAGTTTAGGTGTGTTGGAAAGGAGTGAGGTGTGTTGGAAAGGAGTGAGGTGTGTTGGAAAGGAGTGAGGTGTGTTGGAAAGGAGTGAGGTGTGTTGGAAAGGAGTGAGGTGTGTTTGTTAAGTGTAGTGAAATGAATAGGAGGAGGAGCTGTTTGTTAAGGGGAGGTTTTTAGTTGATTCCCTAGACTTCCATCAAGCTTAAAATTACTCCCCCTAGATCCCCTTTCAAGATAAATTTGTACATTTTTCGGTAGAAAAATGTCCTGGCCGAAGGCCGGTTCCCCTTAAATTACAGGCTCGCTATCGCTCGCCAGGAAAAAATTGACACCTAAGTGGCACGAATGGTCTTAAAATTGACAGAAATGGGGCGAGGGTTCTTAAAATCGCCAAACTAATGGGGCGAACGTCGTAACATCTCAAAGGCAATGGGGCTAGACATAAGGGAGAAAGGGGTCCAGAAAAAAGTCCCTCGAGTGGAAACCTCCCCTTAAAGTTAGTTGTTCAAGATTGTGGCTATGGGCGTGTGTTATTGCACACTTGTTGTTTATCCTTGTTAAAGACGATCGAAGGAAAAGCCAATGAATTTGGGTTTAAACCAAAAAAAAGGCAAGAGTATAATTATTATGCTTGACGAATACTGCTTTACGAATTAGCAGTGCTTATATTGATGTCTGTGGTAAGGGGAGGTTTCCACTTGAGGGACTTTTTTCTTGACCCCTTTCTCCCTTATGTCTAGCCCCATTGCCTTTGAGACGTTCGCCCCATTAGTTTGGCGATTTTAAGAACCCTCGCCCCATTTCTGTCAATGTTAAGACCATTCGTGCCACTTAGGTGTCAATTTTTTCCTGGCGAGCGATAGCGAGCCTGTAATTTAAGGGGAACCGGCCTTCGGCCGGGACATTTTTCTACCGAAAAATGTACAAATTTATCTTGAAAGGGGATCTAGGGGGAGTAATTTTAAGCTTGATGGAAGTCTAGGGAATCAACTAAAAACCTCCCCTTAAATACAGTTAATTGAGGGAGACAAATTTAAGACGGGTAAAATAAATAAATATCAGTACGTTTATTGGGAACATAATATTATGTTGGTCAATTAAATAATAACCGTCTTGGTGGTGTAATGGTTAAGGTGTCTAGAAAGCTGTGTGTGATAACCTAGGTTCGAATCCCGGTGGATCACATAATTATATGCTTTCATTAATTTAATTGGAGGTGTTCAGTGGTGTGGTGAAGTGAATACAAATAGATATATAAGGTAATAGATGTATAAGGTAATAGATGTATAAGGTAATAGATGTATAAGGTAATAGATATATAAGGTAATAGATATATAAGGTAATAGATATATAAGGTAATAGATATAAGGTAATAGATATATAAGGTAATAGATATATAAGGTAATAGATATATAAGGTAATAGATATATAAGGTAATAGATATATAAGGTAATAGATGTATAAGGTAATAGATATATAAGGTAATAGATATATAAGGTAATAGATATATAAGGTAATAGATGTATAAGGTAATAGATATATAAGGTAATAGATGTATAAGGTAATAGATATATAAGGTAATAGATATACAAGGTAATAGATATACAAGGTAATAGATATATAAGGTAATAGATATATAAGGTAATAGATATATAAGGTAATAGATATATAAGGTAATAGATATATAAGGTAATAGATGTATAAGGTAATAGATGTATAAGGTAATAGATATATAAGGTAATAGATATATAAGGTAATAGATATATAAGGTAATAGATATATAAGGTAATAGATATATAAGGTAATAGATATACAAGGTAATAGATATACAAGGTAATAGATATATAAGGTAATAGATATATAAGGTAATAGATATATAAGGTAATAGATATACAAGGTAATAGATATATAAGGTAATAGATATATAAGGTAATAGATATATAAGGTAATAGATATAGATAGATATACAAGGTAATAGATATATAAGGTAATAGATATATAAGGTAATAGATATATAAGGTAATAGATGTATAAGGTAATAGATATATAAGGTAATAGATATATAAGGTAATAGATGTATAAGGTAATAGATATAAGGTAATATATAAGGTAATATATATAAGGTAATAGATATTAAGGTAATAGATATACAAGGTATAGATATATAAGGTAATAGATATATAAGGTAATAGATATATAAGGTAATAGAATATATAAGGTAATAGATATAAGGTAATAGATATATAAGGTAATAGATATAAAGGTAATAGATATATAAGGTAATAGATATATAAGGTAATAGATATATAAGGTAATAGATATATAAGGTAATAGATGTATAAGGTAAATAGATATATAAGGTAATAGATATATAAGGTAATAGATATATAAGGTAATAGGTATATAAGGTAATAGATATATAAGGTAATAGATATATAAGGTAATAGATATATAGGTAATAGATATATAAGGTAATAGATATATAAGGTAATAGATATATAAGGTAATAGATATACAAGGTAATAGATGTATAAGGTAATAGATATATAAGGTAATAGATATACAAGGTAATAGATATATAAGGTAATAGATATATAAGGTAATAGATATATAAGGTAATAGATATATAAGGTAATAGATATATAAGGTAATAGATATACAAGGTAATAGATGTATAAGGTAATAGATATATAAGGTAATAGATATTAAGGTAATATAGATAAGGTAATAGATATATAAGGTAATAGATATACAAGGTAATAGATATATAAGGTAATAGATATATAAGGTAATAGATATAAGGTAATAGATATATAAGGTAATAGATTTACAAGGTAATATATATAAGGTAATAGATATAAGGTATAGATATATAAGGTAATAGATATATAAGGTAATAGATATATAAGGTAATAGATTATAAGGTAATAGATATATAAGGTAATAGATATATAAGGTAATAGATATATAAGGTAATAGATATATAAGGTAATAGTATAAGGTAATAGATGTACAAGGTAATAGATATAAGGTAATAGATATATAAGTATAGATATATAAGGTAATAGATATATAAGGTAATAGATATATAAGGTAATAGATATACAAGGTAATAGATATATAAGGTAATAGATATATAAGGTAATAGATATATAAGGTAATAGATATATAAGGTAATAGATATACAAGGTAATAGATATATAAGGTATAGATTATAAGGTAATAGATATATATAAGGTAATAGATATACAAGGTAATAGATGTATAAGGTAATAGATATATAAGGTAATAGATGTATAAGGTAATAGATATATAAGGTAATAGATATACAAGGTAATAGATGTATAAGGTAATAGATATATAAGGTAATAGATATACAAGGTAATAGATATATAAGGTAATAGATGTATAAGGTAATAGATATATAAGGTAATAGGCTCTATATAGACTATTAAGGGGGAGGTAGTTGCTTTTTATGGACCCCCTTGTCCCTCATTTATAGCCCCATCAGTTTTGAGATTTTAAGAAGTTCGTTCCATTAGTCTGGCGATATCAAGACCCTTCACCTCATTTCTTTATCTATATTAGGACCTTTTGTGATAAAAATCGACACCTAAATGGCACGAAAGGTCTTAATATTGACAAGGAAATGAGGCGAATGGTCTTAAAATTGCCAAAAAATAAGCCGACCGACTTAAAATGTAAAAACTATTGTCCTCTAATTATATTTCTCTAGATTAATATGGGGCAGCGACAATAACCGTGTTTTACTGCCTCTCTGTCAGCCCCGGGGACAAGGCGGATGGAGGGGAAGCAAGAACTGTTCATTAAAAGCGGGGTGGAAGAGTCGCGCGGGGGGGGGGGGGGGGGTTGTGATTGCTAAAACCGTGAGTGGTGTCGCCGTTATAAAGACTGGCAGATAACAGAAATATTCTGGTATCAGTTTTAGCACTATTGGTATTACACAATATCTCAGTCTATGCTATCAATATTTCTACTTGCAACTTTGTGCATAACTATCGTATTTTCGACTATAATATGCATTGTTCTGAAAAGACAATACGTGGGTTGTATTTGTTATTGGTATTGATACATATGGCAATTGTTCCCTTGAGATTGATTGGGAGTGATTTGAAGGTAAAGAAAAAGAAAAAGAAGGACACATAGCCAAAATAATGTTTGTGTGTGTGTGTGTATGTGTGAGAGAGAGAGAGAGACTTTACAAATTGATAAAGATGGAACCAAATTGCAAATTGGAGGAGAGTAATTAATTGAAGTAAAAAGTTATAATTTTAACAAGAAAAGTTGAAAGCCCAATTATGAAAAGAAGAAAAAGAGAAAGACAAATAATGAGAGTTGCAGAAGACACTGATAGTTAAATAATACACCAAGACTTATTAAGAAACCTTATTAAGAAAAAGCAGACAATTATACAAGCAGGAAGAGTTGAGCGAGACGTCATGGAGGGATAATTGAGAGGACATGGAGATGAAAGAAACAGACATGGAGAGTTATGAAAGAGACATGGAGAGTTAAGCAAGAGACATGGAGAGTTATGAAAGAGACATGGAGAGTTATGAAAGAGACATGGAGAGTTAAGAAAGAGACATGGAGAGTTATGAAAGAGACATGCAGAGTTATGAAAGAGACATGGAGAGTTATGAAACAGACATGGAGAGTTAAGAAAGAGACATGGAGAGTTATGAAAGAGACATGGAGAGTTAAGAAAGAGACATGGAGAGTTAAGAAAGAGACATGGAGAGTTAAGAAAGAGACATGGAGAGTTAAGAAAGAGACATGGCGAATTAAGAAAGAGACATGGAGAGTTAAGAAAGAGACATGGCGAATTAAGAAAGAGACATGGAGAGTTAAGAAAGAGACATGGAGAGTTATGAAAGAGACATGGAGAGTTATGAAAGAGACATGGAGAGTTATGAAAGAGACATGGAGAGTTAAGAAAGAGACATGGAGAGTTATGAAAGAGACATGGAGAGTTAAGAAAGAGACATGGCGAATTAAGAAAGAGACATGGAGAGTTAAGAAAGAGACATGGAGAGTTAAGAAAGAGACATGGAGAGTTATGAAAGAGAGACATGGAGAGTTAACAAAGAGACATGTAGAGTTATGAGAGAGACATGTAGAGTTAAGAAAGAGACATGGAGAGTTATGAAAGAGACATGGAGAGTTATGAAAGAGACATGGAGAGTTAACAAAGAGACATGGAGAGTTATGAGAGATACATGTAGAGTTAAGAAAGAGACATGGAGAGTTATGAGAGAGACATGTAGAGTTAAAAAAGAGACATGGAGAGTTAAGAAAGAGACATGGAGAGTTAAGCAAGAATCATGGAGACTTATGAAAGAGACATAAATAGTTAAACAAGAAAGATGGAAATTTAAGCAAGAGACATGGAGATTTAAACAAGAGGGATGGAGATCTAAGAAAGAGACATGGAGATATATAACCAAGAGACATGGAGAGTTAATCAAGAGGCATGAAGATATGAGAAAGAGACAAGGAAAGTCAAAATAGAAACAAAGAGTTAATAAAGGGACATGAAAGTTAAATTATACAAGATTAGTTTAGGCATATATTATGAGACGATGAAATAACACGAATGAGTAAAAATTGTGAGTTAAGGAAGAGGCGCAAAGATATACAGTTAAGAAAAGAGAGTTGAGAAACTTAAGAAAATATAGAATTTACGAAAACAAATGTATTTAAAAGAAGGCTATATAAATGCTACACCATAATAGTAAGACAAACGATTATATAAGAAACACACATGAACAAATACAGAACAACAAGTTATTGATAGTAAAAGTATATACACACAAATAGTTTGAACTGTTGATAAAGGTACAAAACAAGAAATTAAACCCCATTGTTTTCATATTTTCTTAGCTCTGTCCCGTAGTCCATTTTCCTTGCTGTAAAGAAGTCCAATATGTCAAATGCATTTCCTCAAGGGCTCTCCCAGTAAATGAACCTCTCTTCTGCTGCTGCCTGTGTGTGTGTGTGTGTGTGTGTGTGTGTGTGTGTGTGTGTGTGTGTGTGTGTGTGTGTGAGAGAGAGAGAGAAAATGAGAGTGAGTGAGTGGCTTTGAGAGTGAGTGAAAGGTGAGTGAATATTAGTGTTTGTGCACGCACTTATTGTTCTCTCTCTCTCTCTCTCTCTCTCTCTCTCTCTCTCTCTCTCTCTCTCTCTCTCTCTCTCTCTCTCTCTCTCTCTCTCTCGAAGCACTATTTAAACTTAGTGCATATTTCTCAAGCTAAATTCATATTATTTCTGTTAACATCTACAGTATTTTGAAGCTCAACCTCTTACAAATATTGATATATTTATACTTAATGTTTTTTATTTAATATGTTTTACGTTATCAATATGTCTATTGCTTAATAGGTTATTAATTTATTTATCAATTTATTTTTTGAATATTTATTTTGTGTTTTATTTATAATAATAATAATAATAATAATAATAATTATGAATATTATTATTATTATTGTTTTCATCTATGACAATAATGAATTACTTAGTTTATATATTTGTTTATCCTAATTATTAGGTGAAGTGCAAGTTTTGTTATCTAGACCAGACATTATCAGCAAGCTTCATCTGACTGGTATTGAGAGTGCTGAGATCTATAACATCTGTCATGAGGTTCCACAATGTTGATAGTAGCTGAGAAGGAACATCTGGTTGTACTTGTGTGAGATCTTGGGCCTTCCTGCTGACAACTATTCGATAGCACCGACCTCGTGCTTCGGCTTGACTGTATCAGATCCGCTAGAAGAGACATTTGTTGTAAGTGTGCTTTTTAAGGGGGGTCATCGGTTTTTTGTTTGTATCTTTCTCTCCTTTTCTCTTTCCCTGGCTTGTATCCATGCGGCCCCATTCAGCCAACTGTTTTAAGACGTTTATCCCCATCCAGGTGTCGATTTCTTCCTGGCGAGCGATAGCGAGCCAGCATTGTATGGAGAAATCCGGCTTCGCCGGAGAAATTTTTCTGTCGAAAAATGTAAAAATTTAGCTTGTTGTCAAAACAAAATATATATATGCTGGCTCGCTACCGCTCGCCAGGAAAATATTGACACCTGGATGGGGGTAAACGTCTTAAAACAGTAGGCTGAATGGGGCCGAATGGATACAAGCCAAAGAGAGAGGGAGAGAAAGAGAAAAACAGCGAGGTGGGCTCCCTTAAAGCACTGTGTGTGACGCCACCTGAGGACAATGTTCCAAGGTGGCTAGTTCCATTACTGTCTCTCCCCTTTGACACACCGAGGTATTGAGTCGTCCAGCTCTCTTTGAACTTAAGGGGAGGTTTTTAGTTGATTTCCTAGACCTCCATCAAGCTTAAAATTACACCCCCTTGAGTCCCTTTCAAGATATATTTGTACATTTTTCGGTAGAAAAATGTCTTGGCCGAAGGCCGGTTCCTCTTAAATTACAGGCTCGCTATCGCTCGCCAGGATAAAATTTACACCTGAATGGCACGAAAGGTCTTAATATGGGTCGAAAGTTCTTAAAATCGCCAAACTAATGGGGCAAACGTTTTATAATATCAAAAGCAATGGGGCTAAACATGAGGGAGAAAGGGGTCCAGAAAATAATTCCTCAAGTAGAGATCTCCCCTTAATCAAGAAGAGAGAGAGAGAGGGCTTTGTGGGCTAGACCAAAGTTTATATACATACAAGTTAGTGTATATATATATATATATATATATATATATATATATATATATATATATATATATATATATATATATATATATATATATATATACTTTGGGCTACACATCCACTTAACCCCTTCTGTACCGGCGACGTAATTTTAACTTCATTCTGGCTAATATTAGACGATTGTATTCAGTTTAGAAAGGGTCTCCTGTCAATAAAAGGCTTCGAACTATCGCCCGTAATCCTTAGTACTACCAGAGATCCTTCTGAAGCTGCACACAAGCGTCTAAATGTCGCTAGAATAAAATACACAACCGTCGTCGATACAGAAGGGGATACAGAAAGGTTAAGGGGAGATTTCCACTTGAGGGATTTTTTTTCTTGACCCCTTTCTCCCTCATGGTTAGCCCCATTGCTTTTGATATTATAAGACGTTCGCCCCATTAGTTTGGCGATTTTTAGAACTTTCGCCCCATTTCTGTCAATTTTAAGACTTTTCGTGCCATTTAGGTGTCGATTTTTTCCTGGCGTGCGATAGCGAGCCTGTAATTTAAGGGGAACCGGCTTTCGGCCGGGACATTTTTCTACCGAAAAATGTACAAATTTATCTTGAAAGGGGGTCTACGGGCTGTAATGTTAAGCTTGATGGAAGTCTAGCGAACTAACTAAAAACCTCCCCTTAAGGTTACACCAGGTGTGATCGAACCTGGGCTTTGTAGAGAGTGTTTTCAATCCTTCAGCAACTAGCAGGTGTTTGATGGGGTGGATAGCTGTTAAGGGGGCCCACCTCGTGTTTTTTATTCTCTCTCCCTCTCTGGGTTGTATCCATTCGGCCCCATTCAGCCTACTGTTTTTAAGACGTTTATCCCCATCCACGTGTCGATTTATGCCTGGCGAGCGATAGCGAGCCAGCATATTTTGGATAAAGAGTTAGACAGCTGGCTAAATTTGTACATTTTTCGATAGAATTTTTTTAAGATTTTTCCATATTAATGCTGGCTCGCTATCGCTCGCCAGGAAAAAATAGACTCATGGATGGGGATAAATGTCTTAAACCAGTAGGGTGAATGGGGCCGAATGGATACAAGCCAAAGAAAGAGAGAAATAGAAAAGGAGAGAAAAAAAAGCGAGTAACCCCCTTAAGGATGTTCATGTGCTAACTTCTTGATATGGTTGTCAAAAGTTAGCTTACTATTAAACTGTACTCCGAGGATGCTAAGGTAGTTACAAATCTTAAGGGAGTCATTTCCTAGTTATCATTTGCCACCAAGTGTACTGGCATCGATGGGTAAGTTGGATATTACCATTGTTTGTTTTTTGTTTTTTTTGTTTTTTTTCGGAACAAACCTTACTCGACACCTTTGGCCCCATGCAGCGATATATATTTTAGTTGTTGGTTTGCATTAATCATTTCCTCTGCCTCATCTCTATTGTAGGTGTGAGACAAAGTACATTTTGATTACAGATGTCCTTGAAGTAGCCTAGATCATTAAGGGGAGATCTCCACTTGAGAGATTTTTTTCTGGACCCCTTTCTCTCTCATGTTTAGCCCCATTGCTTTTTAGATTTTAAGACGCTCGCCCCCTTTAGTTTGTCGATTTTAAGAACTTTCGCCCCATTTCTGACAATTTTAAGAACTTTCGTGCCATTTAGGTGTCGATATTTTCCTGGCGAGCGATAGCGAGCCTGTAATATAACAGGAACCGGCCTTCGGCCGGGACATTTTTCTACCGAAAAATGTACAAATTTATCTTGAAATGAGGTATAGGGGGTGAGTTATCTGCTCAACAAGTGGCGTTGTGTGTGTGTAAGTGTGAGAGTCCGAATGTAGGGGGTGATACAGTGAAGCACGGGAACGAGGTGGCTTCAGAGATGGGGTCGTTTCGGGCCATGAGTGAGCACCGTGCCTCATGTGAAGGCAAGATGGCAGGTGCTCGTTGTGCTCTACGTGCTTCACATGTCTCACTCCCTAGACTGGAACAAGACCTCACGGGCTTCACTGTTCATTGTAAAGCGGTGAATGTTAAGGCTCTCAGCCTATGCCCGAGAGGAAGTAAGTTGGAATATAGATTTTTTTGTTTGTTTTAAGCTTGATGGAAGTCTAGGGAACAAACTAAATACCTCCCCTTAATGAAAATGTTCCAGAGCAGTGGTCATCACACGGATCCCTGATGAACTGAGGCCCCAATGGGATGACTGGTAGAGATATGACCATTTATTGCCAGTCTTAATTTCCTTCCGAACCAATCCAATCTCTCTCTCTCTCTCTCTCTCTCTCTCTCTCTCTCTCTCTCTCTCTCTCTCTCTCTCTCTCTCTCTCTCTCTCTCTCTCTCTCTCTCTCTCTCTCTTACTATCTAACTATCTATCTATCTATAAATCTGTTCCTCCCTCTCTGTGCTATACACCCATAAAGGTCAATACATGAAACACTTCGCTCCAATACCTTACCTCTTTCAGGCATATCCTTTCGTTCATGGATATATGCAGTTTTACTCAATATAACATTTACACATTCACACTTGATCAAATACTCAATCAAACATGCAATCAAGCTTTCAATCAAATGTTCACGTTCTATCAAATAGTAATTTTAATACTCAAAATCTGTATAACACACAATCTAATACTGGCACTCAATCACACACTCACTCTAATACTCTCCTTCAAGAACTCAGTCTAATACTCACACTCAGTTGTACCCATACTCTAATATTCAGTTTAACACTCAACAAAACACTCAAGCCCTCAATAAAACACACAACCAAACAGTTTATCATCAGTCAAGCCCTCATTGTTATTCAGTATGTAAGCGGCCTCCACCGAACGCATCCTCAATACCTCCAAATACTCTATCTCTGCCCTTATTTAAACACACGCAGCTCACTGGCTCTCGCTCACTCGTTCTCTGTCTTGCCAACGTCCATCACACACACATAGAGACATTCACTCTCTCTCTCTCTCACACACACACACACACACGCAATCACCCCTTCCATTCATTCAGCACACACACACACACATTGAATCACCACTTCCTGCACCCACCCACACACTGAATCACCCCTTCCATTCAGCACATACACACACACACACTGAATCACCACTTCCATTCAGCACCCACCCACACACTGAATCACCCCTTCCATTCAGCACACACAGACACACACACACATACACACACACGCACTGAATCACCCCTTCCATTCAGCACACACACCCACACACTGAATCACCCCTTCCATTCAGCACACACAGATACACACACACATACACACACACGCACTGAATCACCCCTTCCATTCAGCACACACACCCACACACACTGAATCACCTCTTCCATTCAGCCCGCCACCCACTCCCGCCCATTGAAACTCCACCCTCTTTCCGAATATTTCCCTATCAATCACTACATTCAATACCTCTTTCTCTCTCTCTCTCTCTCTCTCTCTCTGTATGTGTGTGTGTGTGTGAGAGAGAGAGAGAGAGAGAGAGAGAGAGAGAGTGAGAGAGAGAAAAAGAAAGAAAGAGAAAGAGAGAGAGAGAGAGAGAGAGAGAGAGAGAGAGAGAGAGAGAGAGACTAATTGAGCTTGTATGTGTCTGTCTATCTGTCTGCATGTCTCTTCTTTCGTCTGCCCCCCTCCCTCTCTTCCACCTCTCTCTCTCTCTCTCTCTCTCTCTCTCTCTCTCTCTCTCTCTCTCTCTCTCTCCTTCAATGCATGTTCGATTAGGAACAAGATAAATGAACTATAAATGCCCTGCGTTAAACGAAATTTTTTACGTAATTAGATATAATTTCTGAATGTCATATCAACTCATACAATTTTTCCCACATATATAAATATAGAGGAAAATCAAGAGGTGGAGTAGCTATGAGGATTGTCTGTCATCTACACCCAACCGAGGGGTCACTCCCACCAAAATAGTAAAGATATAGCATAGTGTCAAATTATACACGAACATCACTATTGCATACGAACGTCCCTTGATTTTGGCCCGGTCACTTTTTCAACTCTGGGGGAGGCACTCGCTGCAGGAAGTTCTGCCTTTTGTCTCCCTCACTCACATAAAAAAGAAAAAAAAACAAAAAAATACCGACCGAGCCAAAATGAGGCCGATGAAAGTCACTTATACGGATTAATGCAACAAACCCTCAATGCTAACGAAAGCATAATACGCGGAGACAATAATCTTCCCCACGTTTCTATCGCCTTATGACCGGAAATAATTGCTCAAAATGGTTAATTATATACAAGGCATGCTTCTGCATCAAGGTGTAAAAGAACCGACACACGGAAACAACATAATACATCTCGTTAAAGGGAGGTTTTTAGTTTGTTCTCTAGTCCTCCATCAAGCTTAAAATTACACCCCCTAGGCTCCCTTTCTAGATAAATTTGTACATTTTTCGATAGAAAAATGTCCCGGCCAAAGGCCGGTTCCTCTTAAATTACAGGCTCGCTATCGCTCGCCAGGAAAAAATTGACACCTAAATGGGACGAAAGGTCTTAAAATGGGTCAAAAGTTCTTAAAATCGCCAAACTAATGGGGCGAACATCTTAAAATCTCAAAAGCAATGGGGCTAAACATGAGGGAGAAAGGGGTCCAGAAAATAATTCCTCAAGTAGAGATCTCCCCTTAACAGTACTAATCAAAACCTAATGATTATCTAAATTGGACATCGGCGAACATTTATCCACCTCTGATCACAAACTGGACATCGGCGAACATTTATCCACCTCTGATCACAAACTGGACATCGGCGAACATTTATCCACCTCTGATCACAAACTGGACATGGGCGAACATTTATCCACCTCTGATCACAAACTGGACATCGGCGAACATTTATCCACCTCTGATCACAAACTGGACATCGGCGAACATTTATCCACCTCTGATCACAAACTGGACATCGGCGAACATTTCTCCACCTCTGATCACAAACTCATATGAATCGACATAAATTGCCAATAAGCTATTGAAAAAAAGTAAATGAAGATACTAAATTTAAAAAATGCGAATTTTAACGAACTTAGGAAAGCCCTATTCATGACTGCACAGCAAAAATACGTACCCACAAAACTTAAAACGAACACTGGGAAAAACAAGCCTCCTTGGTTCAATAAGAATATTAGTATGGCGTTAAGAGATATCAATAAGTTGCATAAACTTCGTAAATATGCTATAAATAATGAAAACTTAAGCTATTTATACAAACTAAGACAACAACAAAATGAATAAATAAATTAGGACAGAGAAGCGTAATGTCAAAGTTACATAGTT
>CM064575.1:17111833-17119201 GCA_032716605.1 Paralithodes platypus
TGTACATTTTTCGATAGAAAAATGTCTCCGGCGAAGCCGGATTTCTCCATACAATGTTGGCTCGCTATCGCTCGCCAGGAATAAATCGACACCTGGATGGCGATAAATGTCTTAACACAGTTGGCTGAATGGGGCCGAATGGATACAGGCCAAGGAAAGAGAGAAAGGGAGAGAAAGATACAAAAAGACGGTGACCTCCCTTAAATATATGACACATACATTTTATTCGTGACAAACCCATCACTTGTTAGTAGTTCCAGCGTACATCCGTGTCTGAAACTTGAACTGTCTTATAGAGCGAATATCTTCCTCCTATTTCCAACACAGCCGGGGATTAACTATGGAAAGGAACATGGAGGAAGTACAAGGGGCAGCTGGGGTAAGAGAGAGAGAGAGAGAGAGAGAGAGAGAGAGAGAGAGAACGAGAGAGAGAGAGAGAGAGAAGAGAGAGAGAGAGAGAGAGAGAAGAGAGAGACGAGAGAGAGAGAAGAGAGTAGACAGAGGAGAAAGAGTAGAGAGAGAGAGAAGAGAAGAGAGAGAGAGAGGAGAGAGAAGGGGAGAAAGGAGAGAGAGAAGAGAGATGTTTTTAAGGAGGATGGGCCCGGTTTTCTGGACAACTTCTCCCTCCTGTTAAGCGCCCATTAGTTTTCAGATGTTAAGATGTTTGGCCCATTAGTTATCAATTTTAGACCTTTCGCTCCATTTCTTCGTCAATATTTAGACCTTTCGTGCTATTTAGGTGTCGATTTTTTCCCTGGCGAACGATAGTGAGCCTGTAATGTTGGAAGAACCGGCCTTTGGCCGGGAAATTTTTCTACCGAAAAATGTACAAATTAATCTAGAAGGGGGATCTAATGGATGTTTATTTAAATTTGATGAAGGTCTAGGGAGGAAACTAGAAAAATAATGAATACATGCAAAAATCGCCCAAAAAGTGAACCATTCTCCCTTAAGACACACGGTAAGAGTGAGAGTGATTAAGAGTGAGTGGGTACCGTTAATGTTTTGATTAAGAGTGAGGGGTACCGTTAATGTTTTGATTAAGAGTGAGTGGTTACCGTTAATGTTTTGATTAAGAGTAAGTAGGTACCGTAAATGTTTTGATTAAGAGTGAGTGGGTACCGTTAATGTTTTGATTAAGAGTGAGTGGTTACCGTTAATGTTTTGATTAAGAGTGAGTGGGTACCGTTAATGTTTTGATTAAGAGTGAGTGGGTACCGTTAATGTTTTGATTAAGAGTGAGTGGGTACCGTTAATGTTTTGATTAAGAGTGAGTGGGTACCGTTAATGTTTTGATTAAGAGTGAGTGTACCGTTAATGTTTTGATTAAGAGTGAGTGGGTACCGTTAATGTTTTGATTAAGAGTGAGTGGGTACCGTTAATGTTTTGATTAAGAGTGAGTGGGTACCGTTAATGTTTTGATTAAGAGTGGGGTACCGTTAATGTTTTGATTAGAGTGAGTGGGTACCGTTAATGTTTTATTAATGAGTGAGTACTTATTTTGATTAAGAGTGAGTGGGTACCGTTAATGTTTTGTTAGGAGGGAATCAAGAGAGTTACGAAGACTTACAGGGAACAGTTTGAATTTCAGAGACCTTGTGGCCCATGCCTGGGAGATAACATTGGTGAGAAGAGAGAGATTGTTTGGTCTAGTACCCGCATTACAAAGTTGCAGAAAACAATATACACTTTAGTCCACTGTTTCATCAAAGAACTATTTACTATTTCTGAGCTAGGTACATTCCCAGTAAAACATAATTTAACGTGAAGAAGTGTTCACATAATATACTAGTGCCAAATCTCTTCAGTTCCAACTTTCAGCCATGACTTCGTGTTATATTGTTATCGAGGGTAAGCGTTTTGTGTATATTTCACCTTGTCAAACTCTAGTATTTTAAGGGGGTCACCGGCTTTTTGTTTATCTTTCTCTCCTTTTCTCTCTTTCTCTGGCTTGTATTCATTTGGCCCCATTCAGCCAACTGTTTTAAGACGTTTATCCCCATCCAGGTGTCGATTGGAGTGTTGTATGGAGAAATCCGGCTTCGTCGGAGAAACTTTTCCATCGAAAATGTACAAATTTAGCTTGCTGTCAAAACAAAAATATATACAGTATATGCTGGCTCACTACCGCTCGCCAGGAAAATATTGACAACTGAATGGGGATAAACGGCTGAATGGGGCCGAATTGATACAAGCCAAAGAGAGAGGGAGAGAAAGAGAAAAAAGCGAGGTGGGCTCCCTTAAACACTTCAGTGAGTTGACCTTGTAGTCTACGTGTATCCAATGACAAGACCGATAACTTTCAACCGATTCTCATATACCATTCCTCTAACGATTCTCATATACCATTCCTCTAACGATTCTAATTGATTGGACAAGCTTTCTAATCTTAGCTTGGACTCTGCCTAGTCCATGTCTTTATTGAATGCCGGAGAATGTGTTTGAATATCATATTATATAAGAGACTTTATTATAATATTATATATACTAAGGACTGTCTTGTTTCTATAATCAAACTGCCTCCTAATATAGCCCAATAATGTCTGGGTTTTCTTTTCTATTTCGATACACTACTCGGAAAACCTTAGATTACTGCTAATCAGAACATCCAAATAATTTTCCAAGCCAGTTTGTTGTAGATGATTTGCCAATAGTGAGTAGTTTGACTTGGGGTTTGCTTGACCGATAATATAGTGAGAGATGAATGTTGTAGTACTCACATGCACACACACACACACAGAGAGAGAGAGAGAGAGAGAGAGAGAGAGAGAGAGAGAGAGAGAGAGAGAGAGAGAGAGAGAGCAAGAGCGAGAGAGAGAGCAAGAGCGAGAGAAAGAGCAAGAACATGATTGAGACAGAGAGAATCAGTGTGACCTCTGACCCTAGTCCCTGAGGTCAAGGTCACACTGCAAAGATGATGTGTGGTGAGAGGTACACATTGGTCAGGTCATGTTAACCAATACACTACCAGCCCCCCCCGTCTGTCTACCTAAGGCGTCTGTCTACCTAAAGCCGCAGTTAAGGTGGAACCCTTTATTTAGTGATCCATATATTTAGTGATCCATATATTTAGTGATCCATATATTTAGTGATCCATATATTTAGTGATCCATATATTTAGTGATCCATATATTTAGTGATCCATATATTTAGTGATCCATATATTTAGTGATCCATATATTTAGTGATCCATATATTTAGTGATCCATATATTTAGTGATCCATATATTTAGTGATCCATATATTTAGTGATCCATATATTTAGTGATCCATATATTTAGTGATCCATATATTTAGTGATTTATTACTTTTCTAGTTTTCTTCTAAGTCCTTCATCAAGCTTAAAAAACATCCCCAAGATAAATTTGTACACTTTTCGGTAGAAAAATTTCCCAGCCGAAGGCCGGTTCCTCGTACATTAAAGGCTCGCTATCGCTTCCCAACAAAATATCGACACCTAAATGGCAGGAAGGTCTTAATGTTGACAAAACATGGGGTGAAGGGTCTTAAGATCGCCAAGCTAATAGGCCGAACGTCTTAAAATCTGAAAACCGACGGGGCTAATCATGAGGAAGAAGGGGGTCCAGAAACCCCCCCCCCCATTAATCTGGCATCACACCATCACTATTTATTTCCACTTGTATATTCACCACTGGTCTGGCAGATTGGGAGGTGTACATTATATACAATTAATCTGTTCACTTATAAGGGGAGACGGACCTTTTTCTTATTTGTTTTGTTTATGTCTATCAATGCATTTATTCCTTTATGTCTTAGTTTTCTCTCTAGCTCTACAATCAAGCTTAGAAAAACACCCCCTAGACCCCCCTCCGCCCCCCCCCCCCCCCCCCTTCAAGATAAATTTGTACATTTTTCGGTAGAAAAATTTCCCGGCCGAAGGCCGTTTCCTCTTAAAATTTCAGGCTCGCTATCGCTCGCCAGGAAACAATCGACACCTAAATGGCACGAAAGGTCTTAAAATTGACAACGAAATGGAGCGAAAGGTGTTAAAATCGCCCCATTTAATAATCTTAAAATCTCAAAACAATTGGGACTCAACACGAGGGAGGAAGGGGACCAGAAAAACGACCCATCTCCCCTTAACCTCAAGAGTCCATCAGCCTCACCTTAGGAGGAGGAGAGATGGTTATTTGTGTTTCTGCCCCACTTCCCCCTCATGTTTAAGCCCCATTGGTTTTTGAGATTTTAAGACGTTCGACCCATCAGTTTGGCGATCCTTTTTGCCCCTTTCCTTCGTCAATATTAAGACCTTTCGGCTAAACATGAAGGAGAAGGGGGTCCAGAAAAAGCAGCTGCCTCCCCCTTAACATTGAGACCATCAGAGAGGAATTTTACCTACACTAATAATTTACAACATATTTTTCTTATTGTTGTGGATCGGCTATAGTGATTGGTTAACTTTGGTAAATCAGTTCCCATAGCACTGAACACTATTATATTTGGCTTAATTACTCTAATTATTTTGGAGGATTTTGCTTGCTTTTGCCATTTTCAAGAACGTATTTTAGTTTGTCCCCTAAGCTAACACAAATACTTTCGCAGACTTACTTCGGACTAAAAAAATGCCCACCCAGACCCTCTTCAAACTAAATTTGTACATATTTCGATAACAAAAAATGTCACGCCCGAAGGCAGATATCTTGTATGTAACAGGTATGCTACCGATCGCCCCCCCCCCCCCCGCCCCCCCCCCAAAAAAAAAAAAAAAAAATAGAAACAAAATAAAATAAAAATAATAATAAAAATAATAACAAAATATAAAAAATCAGCACCTGATTGAGTTAAAGCGACTTATTATCGCAAATCTAACGAAGTGAAACGTCTAAAAATCTCCAAGGTAATGATGGAGCGAAAC
This sequence comes from Paralithodes platypus, assembly GCA_032716605.1. Lineage (NCBI taxonomy): Eukaryota > Metazoa > Arthropoda > Malacostraca > Decapoda > Lithodidae > Paralithodes > Paralithodes platypus. The sequence goes on from CM064575.1 coordinate 17,116,710, forward strand.
AGGGGACTCACCTCGGGCCAAATAGGGTTAAGAGCTGTTTGGTGGAGATTATGGTGAAAGTTTGATCGTTTGGATGTTATATTACGGATGGCTGTGGTGCCCCGGTCTGTACCATCTACTACTATATTGTTATGTGAGTATCCTAGGTTCGAGTCCATGGAGTGCCACATGTATTTGTTGATTTCATTAATTGAGTTTAGATGTGAAGTTGGTAGGTGGAAAAAGCAAATTAATATATCACACCAATCCAATAACCCACACCAGAACCACACACTCCGATACTTTTGTTTTGTTCTATGTGGATGAGGGAGACAAAAGGCAGAGCTGCCTGTGACAAGTGCCTCCCTAGAGTTGAAAGTAAGTAGGGACGAAAAAGCTCAAACCAGACCGAGTAAACCCAAGTGCAGACGAACAAACTACCAAGCCAGACTCAGCGGGTAGACACTAATATATTTTGTTTTTGTGACAGAACTGTTTAATATGTTTATGGATGGTGTGGTGAGGGAGGTGAAAAGGAGAACTATGGGAAGAGCATTGGGTTTAGTAGGAAAGAATGGTAGAGATTGGGAGTTGAATCAGTTGCTGTTCGCTGATGACACAGTATTGGTGGCGGATTCTGATGAGAAACTGCAGCGGGTAGTCAAAGAGTTTGGTGTGGTTTGTGGAAGGAGGAAACTGAAGGTGAACGTCAATAAAAGTAAAGTAATGGTGTGTAATAGGGGAGAGCATAGGGTGAATCTAGATGTGAGGCTGGATGGGGAAATATTGGAACAAGTAGAGTGTTTTAAATATCTAGGAGGAACGATAAGTAGGAGTGGAGGTATGAAAATGGAGGTAAAACAGAGAGTGTGTGAAGGAAGGAAGGTTTTCGGAGCAATGGGAAGGATGTGGAAGACGAGAAATCTCGGAGTGAAAGTAAAAAGTGCACTGTATCAAGGAATTGTTGTGCCAACAGTGATGTATGGGGCTGAGACATGGGCTCTGAAGAAAAAGGAGAAAAGAGGGCTGGATGTGATGGAGATGAGCTGTTTCAGGAGTATGTGTGGAGTTACTCGTAGAGACAGATTGAGGAATGAAGAGATACGTAGGAGAGTGGAGCAGCAGGAACATTTGTCAGCCAGAGTGGACAGAAGGGTGCTGAGCTGGTATGGTCATGTTGAACGAATGGGAGATGAAAGGCTTACAAAGAGAATATGTGAGTCAGGTACAAGGGGAGATAGAAGGGCAGGAAGACCCCCATTGAGATGGAGAGACTGTGTAAGAAAAGCTTTGGATGATAGAGGAATGACTATAGATCAGGCAGGGGACGTGGTGGTGGACAGGAGTGAATGGAGAATGCTTGTGAATAGTTGAGTGAACACGTGGTCATTTGGAGTAAGGGGTCGGGCACAAGTTGGACTAGATAATAGTCCATCAGGCGCCTGGCCCGAGGAGACGATTAATATGAAGGGTGCGCCTGGAAGTGTGGTGGGAGGGCTTGTGGCTTTGGCTCCGCTGCATGTCTGCCTGCCGAGATCGGAACCTCTCCGGGTGGTCGGGGGCCGGGGGAGTGCTGGAGCGACTTTGGTGACCCTGGTCTCTGGGTCTTCTCCTGGGTGACCTGTATGTGTGTGAGTTTGTGCTTTTTATCTGTGTTTATTCGTTGTTTTATGTTGTTTTTGTGTTTTCCCTGTTCTTGCTCTGTCTTGAGTCGGCTACCCCCAAAATGGGGATTGGGCCTGAGCATATAGATAAATAGATAGATAGACAGAAAGAAGTGTGGTGTGGTTGTTTAGTGTAGTGAAGTATGTAGCAGGAGGAGGTGTTTGTGAGAGCTAGCTGAATCAATCTCTGTAGGTGAGGCACAAACAGAAACAATAAGGGAAGCCAGACAAATGAAACAGGAGTTCCAGCAACTCCTTATCATATGCCTATAGGCTTCCCCTGGGTATTGCCTTGTTCGACTGGTGCCTGCAATCTCCCCATCTGTTAACTGTCCTCTGTTATAGAGATCGCCACCTGTAAGTGGCACCGATTAGCGTGTCGCCCATCGGTAATTTGTTTAGGGTTTATTCCCCTAGATGGGTTGCCCGTCAAGGCTATCGAGTCCCATCCACCCGGAAACACCCCTTTCAGATACCAGGGGGACTGCTATCACCAGTGACACCCCTATCACAGAGGGACCGCGTAACACCAGAGACACCCTATCACATTATAGGGGAAGAGTGGAGGAGGGGATGTACCCGAACTCTTCAAGGGAGCCCAGGGACCCTGACTCGTAAATCAGGGGGAAGAGAGTCTAGGTTGTGCCATTCAGGGCTAGTGTAGTGTACGTTCCCTACCAAGGTTAATGGTAACACAGTCTCAGCCGACGTCTGGCAGGATATAATTAGGATATTTGCTTTCGTTATTATTATTGAGGGGTTTTAGTTGTTGAGTCAATTTGAGAGCAATGTTATAAGTTGGCCCCCTAGATAAAAAAACAAAAAAACAAAAAACGCGTACCCAGACTC
>CM064575.1:17119301-17121801 GCA_032716605.1 Paralithodes platypus
TCATGTGAGCGTATGTGGGTGCTTTCTCTCTCTCTCTATCTCTATCTCTCTCTCTCTCTCTCTCTCTCTCTCTCTCTCTCTCTCTCTCTCTCTCGCTAGCTATTTCCGTTCAGACTGAATGCCTGTTTTTACTGTCATCAGCTTTTGCCCTGCCTTCAATGAGTAAATAACGACCTAATCATTTCCTCTCAGTTTCCCCCGGGTTCTGCTTCTCTGTACTGTCACTATAATATGCAGATTTACTTGGTCACGTGCCACTTCTTGGTTATTATTGCTTTGTTATTGTATTCCAATCTACGGTAAAACTCGCCGTGGTTCGTTGTATGAATTGTTCTTGGCAATCCTCCTGAGAAATATAAATCCAGTGTGATATTATAGTATTATTGTATTATTATTATTATTATTATTAGTAGTAGTAGTAGTAGTATAGTAGTAGTAATAGTATACTAGTAGTAGTAGTAGTAGTAGTAGTAGTAGTAGTAGTAGTAGTAGTAGTAGTAGTAGTAGTAGGTGGAGAGACCATGCAGCACAGGACGGCCAACACATCCACTGAAGCAAGATTGGACGTTAGTGCAAGAGGCTTTTGGACAAATGCACAGCGAGCGTTCTTTGACATAAGAGTATTTGACCCAATGGCCCACAGCTACAGCGAGCTGTGTCTGGAGGCTGGCACACAAGAGGAACGAAACGACGAGAAGGTCAGGACATATGGTAGAAAGGATCGTTTACAAGTCGAACATGGCAGCTTTACCCCACTAGCTCTTCACCACATTCAGGAAGAGGATGGGACCCAGGGCCCATGTGCTTCTATTCAAGGCTTGCCAAGAGATCATCGCAGAGAAAGAAGCAACAGCCTAGGAGCCCACGTCGCGTAGCCTGGATGAGAAATGCCGTCTATCTTTCTCATTGCTCAGATCAGCACTACTGATGCCTGCTGGGGAACCGAATTCTGCACCAAAAAAAAACAACCAGTGACGGTGGCCAGAAGTAGACTACGAGGCAGCAGTGGCAGAGGGTCCGCATTGGAAGGAGGATATGGATTGAAGTTGCCAATGGTGTAGAATAGTCGTATCTGATGCCTTGTGCATGAATGTAGTAGTGCTACAATATTAAATATAAGGTAGTGGTGGTGGTGATGGTGGAGGGCTGGTGATGGTAGTAGTAGTAAACGATGAAATGTATGAAACATATTAAATAAAAACTCAATGTAGTAGTTTAGTAATCCACAGATGGATGAGTCTGAGTGCTTACCCCTGGATAGGAAGTAGCTGAATGACAACGAAGTCAGGCGCTTTGATGACTATTCTGACCTAGTCTAGGGTCCAAAGAGGGGATGCACAGACTGAGTGGTAGTAAAAAAAAAAAAAAAAAAAAAAAAAAAAAAGTAGTAGTAGTAGTAGTAGTAGTAGTAGTAGTAGTAGTAGTAGTAGTATGGTGATACATTATTTTATTATTATCATTATTAATAACAATACTATTACTATTATTATTAAAGTGACCCTTTTCAGTAGTTTGATGTTTGTTTTCTTTTTATTCTGGCTACCATTAGATGATTGTTGTTAGTTCAGGATATAATTTCATATGTGACTGTCAAAGGGTGAAAGTCATACCATATGTGACTGTCAAAGGGTGTAAGTCATACCATATGTGCTCATTAGTTTAATGAGCTTGTATTTCATCTGAATGCATTCTTCCACTTTTAGCCAGAATAAAGTAAATATTTAGCCACCGTAATGAATGGGGGTAATTTGCCATCCTCCCCCCCCCCTCCCCCCCCCCCAACACGCACACATATTCACGTACACTCACATGTACACACACGTACACAGAGACACACCCACCCACACACACAACAGTCACTCACACGTACCAATCACACGCACACGGACACACACATTATCTATTATCTATATATGTATGTGTCTATAGTGTATACTGTTTGTGGTTCGAGGCTCGAGCCCGGCTGAGAGTATTCTATCGCACACACACACACACAAACAAACAAACAAACACACACACACACACCTACACTAAAGAATGTCCCATATACTATAATTCCCCCCAGCTGTCTCTCCTTATTTTATATCCTTCTTTTGTTCTCTACCGAGGATTACCTCCCATGTGTAGTAAGAATCTTTACCTGACCCTACCTGTTACGGAACCCGTAGGCCGTTTCGTCCTTACCCTTTTCAAACTCCTCCTATTGATCTCTTCCCGACGTTTGACATTCCATTCTAATTGGCTTTACCTGAACCCTACAGTCCGTTGCCCCATTAACCCGTTTTCCAATTCCCTCATCTTAATCGCTCCCAAGGATTTAACTCCCATTCTAGCCTCACCTGACCCTACCAGAACAGTTTTTTGTATTTATGTACTGTTTGTTTGCATACGTGAGCGTTTATGTATACGGGTCATGTGCACACGTACTGCATGTTCGTATGTTCTTATATATGTATGTATATATATATATGCGTAGGCATGTGTGTTACGTATGTGCATA
>CM064575.1:17124301-17459301 GCA_032716605.1 Paralithodes platypus
GAAAAATGTACAAATTTAGCTTGCTGTCAAAACAAAATTATTTATATGCTGGCTCGCTATCGCTCACCAGGAAAATATTGACACCTGGATGGGGGTAAACGTCTTAAAACAGTAGGCTAAATGGGACCGAATGGATACAAGCCAAGGAGAGAGGGAGAGAAAGAGAAAAAAAGCGAGGTGGGCCCCCTTAATGGAGATAGCTTGCACCACATTCGATCCTTAGACGCTCTTCCCAAGCCGAATAAAATATAATGTTTGCCAGAATACAGTAGGAGTTTCGGCATCATATAATGGAGATCATAGTTTTATCATGCGCATATCCATCATGCTCTATTAAGGGGAGGTATTTAGTTTGTTCCCTACTTTTTCATCAAGCTTAAAATTACACCCCGTAGACCCCCTTTCAAGATAAATTTGTACATTTTTCGGTAGAAAAATGTCCCGGCCGGAGGCCGATTGCTCTTAAATTACAGGCTCGCTATCGCTCGCCAGGAAAAAATCGACACCTTAACGGCACGAAAGGTCTTAAAATTGACAGAAATGGGGCAAAATGTCTTAAAATATCCAAACTACTAGGGCGAAGGTCTTAACATCTCAAAAGCAATGGGGCTAAACATGAGGGAGAAAGAGGTTCAGACAAAAATCCCTCAAAAGTGGATATCTCCCCTTAACCCTTTGAGTACCAGCGACGTGTGTTATGTTTCATGCTAGCTATATTTGGACGATATTATGCAGCTTAGGAAGGATCTGTGGTCGTTGAGAGGGTTGCTTGAGATAGTCTGAAACCTTAGAACGGCTAGAGGTCCTTCCTATGCTGAAAAAATCGTCTAATCCTTGCCAGAATATAATTAAAAGGGTGTCACCGGTACTAAACGGGTTAATTTGTCGATTTTATGCAATTAATGAGGTGTAGGTGGCAGGCAATACATTTTCGAAAACTGAAGACAAATAATAATAAGATAAATATCATAATATATATAAAACACTTGAAATGAGCTAATAAGTTAATACTAATATTATGTGATCTGTTTCGCTCCTTGATCTAGTTAATAACCCTCTCCCCACTTTCCTGTCCCCAATCACACCTATTTCCGGCCCATTTCCTCCGCCAATGCACCCTTCGGATTTTACAGTCTGTTTTCTATTTCTGGGAGTGACTACAGCGGGACTAAATTGAGGGGAAACTCGTAAATAGCCATAAAAGTGCGAATTCCTGTTTGGCCCTCATGTCCTCCCTTCCATCTCGCCTCGACAGATCTGGGTCACCGAACAGAATCTTACATATCTTTTAAGAGACTTTCATAATATTTGGAACACCCACCTCGGTTTTTTTTTTGTCATTCTCTCTCTCTCCCTCTCTCTCTGGGTTGTATCCATTCAGCCCCATTCAGCCTACTGTTTCAAGAAATATATCCCCATCCAGGTGTCGATTTTTTCCTGACGAGCGGTAGCGAGCCAGCATATTGCATAACATGTTTTGACAGCAGGCTAAATGTGTACATTTTTCGATAGACAAATGTCTCCGGCGAAGCCAATACTGGCTCGCTATCGCTCGCCAGGAAGAAATCGACACCTGCATGGGGATAAACGTCTTAAAACATTTGGCTGAATGGGGCCGAATGGATATAAGCCAGAGAAAGAGAGAAAAGGCGAGAAAACAAGCAGGTGACTCCACTTAAGCGCTTCCAATTAACCCTATGGCTACGGTAGTTATTTTCTTGGTCACATTAACATCTTCTAGTTATAGCCAGAATACAATAAAGCAAGGTAAATTGGTCCCAAAGGAGTTATTTTTTTAACCCCAAATCTATGAGACGTATTTTTGAAGCTGAATAAAATCGTCTTATGTTAGCCGAAGCTTAGGGATGAAACAAGTAGATATATATTACGTAAACAAGTAGATATATATTACGTAAACAAGTAGATATATATTACGTAAACAAGTAGATATATATTACGTAAACAAGTAGATATATATTACGTAAACACACTCCGTTCAGGTAAATTGTCATCAAATCTTCCCTCTAAGACAAATTACGAATACCTGGCGTCATAAATACCTGGCGTCATAAATACCTGGCGTCATAAATACCTGGCGTCATAAATATATCCTTGTTGCTAATTTTACACAATGTCTTACTCAGTTTTAGGATAAATATTTATGAATAAAACATAATAAGGCAGTTTCAATCGACCCTTTGACTGCCACAGACATTTCCCTAGATGAATAAAATCATCTAATGATAGCCAGAATTAAGAGGAGATATAAGTCATGGTAGGTACTGAAAGCATTCAGCATTTACAATTAACAGGTAAAGAGATGTATTAAGTATAACACCCCGTTCTTAACATTAATCATCAATTACAAACCCCCAATGAGTAAACTAATGAAAGCATATGGTCCTCCCGGGATTCGAACTCGGGACACCACACCCAGAACATAAGCATCTAAACCATTACACCACCAACACACGGTATGTTTGACACTCGTTAAGAATCCAAGATAATACAGGCAATATTCAGAACACTCAGGGTTATTGAACAATTAAAGTTATACCGTTAAATTTGGTCACATCAGTTTTATGCCAGCTAACTTTTGACGATTATACTCAGATTAGGAAGGACCTCTTGGATTCAAAACGGTACATACTATCTAGATTAACCCTTTAACTCAATAGGCCTATCCAAAGCTGAATAAAGTCTTCTAATGATAGCCGATACATAAACAAGACGTCATTGTATAGAAAGGGTTAAAGGTACAATGGTTATTGTTTCGGGTCTGTTTATTTATATATGCATTAATGTTTTAGTTCCTCCCTAGACCTCCATCAGACTAAAAAAAAAAACCCACATCCATTAGATCCCCCTTGTAGATTAATTTGTACATTATTTCGGTCGAAAAATGTCCCGGCCAAAGGCCGATTCTTCCAAAGTTACAGCTCACTATCGTTCGCCAGGGAAAAAAAGTCGACACCTAAATAGCACGAAAGGTCTTAATATTGACAAAGAAATTGGGCGAAAGGTCTTAAAATCGACAAACTAATGGGGCAAACATTTTAAAATCTGAAAACTAATGGGGCTAAAAATGAGGGAGAAGAGGGTCTAGAAAAACGACAAGGACAAACCCACCTATAGTATTTACCAAACATTGAGAATCATCTGACTGATCGCCCATAAAGATACACACCCTTCCTCTTAACCCCTTGAAACACACCCTTCCTCTTAACCCCTTGAAACACACCCTTCCTCTTACCCCCTTGAAACACACCCTTCCTCTTACCCCCTTGAAACACACCCTTCCTCTTACCCCCTTGATACACACCCTTCCTCTTAACCCCTTGAAACACACCTTCCTCTTAACCCCTTGAAACACACCCTTCCTCTTACCCCCTTGAAACACACCCTTCCTCTTAACCCCCTTGAAACACACCCTTCCTCTTACCCCCTTGAAACACACCCTTCCCCTTAACCCCTTGAAACACACCCTTCCTCTTAACCCCTTGAAACACACCCTTCCTCTTAACCCCTTGAAACACACCCTTCCTCTTACCCCTTGAAACACACCCTTCCTCTTACCCCTTGAAACACCCTTCCTCTTAACCCCTTGAAACACACCCTTCCTCTTAACCCCTTGAAACACACCCTTCCTCTTAACCCCTTGAAACACACCCTTCCTCTTAACCCCTTGAAACACACCCTTCCTCTTACCCCCTTGAAACACACCCTTCCTCTTAACCCCTTGAAACACACCCTTCCTCTTACCCCCTTGAAACACACCCTTCCTCTTACCCCCTTGAAACACACCCTTCCTCTTAACCCCTTGAAACACACCCTTCCTCTTAACCCCTTGAAACACACCCTTCCTCTTACCCCCTTGATACACACCCTTCCTCTTACCCCCTTGATACACACCCTTCCTCTTAACCCCTTGAAACACACCCTTCCTCTTACCCCCTTGAAACACACCCTTCCTCTTAACCCCTTTGGTATTTGCATGCTTAACAAAGATTCTCCTTTAAGAGGGGTGGTCATCGGCTATATTTTTATCTTTCTATTCTTTTTCTCTCTTTCCCTGGCTTGTATCCATGCGGCCCCATTCAGCCAACTGTTTTAAGACGTTTATCCCCATCCAGGTGTCGATTTCTTTCTGGCGAGCGATAGCGAGCCAGCATTGAATGGAGAAATTCGACATTTTTCTATCGAAAAATGTACACATTTACCTTACTGTCAAAACAAAAATATATATATGCTGGCTCGCTACCGCTCGCCAGGAAAATATTGACACCTGGATGGGAGTAAACGTCTTAAAACAGTAGGCTGAATGGGGCCGAATGGATACAAGCCAAAGAGAGAGGGAGAGAAAGAGAAAAAAGAGCGAGGTGGTCTCCCTTAAGTACGGTGGCATCATTTATTATTTCATATTCTGGCTTACACTGGACGAGTCTATTATTTCATATTCTGGCTTACACTGGACGAGTCTATTCAGTTTATGAAGGACCTCAAAGAATATAAGGAATACATGTTCTGTCAGTCAACCCTAACTTCTACAGGACCTTTCTAAGCTAACTAAACAAACGTTTGATTTACTCCCACTTGTTCTACTGCTGCCGGTAATAGGGCGGAAACATTCAAACGGAACCGTCGCCTTCAAACTCAAGAATCTCGTACATTTTATGTTTCTGCCTGGAAGCAAGCCAAATCTGTTCTTCGACTCGCCCAGAACTCTTTTAGCAATAATAAATTTTCTGAACTTTCTAACTCTAGCTCTTCCTAAGCTTTCTGGCATCTACTCAAAATCCTCTCCATCAATTTTACTTACTCGTCTTTCCCTCCTCATTTCCACTCTGATGGCACTACTGCCACGTCTTCCTCAGACAATACTGACCCCTTTGCTCAAACTTTCGCTAAGACTCCACTGTGAATGATTCCGGTGTTGTTCCTCCATTTCCACCCCCTTCTCTTTTACTTATGCCAAATATTATAATTTCTTCTAAGGATGTACTTTCTGCCCTCTCTAGGCTTAATACTAAGAAGGCGTACGGACCGGATGGTATTCCTCCTCTTGTACTAAGAAACTGTTCATCTGTACAACTTAGATCTAACTACTTTGAATTTGGCTCTGTCACTCCTTCAACTTTGGGGGAGATACTTGTTACAGGCAGCCTTGCCGTTTTGTCTCCTTCACTCTCATTGAAATAAATGTATATATATATATATATATATACCGGTATATATATATATATATATATATATATATATATATATATATATATATATATATATATATATATATAGTCATCGAATGTTAGCTATAATACAATAGGAAAGTCGTCATCGTTCTAAATGGGTTAAGAATATCCACTTAGTTTTCTGTGTCCTTTCTAAGTAATCTGCTGGTGAATATAAATGACACTAAAGTGACCCTTGATGCAGTGGTCTTCGGTATAAAGGTCACACACACACACACACACTCTCTCTCTCTCTCTATCTATCTATCTATCTCTCTATCTCTATCTCTCTCTCTCTCTCACACACACACAAACACACACACACACACTCACACAAACACATTCGGATGTGTAATAAATCTGAGAGATGTGATGCACCTTTCTATTTACCAGAATAGAATGTAAATGACGTCATCATATTGAAGGGGTTAATATGAATTCTACAATGATTCTCAGGATTTTCTATTTAACATTTTCGCTCCATGTACCAATCATACTAACTATAACATCAACTCCAGTTAATGATAATATTCGTATGGTTCATATAAAAAGACAAAATCCCAACAATTCCAACATTGATAAAGATATGAGACTATTATAGCTTTTCGATACACACACTCTTCAATATACTATCAGTGTATATTATCTTCACACAGGCCACATCTTACGCTATTACTCGCTAGAATCTAAGTTAACCCTTTGAGTAGCAGCGACGTGTGCTATATTTTAGTCTAGCTATATTTAGACGATCTTATACAACCCAGGAAGGATCTGTGGTAGCTAAAAGAGTTGGCTGAGATATTTTGATACCTTATTAGTTGCCAGAAGTCCTTCTTAAGCTGAATAGAATCGTCTAATAGTTGCCAGAATATGATGAAAAGGATGTCCCTGGTACTGAATGGGTTAATCAAACCGATAAGCACACATTGCTATACAAGTGTACTAGCTGGATATAGTGAGATTTGCTATAGATCTCCCCAAAAGACGACTACTGACAAACACTTATCCCAGCTCGGTAAAATTATTATGTTTTTTACACCAACCAACTTCACCTCTAAACTCAATTAATGAAATCAACAAATACAATGTGACACTCCATGGACTCGAACCTAGGATACTCACATCGAAATCACAGTTATCAGTGACACCATTGTTCGACACACGAGTCTAATTTCTTTGTGAAGCCCTGTTCGTAGTCATTTTTAGCTGAATGGAATAATAGTATGAACATAGAATTGGATTTCTATACAGACCACATCGCATCCTAGCTCAGCTAAATCACAGCTAATCTCACTAATAAGTACACTTTTAGTGATATGAGAAACCTATTTTCTTGGTAAAATCCTGTTCATATTAATACTGGGCTTCCCCGAAACGTTATAGACTGCATCACCGTTGATTCATTTAAACTCCGCCTAGACAAATATCTCGCATCAAACCCGCGACTGACTGCGTTTGTAAATGAATAACTTTATTTTATCCCCCCCTCAGTTACTAACCCATCTGTCCCCTACTAACTTCCTAATCCTGCCACGGACATTAGTTCCAGGGCAGTAATTCCCTTTCCAATGTTCCCTTACCCACTCTAAACCTCTGTTTGGACACTTGATCCTCAGTGTTTTGGAGGACAAACAACCTAGAAGGGTCACTAGATCTGTTGTTGCTTGATTTCCTTTGTACTCCTTTGTACTAAATAAACGACAACATACATAGATCAGAACGTATCCTAGTTCGGCATAATCACAACTAATCTCACAATATAACTCATATTTTAGGCCTGAGTGTATATTTTCTTTGTTAAGCCATATTCATACAGTTCTGGTAAAGGGGTATGAGTTTGCTAGAGATCCCAGCAAAGACACTACCTAAATGATGTCGGTGTCCTAGCTCGACAAAATCACAGCCAATATCAATAATGAACACATTTTTCGATATACATATTTAGTTTTTCAGTACAACTCGATTTATAATTATTCCATCTGAATGGTATTTAAGTCCCCCATAGAGAACCCAACAAAGGAGGCTACTTCCATGGTATCGGTATCCTAGCTCGGTAGAATCACAGCTAATCTCGCCAAATTAACTCAATTTTATATATTAGTGTCTAGTTTCCTTCTAAAACTACATGAATAATAATCCTGACCAACTAGAATTGGTTTGATATAGATCCAAACAAAGGGTACTACTTACATGGTGTCGGTATCCTCGGCGAGAACGACCAGGAGTTTTCTTCTCAAGGGTCGAGTGGAGTGTCGGTGACGTCCACACCTTCCCTCCCGTCACTCCAGGAGGGAAAAGAAGGAAGGGAGCCGAGGGATAGAGGGGAGGATAGAGGTTACCAGGGAGCCACACACAAACACACGTATCTATCGCCTAATCACCACCCACACTCGCGGATTATTTCTGGCTGGGGTAGAGAGGGGAAACGTACGACTCGTCCGCTCTAACGAGAATGAGAAACTCCCACTCTGTTTCTTACGTTGCGCATTCTGTCCGCACTACGTAATGGAGCCCGGAGCCAGCCCGAGAGAGAGGAGTAGGAGGGGATAGGAGGAAGGGGGAGGAGGGGCCGAGGGTGAGGTAGACAGGGAGGATCTCAGGTTGAAGGGGGCGTGGCTTGCGTGTTTCCTCTCCCATGGGTTATCGTACGCGGTCCACGGAATTGATGTACCTCTGTCAAGCCAAGCTTCAATGAAATACACTCACTCATTTTTGTTCTCTGTTCTTAGTGTAAGTAGCTAGATTAAGAACTCTTATGATGAACTGATCACGATATTTAATTCAAGCTTTGCGTGGGATCATAATATCTACTAAATGCAATGATAGGGCGAACATGAGCCATTCGTGGGGGTGGTAACGCAAACTTGTATGCAGTGTCCGCCATGTTGGAAACTATCTACTGCAAACTACAGTGAATAAGAAACAATATATATCACCTAAGTCCTGCCTACGCGTATGATCGTCCGTATTGATTAAATTATCGTTTATTATACTAAAAATATCGTAAGATTACCACCGAAAGTCAGAGAGAACAGCGCGCGATGTCTAAACAACATGACTTCTCTTAAAACCAAGAATGTGACCTCTCCCGGTGAAGGCCGGGACTTGACTGACGTGACATTGGACACTGAACATAAATTGACGGGCCCCCAGCACATAAAGTCCCGCCTACAGGAGACAATACACCCTCCCTCACATTACGCTGATTATTTCTCATGGCTGTATCATGTCTGCTCCTTGGCTGGACGTAATAACATTACAGGTACAGTCGCGCTAATAAGTGATGTCGCGGCACCAAGTATATTTTGATCAATAATTGGTATCAGCAATATCTAAGCTTCATTTCTTCGTATCGAGTGAAATATACAAATATGTTCCTACACTTACCCACCCTATTCAACATCTGACAGACATTAATACAGCACAGAGCGAGCCAAATGTAATGACAGCTGAGACATGACTTATTTGCTCGACCGTACACCCATGGTTAAATGTGGTGCCCTTGATTCATAGCTCTAAATTGTTTCTTATATTGGATTAATACAACAAATATTCCTGAATTACACTGAATACAATTCAATCGATCAATGTGGACCTACACGGTGGCGGCGAGCAGCTGCAATCACCCTCTGACTCCACTCCTGGGTGTCTCTTCGTGTGATATCCCAGGCTCGACTTGGTCCACCCCAAGCAGTTCCCGACATCAATGCTCAATTTGTCATCAGCCATGAGTCTTCCCCAAAGTTTCCTCTACTTAAGGGGAGGCAGATCGTTTTTCTGGACCCCCTTCTCCCTAATGTTTAGCCCCACTAGTTTTGAGATTATAAGACGTTCGGCCCATTAGTTTGGCGATTTTAGCACCTTTCGCCCTATTTCGTTGTCAATTTGAAGACCTTTCATGCCATTTAGGTGTCGATTATTTCCTGGCGAGCGATAGCGAGCCTGCAATTTTAAGAGGAACCGGCCTTCGGCCGGGACATTTTTCTACCGAAAAATTTACAAATTTATCTTGAAAGGGGGTCTAGGGTGTGTATTTCTAAGCTTGATGGAGGTCTAGGGAGGAAACTAAAAAAATATATGATTAAATTAATTAATAGACCAAACCGGCACAGGTCCTTGGGTGAGGCTTTTGTTTCCCGGGCGTTTCCGCACCCTCCTCAGCTCCCCGCCTTTGAGTGGCTTCGGTCACCTGGGCATTATTAGTGGTAAGCTGGAAGGGTTCTGTGGGGGCGCTCGGTTATGGCCTTGGCCTTGCTCGGGACCTTACCAGAGAGTAAATATTGGTTGATATTTGTTCATACCAATAGTTCTGCATGTACGCTTGGTAGCAACGAAATTGATTCATCTATCTAAATCAACGTTGAGTGTCTATATCTTGCGACCATATAACAAGATATGGAGCATTAGTTTTTATGATCCGAATTTTGGTCGTCCTGCACAGGTATCAACATGGCCATATACTCTTGTTGAGAGGGTCTGTAGCTCCATATACTAGGTTGAAGCGACGAACAACATCATGGCCTGACCCACCACTGTAAACGATCTCGCTACCAAGATAAGAGCATAATGCAAAACCTATTTGTTCTCGCCTGTACTGCTTCACACAACAAGCCACCATATACTTGAATTTAAGTCTTAAGGTGGTGTCACACGAGCGATTTTTCCGTCAATTTCTACGAGCAATTGTTGTCTGGCAGGCTTAACATTTCAGTTATATCAGAAATCTGCCACCTAACATAATCTACCTTCAGTCTAGTTTCCGATCCCAATTTGAAAAAGCATAAAAATATCACGAGAACAAATTTGCTCATCGAAAATTTGTCAGAAAAAGCGCTCGTGTGACACCGGCTTTACTCCAAGAGGCTTTCATATCCAGGTACCCCTACTCCTCATATCCAGGTACCCCTACTCCTCATATCCAGGTACCCCTACTCCTCATATTCATATCCAGGTACCCCTACTCCTCATATCCAGGTACCCCTACTCCTCATATCCAGGTACCCCTACTCCTCATATCCAGGTACCCCTACTCCTCATATCCAGGTACCCCTACTCCTCATATCCAGGTACCCCTACTCCTCATATAGTGCCTCAAGAGCTAGAGATATGATGTCTAGCGATTCCGCTATGATCACTGCCTCATTCGCTAAGCCAAGGTTTGTGACCTTGATATTGCTGACTGATGCTTCGTATTAACCCATTCTGTTTTGTTTTCTGGTAATTATTTGACGATTTTTTTTCAGATTAGGAAGGGTATATGGAAGTCAGAGGGTTGATTGAGATAGTCTTTACCCTTTTAATACCCACAGATCCTTCCTAAGCTGCATAAAATCGTTTAATGATAGCCAAAATATACTGCTAAAACACGTCAGAGCTTCAAGGGATTAACTGTGAATGACCCAGCAGTCAATCCATACATATGTTGAAAAGTGAGGGGGCCAGCACACACACCTGATTTAACTGGGAAGTAAAGTGAGGCCTGCCCGCAACACTTGACAGCTTTCTCTGCTTCTGAGTAAAGTCCCACGGAGTCAGAGAAACTCCCACAGTATCAAACGCCTTTTTGAGATCGACAGAAACTGCAAACAGCTCCTATCAAAAACTCAAGCTAACATTCCACAAGGAGCCAGATGAGCAAGAATTTGGTCAGTTGTTGACTTCTTTGGTGTGAAGTCATATATCTTATGTCTCTGACCTTTTAGCAAGTAGGTTAACCCCGAATTTGCTTCAGTAATATATGAGCAATGACCTTGCCTGACACACTGATCAGTGTAACACCACATTCTCCAGAAATACCACATATACCAGGACCCTTCTCACCCTTCACTCTATATACCAGGACCCTTCTCACCCTTCACTCTATATACCAGGACCCTTCTCACCCTTCACTCTAGCCATTGCCTCTTTTACATCATCAAGAAAGGGTGGGTATTTGCCGATTAGTGGATCAGAGACCGATGGCTGTTCATATACTGGTTGAATTTATCCACTGGAAGGAGCAGTCATGAAAAATGTAAAAAAGTTCTGAGCTCAGCAGGTCCTAAACTCATTATTATCCTATGCGACTGTGATGGCTGCCATTCAAACTGAATTAGCTTGGGGGCAGACTTAAAGCGGAGCTTCTTCAGGGGTCAGTAAGCAGGCCGAAAGTAATTTTCCGTGAGATAGCCGTCAACCACCTCAGCAATTCCCCTGACATACATTTTCTTATTGCTCCGCAGAAAAGCTTTTGCTCCACGGAACACTGTCTTGTCCAGTCTGGCATGCTAGCACGACTCCCTTCAATGTTGTTCAGTGTCTCGCCCGATATACAATAAAACCCCTGGCTGAACTCCAACACACTCAACCGTTGCCGCAAGTGTCTCACGCTTGAAGCGATTTCACAGTTCCATAAGGCCCTCCAGAGAACCAAACACATCAAGTAGATTTGAGATCCTCACTGCATGCTCACTTGTACACTTCTCACCTTTGAACTTAGCAAGATGAAAGCCTTGCAGATTACATGTTGCGAGTGTTCTAGTTTTGAGGTGCAATGGTAGGATAGCAACAACAAGCCTGGTTGGTAGCAAAGGATTCATCTGTACACCCTACAGTTCTAAAAGATTTTCCAACTAGTGTTAACAAGAATGTGATCGATACCTTAACCCTTTGAGTACCAGCGACGTGTGTTATCTTTAATTCTAGCTACATTTAGACGATATTATGCAGCTTAGGAAGGAACTGCGGTATTAATAGGGTTGGTTGAGATAGTTTGAAGCCTAATTATTACTAGAGGTCCTTCCTAATCTGAATAAAACTGGTACTGTATGGGTTAAATATACACTAGATGTTTACGACTGTTAAGGATAATTTGTATTAATATATAAATAAATAACCAGATACGAAATATGGAAGTAGAACACGACTTTTGCCCGTGACTGAACAACCACCATCATTACCAGCTGTTAAGCGGGTGTCACACGAGCCCTTTTTCGAGCAATTTTAACGAGCAATTATGGGTTGGATGCTTCAAAAATTACACTCTATCAGAATTCAGCCGCCTAACATAATCTACCTTCAGTCTAGTTGCCGATACCAGTGCGAAAAAGTTCCGAAATAATACGAGAACAAACTTGCTCATGGAAAATTGACGGAAAAAGAGCTCTTGTGACAGTGGCTTTACCGATGAAATTTGATTGTGCTTTAGAAATGGAAACACAAGACCTGATTTTGCCAACCAATATATAGGTTAAATCGGCACGTTTTGTTGCTATTAGACTTTAAAGGTGGGGGCTCATGGGTTGAGGTAAACATGGACAAATAATCGCCAACCTGCATATAATTATCTTGTAAAATGCAATGTCACTGAAATAATTATTAACAATGGTATAAAGGATTTTGCAGATCGTCTATAGTGACGTCATAGTGACGTCACACCAGTATCCTTAGCCTAGACTGGATGGTGGACTTACACTCTTGTGACGTCACAGGCCCGGTATAGACGATCCACAAAATCCTTTATACCATTGTTAATAATTATTTCAGTGCCATTACATTTTGCAAGATAATTATGTACAGCTTGGCGATTATCATTCCATGTTTATCTCAACCCCTGAGCCCCCACCTTTAAGGGGGGATGGTTCACTTTTTGAGCAATTTTTGCATGTATTTATTATTGTTCTAGTTTCCTCCCTAGACCTCCATCAAATTAAAAAAAAAAAACATCCATTAGATCCCCCTTCTAGATTAATTTGTACATTTTCCGGTAGAAAAATTCCCGGCCGAAGGCCGGTTTTTCCAACATTACAGGCTCACTATCGTTCGCCAGGGAAAAAATCGACACCAAAATAGCACGAAAGGTCTAAATATTGACAAAGAAATGGGGCGAAAGGTCTTAAAATCGACTAACTAATAGGGCAAACATCTTAACATCTGAAAACTAATGGGGCTAAACATGAGGGGGAAAGTTGTCCAGAAAACCGGCCCCCCCTCCCTTCCTTAAAACGCTAAAATAGATACATTATAATTGCACTGACGTTCCCACTGAACATCTTATAGCGGGTGCCCACAGTCGCGGTCAAAGCTCGTATCCTACCCCTCCGTAGTTTTAAGGGGAGGCAGACCGTTTTTCTGGACCCCCTTCTCCCTGATATTTAGCCCCACTGGTTTTGAGATCATAAGACGTTCGACCCATTAGTTTGACGATTGTAACACCTTGCACCCCATTTCGTTGTCAATTTTAAGACCTATCAAGCCATTTAGGTGTCGATTTTTTCTTGGCGAGCGTTAGCGAGCCTGCAATTTAAGAGGAACCGGCCTTCGGCCGGGAAATTTTTCTACCGAAAAATGTACAAATTTATCTTGAAAGGGGGTCTAGGGGGTGTTTTTCTAAGCTTGATGGAGGTCTAGGGAGGAAACTAAAAAAAAATATAAATAAATGAATTAATAGACCAAACAAACGGTCAGTCTCCCCTTAACTCATGGTATTTCTCTAGTTACGTGAACAGATATCCTTGACTGATACAAATACAGTCTTTATTGTCGTGGTCTATTCAGTGTCGTTCGGGAGTCATTTTTGTACTAAACCAATAGACGGAAATTAACCCTTCCAAGCTTCAATACGCGTTTCTGTTCTGTTTTCTGGCTACTATTAGACGATTTTATACAGATTAGTAACGGTATATGGAAGTCAAAGCGGGTTGATTGAGATAGTGTTTACCCTTTTAATACCCACAGATCCTTCATAAGCAGCATAAAATCGTCTAATAATAGCCAAAATATACCGCTAAAACGCGTCAGAGCTTCAAAGGGTTAATATGAAGTAATGAAGATAGGCCACTACTTTTGTCCGCGGGTGTACGGTCGCGCTAATAAGTCATGTCCCAGCTGTCATTACGTTTGGCTTGCTCTGTGCTGTATTAATGTCTGTCAGATGTTGAATAGGGTGGGTAAGTGTATAGGAACATGTTTGTATATTTCACTCGATATGAAGAAATGAAGTTTAGATATTGCTGATACCAATTATTGATCAAAACATACTTGGTGCCGAGACATCACTTATTAGCGCGATTGTACAGTCGCGCTAATAAGTGATGTCTCGGCACCAGGTATGTTTTGATCAATAATTGGTATCATCAATATATAAGCTTCATTTCTTCATATCGAGTGAAATATACAAACATGTTCCTACACTTACCCACCCTATTCAACATCTGACAGACATTAATACAGCACAGAGAAAGCCAAACGTAATGACAGATGGGACATGACTTATTAGCGCGACTGTACCAGCGACGTGTTACATTTTATGCTGACGATATTTAGACGATATTAGGCAACTTGGGAATGATCTGCGGTTATAGTTAAAAGGGTGGGCATGGGGATAGTTTGAAGCCTAATTATTGCGAGAGGTCCTTCCTAAGCTGAATAAAATCGTCTAATACTTGCCTGAATATGAGGACAAGGAGCTACTGTAGGTCCCTGGTACTGAACGGGTTAACCCTTACAGTACCAGAGACGTCCATTCCATCGTATTCTGGCAATTATTAGACGATTTTATTCAGCTTAGGAAGGACCTCTATCAATTATAAGGCTTCAAACTATCTCCGCCAACCTTTTAAACTACCACAGATCCTTCCTAAGCTGTACAATATCCTCTAAATATAGCCAGAATACAATATAACACACGTCGCTGGTACTCAAAGGGTTAAGAAGATAGAAAGGCATATATATATTTTTTGTTTTCGTTTCTTGTAGTGTCTAGCCACCCTGCCCTTTAAGGGGGGATGGGCCGGTTTTCTCGACCACTTTCTCCCTCATGTTTAGCCCCATTAGTTTTCAGATGTTAAGATGTTTGCCCCATTAGTTAGTCGATTTTAAGACCTTTCGCCCCATTTCGTCGTCAATATTTAGACCTTTCGTGCTATTTAGGTGTCGATTTCTTCCCTGGCGAACGATAGTGAACCTGTAATGTTGGAAGAACCGGTCCTCGGCCGGTATATTTTGCTACCGAAAAATTTACAAATGAATCTAGAAGGGGGATCTAATGGATGTTTTTTTAAATTTGATGGAGGTCTAGGGAGGAAACTAGAAAAATACTGAATACATGCACAAATCGCCCAAAAAGTGAACCATCCCCCCTTAACCAGCGACTTGCATTTTATAGGCACACTAGATCCTGGTTAGTAAAAGCTGAGGAAGGAGAGCGAGAAAACCTATAGTCTTTTCATTATATATAGGTCAGAAATATTAACCTCTATCCTCTGTAACTCATGAAGGGCTAGAACAAAAATGGGTTTTAAATTTCCACACCTATTCTTAGTTGCCTCTTTCCAATTAGTATACATATTAGCTCGATTACTCTAGTCGTTTTGGAGTTATTGAGGTTAGTGGTCAAGATGTCTGGCCTAATTAAAGTAAATAGACTATAGCCAAGGCCATAATGTGTCATGATAATGTTGTATTTCTCACCCGACTTTCTTCCTCTCCGTTTCCTTGCTATTAACTCTTTCATTACCGAACATGACTTTCTATTGTATCAAACATATTTAGAGGCTTATATATAGCTAAGGAAGGATCTGTGGTAGATAAAAAGGTGATTCGAGATACTTTGAAGCCTTCTCATTTACTTCATGTCCTTCCTAAGCTAAATAAAACCGTACAATCATAGCCAGAATACAATGGAAAAGACGGCTCGGTAATGAAGCGATACACTGTAACCCCTTAGCCTCTAGTAACTCAGAGACGTGTGGCACAAACGGACTGTAAATTCACACACTCATATCCCGGTTGACTCTTCCCAAATGGTAGAAACGTCAACTCTATTGCTCAAGTCTACTATGAGCTACGAGAAGTTGTCGGTCAGGATTTATCAGCCCGTTAGAGTGAATGAACTACAGTGTACACTTATAAAAATATAGGTTTAAGATGTGTATGACAAGGGTAGTTGAAGTGTCCATAATAGTATGCCCTTATATACTGTAGGTAGTTGAAGTGTCCATAATAGTATGCCCTTATATACTGTAGGTAGTTGAAGTGTCCATAATAGTATGCCCTTATACTGTAGGTAGTTGAAGTGTCCATAATAGTATGCCCTTATATACTGTAGGTAGTTGAAGTGTCCATAATAGTATGCCCTTATATACTGTAGGTAGTTGAAGTGTCCATAATAGTATGCCCTTATATACTGTAGGTAGTTGAAGTGTCCATAATAGTATGCCCTTATATACTGTAGGTACAGTATATTGGTAGTAAACAAACCCATGGAATATAAACATTGAAGAGTAATTAACTATGAATATACCCAATTTCTCTTGTTCATGATTCTCTTTTTGGTCTTGTAATGCTTATATGTTTCCTGTTCATGATGTGTTTGTTCTTGTGATGCTTATATCGTCTAAATATAACTAAACTAATTTTGAAAGGACGTCGCCGGTAAAGTAGCGGTTAACCTCTTCACCACCATTACGTAATTGTCATCATATTCTGGTTACCTTTAGACGATTTTCTTTAGTTTAAAATCTACCTCTATGACTCAAATGGGTAAATACAACTACATCGAGTAATTCCAGTTCAATTATGCCTAAATTGATCGTATTCTGGCTATCACTAGTCGATTTTTAAGGGGCGGGGACCGTTTTTTGTTTATCTTTCTCTCCTTGTCTCTCTTTCTCTGGCTTGTATCCATTCGGCCCCATTCAGCCTACTGTTTTAAGACGTTTATCCCCATCCAGGTGTCGATTTCTTCCTGGCGAGCGATAGGGAGCCAGCGTTGTATGGAGAAATCCGGCTTGGCCGGAGACATTTTTCTATCGAAAAATATACAAATTTAGCTTGCTGTCAAAAAAAAAATATATATATACACCTGGATGGGGCCCTTAACGTTGATGAAAGGCCTCCCGTAGTCGAAGGTCTAAGGGTTTGAGGGGTGGAAGATCCTATAAACCCTGTCATGGGAAGAGGAATGCTTAATATATTAGGCCGATGGGAAACCCTGGTCGGCCACCGAAATAGCTAAGGCATCGGTTTCGCTTTAAGTCTAAGAGAGAGAGAGAGAGAGAGAGAGAGAGAGAGAGAGAGAGAGAGAGAGAGAGAGAGAGAGAGAGAGAGAGAGAGAGAGAGAGAGAGAGAGAGAGAGAGAGAGAGAGAGAGAGAGAGAGAGAGAGAGAGAGTGTGTGTGTATGTGAGAAAGAGAGTGAGAATGTGTGTGTGTGTGAGTGAGAGAGAGAGAGAGAGAGTGTGTGTGTGTGTGTGTATGTGAGAAAGAGAGTGAGAATGTGTGTGTGTGTGAGTGAGAGAGAGAGAGAGAGAGTGTGTGTGTGTGTGTGAGTGAGATAGAGAGGGAAAATGTGTGTGTGTGTGAGTGAGAGAGAGAGAGAGAGTGTGTGTGTGTGTGTGTGAGAAAGAGAGTGAGTGTGTGTGTGTGTGTGAGAGAGAGAGAGAGCGAGGGGGGAGGCATAATAGAGCTTCTAGTTAATTACAGCAACCAGCGCCAGGTCACTGCCACCTTAATAGGTTCCATTCCCTCACAGGTAATGTTGAAGGTTCACTTACAATGTATGTCAAGGAAACGTTAAATATTTCAGTAATGTTTGATGTCAGCTTGGAATGTATATCATTAAACATCTTTAACTACCTAGCTGTAGTCTAGTTTCCTTAAGGGGGGGTGACCTGTTTTTTGTTATTTCTGTCCTTTTCTCTCTTTCTCTGGCTTGTATCCATTCGGCCCCATTTAACCAACTATTTTAAGACGTTTATCCCCACCTAGGTGACGATTTCTTCCTGGCGAGCGATAGCGAGCCAGCATTATATGAAGAAATCCGGCTTCGCCGGAGACATTTTCTATCGAAAAATGTACAAATTTAGCCTGCTGTCAAACAAAAATAAAAAATATGCTGGCTCGCTACCGCTCACCAGTAAAAATTGACACCTGGATGGGGATAAACGTCTTAAAACAGTAGGCTGAATGGGGCCAAATGGATACAAGCCAGAGAAAGATAGAAAAGGACAGAACAAAAACAGGTCACCCCCCTTAATTGGAGGAAAATGCTATCACTAACTAGCAGCTGATTTATGGAATATGTAATGGAAACAATATTTAATGCAAAGGTATCCGGAAGCTGATGCAAGCCGTGCGTGGTGCTAACACTATAATAGTTTGTTCACCCCAGTCCCAAGCCATTTTCACTTTTTTTTTTTTTTTGCTAAAATGGAAGACAAGGATGAGAAATGAAAAAAAATAAAAATAAATAAACCTCGGACATTTTTTTTGGACATGCATCCAGTGTTTGTGCAGTTTGTGTTGGGGTGGGATCTAACGTGGGCCGTGGTCGTCAAAGGGGTAACGTGGGCCGTGGTCGTCATCTAGAGGTAACCACAAGTTAGTGGAATCCTTCCGTGTACCAAATGAAGGGACTGACCATGTCTCATCGAAAGTCATTCATTTATCCAGGAGATATTGTGCGAACAGGCAAATAACCAAACTGACATAATTGATTACAAATGTTAATGAGACCCAAGGATTATGGGAAACAAAAATGTTTGCTATTCCGTGCAATAGTTGTGGAGATAATGGCATAATATTTTATGGAGTCAAGTCACCCAAATAAGGTCTACCAATCATCTTCAAAAATGTTACGTGAAAGAACTAGCTTTCCAAGAAGTAATTCCTCGATTATCACGAATATTGAACTAAAACTTCCCAAGGTTGTATTTGAGGGGGTCTAAGGAGGGGGGTGGCGTAGGGTGCGGTGGCATCATCCAATATTAGTCAAAATGTAGTGGATTCCTTCAAGGTACGAAATACACGACTGGGAAAGCCTCGTCGAACAAACTACTCATAGTCATATTTGGGGGTTGTTGTTGTTGTTGTTGGTGGTGGTGGGGGGGGGATCCAAGAGAAGGGGAGGAGGGCTGAGGAGCGTCAACCAAGGTCAACCAAACATTAAGGGGATTCTTTTAGGTACGCAATGAAGGGACTGAGCAAGTCTCATAAAAAAACATTAATTTTTTCTGGACATATTTTTTCAAACAAACATACACAAAGACATACAGGGGTGAAAACAATACCTTGTGCTATAACGGTTACAGCGGCGCACAGGGTAACTATAACGGTTACAGCGGCGCACAGGGTAACGGTTACAGCGGCGCACAGGGTAACGGTTACAGCGGCGCACAGGGTAACTATTTAGTCCCTGAACCATAATCATTAAAGCCACGTTTCAATAATTAACAAGTGATTTTTCTATAACATTTTCGTAATAGCCATGTCGTTATAATGGGGACATGGCAATTTACCATCAAGAAAAAAAAACGAGAGAAGACAGAGAAAGAGACTAGAGTGTTGTCCTGTATATTCTATTTATTATTTGTTTACCCTTACAGTAGTGCCTTAGCTGTTCCTACGTTTTTTTGTATTTACTTTGTTACTAAAAGTAGTCCCTATTGTAGCTCTGTCTTGAGTCGGCCACTCCCCCCCCCCCCCAAGAAAAAAGGAAAAGTGGGAATTGAGTTTATAGATAGATTCACATGTTGCTCGAATTTGTTCTTAAATTTAATTTGTAATATTGCCTATAGTCACATACATTAAAATACTATATGTTTATTACTCGGCTATTATCAAGCTTTTGTAGTGATTTG
This sequence comes from Paralithodes platypus, assembly GCA_032716605.1. Classification (NCBI taxonomy): domain Eukaryota; kingdom Metazoa; phylum Arthropoda; class Malacostraca; order Decapoda; family Lithodidae; genus Paralithodes; species Paralithodes platypus. Next base: position 17,144,146 of record CM064575.1, read on the forward strand.
TTTACATTTGTTATAACTTGACATAAATATCATTGATCAATATTATGTATTTCAATTTCACTCTCACATATTCAAAATACTTCAGTACGACTTGTACATAGTGTATAATTATGTTATCCATTTATCAACTCTAAGTATAATTGTCTACTCAGCATTCAGTATAATTGTCTACTCAGCATTCAGTATAATTGTCTACTCAGCATTCAGTATAATTGTCTACTCAGCATTCAGTATAAGTATAATTGTCTACTCAGCATTCAGTATAAGTATAATTGTCTACTCAGCATTCAGTATAAGTATAATTGTCTACTCAGCATTCAGTATAAGTATAATTGTCTACTCAGCATTCAGTATAAGTATAATTGTCTACTCAGCATTCAGTATAAGTTTGATTCACTAACAGTTGTAACTATAAATAAATAATTTACATACTGTGACCGTGTACTGTGTTCTACCTCTAATGCTCCAGTTAAGGGGACAGTGGTTGTTTGTTTGGTCTAGTAATTCATTTATTCATATTATTTTAGTTTCCTCCCTAGATCTCCATTAAGCTTAGAAAAACACCCCTAGATAGATTTGTACATTTTTCGGTAGAAAAAGGTCCCGGCCAAAGTTGGATTCCTCCTAAAATTACAGGCTCGCTATCGCTCTCCAGGAAGAAATCGACACCTAAATGGCACGAAGGGTCCTAATATTGACAAAGAAATGGAGTGAAAGGTCATCAAATCCCCAACTAATGGAACCAACGTCTTAAAATCTCAAAACTAGTAGGGCTAAACATTAGGGAGAAGTGGGTCCAGGAAAACGGTCTATCTCCCATTAATATATATATATATATTTTTGTTAAGAGACAATGAACGGAGGAAGGAAAAACACAGATAAAACAAAAAGGTCCATGTGCCTAAAGGCATCCTCCATTCATAAAATGTTTGTAACAACTGGATTTAAACTGTTGTAGATTGTAAGTTTGTGGAAAGCAACTCGAGGGAAGTGAATTCCAAAGAGTAGTAGTTCTGGGGATAAATGAATTTTGATAAGCAGAAGTTCTGCATTGTGGAGGAGAAAGTGTAAATTCATGGGCGCTCTCAGCTGCCCTAGTTCTACGGGGAAAGATGTGGACAGGCGGCACAATTGAAGCAAGTTCTTCGGAACAATTGCTGTGAAAATATCTGTAGAATAGTGCAAGGGATGCAACGTTTCTTCGTATGGATAATGTAGGAAGGTCCTGTGTGATTGCAGGGTTATTGATTAATCTAATAGCTTTATTTTGAATTTTGTCCAACTGCCTCAATGCAACCACTCCACTTCCACTCCACAGAGGTGAACAGTAATCCATCTGAGAACGCACATGACTTTTATATATTACGGCCAACTGCTCGTCAGTGAAGAATTCTCGAACTCTGTACAGGAGTCCCAGTTTTTTAGAGGCATTCTTAGCAATGCTTCTAACATAATGTGTCCAGCTCAAGTTAGTAGTTAATGTTACACCGAGAATGTCAATAGGGGAAGTGGGAATATTTACATCATTAAAAAATATATGGGAGTCAGTGAGATTCTGTCGGTTAGAAAATTGAATGTTCTTGGTTTTCTGTGCATTAAAGGAAACTAGATTCTTTTGTCCCCATTCATTAATTCTAGAAAGGTCCTGGTTCAGAGAAATTGCAGTGTTTATTTTGAATTTATAAGATCGGGTTGGGTGAAAGAATTGGTAAATGTGAAGGAACTGTGGAGTGTTGAGTCATCTGCGTAGGAATGTATTGGATTATGAGTGGTAGATATGAGATCATTGATATGAATGAGGAACAGAGTTGGGGCCAAAACTGATCCCTGGGGAGCACCAGCATTTATTGAGTGAAATTGAGAATAAAGGCCATCTACCATTACACATATTTTTCTGTTATGAAGATAAAAAGAAATTAGTGGAACTAATGATGCAAGGCCGTAGTGTGACATCTTCGACAATAAGGATTGATGCCAGACTCTATCAAATGCCTTTGATATATCCAGTGCTATTGTTTGTGTTTCACCATGTTGGTCTGTAGCTTGGTTGATTTAATGCGTAAGAAGGCAAAGAATGTCTGCAGTTGATCGACATCGTCTAAAACCATATTGCCTATCACTGATTAATTTATTATTCTCAAGATGCTTAATTATGTGATTATTTAATATAATTTCAAAGACTTTACCAAGAGTGGAAGTTATAGCTATTGGTCTGTAGTTTGATGGAACTGAAGAGGCACCATTTTTAGGAACTGGATGGATGTTTGCTTCTTTCCAGGATACTGGGAAGCATGAGGTATGAGTACACAGACGGAAACATTTTGCCAATACAGGAGCGAGCACCAAGGAGCCATTTTTAAGTACTATTGGAGGAATTTCATCAGGACCAGGAGCTTTATCTACTGAGAGATTCTGCAAAATAGTTTTGACATGTCTGGTGTGGATCTTAAGTGAGGGAATTTCAGGCGAATTAAAATTAATTACAGGGACATCTTGATTTATTTCATCTAAGGTTGAGTTGGTGGAGAAAATATCCGCAAGAAACTGTTGTCCGCAAAATATCCGCAAGAAGGTTAGCTTTACCTCGTGGATCACTTACAAGATTGAGATTGCCAGTCGGAGATTTTTAATGGTGGAATGGATGAAGCAGTAGTGAAGTTGGATTTGAATGAGTTAAGAGTAGACCAAAATATTTTGTTATCATTTGGATTATTTAGAAGTTTATTTGCCTGCTTGTGGAGAAAGTTTGATTTAGCTAGATTTAATACAGTTTTGGCATGATCTCTGATGTTTCTAAAGTAATTAAAGGCTTCATGTGTTTTTGATCTTGTGTATGCATTGTAGGCTATTGCTTTTTGTTCAATTACTCTAGCACAATTATGATCAAACCATTTAGGTGAATTAGATCTTTTACTGTACTTTTGATGAGGAATAAAAGTTTCCATTCCAATTTTTATTAAATCTTGTATGTGGCTCAAGGTGGAGTGTGCATCATTAGAAAAGAAAGAGGTCCAGGGAATATCAATAAAGAAATCTTGAAGACCCTCCCAGTCTGCCCTATCGTAATGCCATTTAGTCACCAAAACAGGTTCAGAGTGGGAAGGTGTGGTAGGTGATAGACAGGTGGCCTGTATCAGACAGTGATCAGAAGATCCAAGCGGGGACCTCACTGTAACATCATTAATTTTCTGAACTGGTTGTTAAAAATAAGTCCAGTACGTGGGAATTATGATCAGGATTATCTGGTACACGGGTGGGTTGGTTGACTAGTTGAGTGAGATTAAATGAGTCTGCAAATAGCTCACATTCAAGACCAGCATCATCAGTCCTGGCTGAATGAGTGAGCCATTCAACATTATGGACATTAAAATCACCCAACACAGTGATTTCAGAAGAAGCATTTAAGTTGAGGACATTGAGTTGTGAGGACAGATAATAAAAAAGACTTTGTATCTATGATCTATGATACATTGCACCCCTAAAAGGTTATTCTACGGATTCCAGATCCGTGGCCTTTTAGAAAAATGTACAGATTTAGCTTGAAGGGGATCTGGGTACAGATTTAGCTTGAAGGGGATCTGGGTACTCGAAAATGGCAAAAAGAAGCAAAATCCTCGATAATAATTAAACCATATATTCTATAGTCTATTTTTTTCTAGCTGAGGGTAAATTGTCATGTTACTATCTTTGTTACTCGTCTATAAGGTAGATTGTGTAACGAAATATGATGGTTATTCTGAAAACTTGGCATTAATACGACACACAGCCATGGTAGTTTCATGTATTTCCATTAAGTATCGAGAAATCAGCTACAAAGGGATTCAATTTACCATCAGCTGGACAACAATAGAGTATAATAACCCCCAAGACGCAGGACCCTATAGTGTAAAAACCTTTCATAATACTGTAGTTCGTGGGTGAGAGTGAATATCGGCACCAACTAAGGGTTATAATGACTGTTTTTTTTTTTTTTTTTTTTTTTTTTTTTTTTGTACACCACATTGTTTATATAGTGTTGTGGATGTGGTGTTTATAGTTCATTATCTTGGTCATTATTAGGCTGCAACTCACTTAACCCCCGTCCACCAATACCACAACCCCCCCCCCCCCCCTCCCTTACTACTACAACCAATACCCTCACCACCCTCGCCACCACAACCACTACCACCACCACCAACCCTCTCATTATTACCACAACCAACCAACCCCTCTCCACCACCACCATCCCTCACCACCACAGGCAATCAATACCTCACCTCCACCACCATCCCTCACCACCACAACCAACCAACCCCTCACCACCACCACCTCTACCCATCACCACCACAACCAACCAACCCCTCACCACCACCACCATCAACCCCTCACCACCACCACCATCAACCCCTCACCATCACCAACAACAACCCCTCACCACCACAGCCAACCAACCCCTCACCACCACCACCACCAACCCCTCACCATCACCAACAACAACCCCTCACCACCACCACCACCAACCCCTCACCACCACAGCCAACCAACCCCTCACCACCACCACCATCAACCCCTCACCATCACCACCCCTAACCCTCACCCACCACCACCAACCCCTCACCACCACCACCATCACCACCAACCCCTCACCATCACCAACAACAACCCCTCACCACCACCACCACCAACCCTCACCACCACCACCATCAACCCCTCACCATCACCAACAACAACCCCTCACCACCACAGCTAGCCAACCCCTCACCATCACCAACAACAACCCCTCACCACCACCACCACCACCAACCCCTCACCACCAACCCCTCACCATCACTAACAACAACCCCTCACCACCACCACCACCAACCCCTCACCACCACCACCACCACCACCAACCCCTCACCATCACCAACAACAACCCCTCACCATCCCCAACAACAACCCCTCACCACCACCACCACCAAACCCTCAGCACCACCACCACACCACCACCACCAACCCCTCACCACCACCACCACCGGCAACAACAATAACAACCAACCGCTCACCACCACAACCAACCAACCCCTCACCACCACCACCGGCAACAACAATAACAACCAACCCCTCACCACCACAACCAACCAACCCCTCACCACCACCACCGGCAACAACAATAACAACCAACCCCTCACCACCACGACCAACCAACCCCTCACCACCACCACCGGCAACAACAATAACAACCAACCCCTCACCACCTCAACCAACCAACCCCTCACCACCACAGCCAACCAACCCCTCACCACCACCACCGGCAACAACAATAACAACCAACTCCTCCAGAATAGGCGGCTCACAAAGTTCACGGAATTTGGTGGACAGATAGGATATGCACCAAGGAAGAAGTGATTTAATTTAGGAGGCGATCCGTAGAGCGCATACCTCCACCAGCGTAGGCGGAGGTATGTGCTCTACCGATTGCCCTTCCAGTTGCTTATATGTTCAAATATAAATAGATAAACCGAGGAATACTGCATATGTGTACACTATTTGTTACAATTATGTGCTCAAATTGTAAAAGGATATACTTGTTTATTCCTTTTTATGCCTTACCCTATTATTTACTTGTTCATAGAGTTCTTTATTTAATATTGCTTAGGAACTGTCCATGTTCATAATACAAACTGGTCTGACATCCCTAGGGTTATTATACGCTGTTTAATTATTACTGAGGATTTCACTTGCTTTTACCTTTTTCGAAAAATATGTTTTAGTTTGTCCCCAAGGCTAACAAAAACGCCTTCCCAGACTTTCGCCAAACAAAAACTGGCTGGCCACCAAGACCCCCTTCAATTTTAAAGTTTTACCTTGGCCAAAGGCGAAATTCATCTAAGTTACAGGCTCGCTATCGCTTTCATAAATCAACGCCTGAATGAGATGAAGCGTCTTAATATCGCCAAATTAATGGGGTAAAACGTTTGAAGATCTCTAAACTATTGGAACGAAACAGGTGAGGTCCAAAAACTCCTCCCTCGGACCAGATAGGGTTAAATAAAACCTGCACCACTACCTCCACATCTTTCACCATTATCCTCATCACTCTAAATTGTATTCTTTATTTTCGCGTATAAAATGTATTCCCAAATTAATGCCCACATGGTCCTAAAGAGGCGCCATAAAAGCCTCGGCATTAATCTCCACTGCCTCATAAAGAACCAACTAAATTTTCCACCAGATTCATCCACAGGAAGTTACACTCAAATGGGGCAGTTATTGTACCTTTTATGGGGTGAATAGGGAAAACAAAGTCGGCAGTGAAGGAAGAACATAAATATACTGTATATACTGTTTATGTGAGAATATAATATATATATATATATATATATATATATATATATATATATATATATATAGATATATATATATATAATATATAATATATATATATATATATATAATATATATATATATATATATATAAACTATAAATCCTAGGACCCTGAAACGGACAAATAGTTGATAACATTCAACTAAACCCAGCTCTCTTTGTGCTACCAATACTTGTTCGTAGGTATTGATAGTGTAATACGTTGCAACCTTGCCAAAGGCTTATCTGTATTGTGCATAATTATGGTAATTCATCGGTAATTGATTAGAAAAGGTAATGAGAAATATTCCTTTATTAAGAAGTCGAGGGGATTCATGAACAAATGCAATATTGGCAAAATATTAGCGATTTTGAACATGCTTTACATGACTGAACCCCATTTATAGATTACACGCATTATATTTGTAATACTGTAAGCTTTTCATTACCATGTTAACCCCTTCAGTATCAGTTGTTGTTGTTGTTGTTGTTGTTCCCCAAGCTGCCTGGCCGAACAGCCCCAAGGCTCCGAGCAATTCCAAGGCCATAACCGAGTGCCCCCACAGAACCCTCCCCGCCGACCACAATAAAGCCTGGGTGACCGAAGCCACTCCATGGCGGGGGCCTGAGGAGGGTGCGGAAACGCCCGGGAAACCAATGCCCCACCCAGGGCCCTGTGCCCCTCAGCAATTATGAAGAGAAAGTTGAGGGGCAAGGGAAAATTGTGACGCTTTGGCTTCCAATCTTGGTAGATTGGGAGGTCAATCCACGGAAGAGACGCCGTCACTTGAGATCTAGAAAATATATAAGCTAAAGGAAAAGTCAGAGTAAGCTATGGGTATGGCAGAGATTGCTCAGCTCTCACTCTGATAGACCAGCCCATCACCTTCACTATCAGTATCAGTATCAGTGACGTCTATTTATTGATTTCAGATATAATTAATCTATTTTTTGAAGCTTAGGAAGGATATATGGTAGATGAAAGGATGAATTGCGTTAGTCTGCAGCCTTTTAATTGGTAGATGTCCTTTCTAAGCTTAATCAAATAATCTAATAGTTGGCAGAATATAATACTAAGGACGACACCAATACTGAAAGGGTTAATTGTTTAAATGGTAAAGAATGGTGTTTTGTGAATATGCTGTCCGATCTTTGGGCTGGAAAATGTCGACCCGTATCACGAAATTTCTTTACCCCCGACACCCAAAACTTTTAACCCAGAATAATCTGACTTTTCCCGATTCATTTTATATTACTATATTTTGTTTTCAGATATATTGTTTACGTTATCGATTTTAAGACGCTTACTTAGACTCGTACTAACTAAAGGACATTTGTATATCGAAAAATGTACAAATTAAAACAGCTATCCAAAGCAAGAATAGTATAAATAATTATTAACCACTTCAGTATTACAACGCCTTTCTTCCTTTTATCCTGGCTATTATTCAGCGATTTTATACAGCTTAAGAATGACACGTGAGAGTGAAAAATGGGTAAAAACTGGCTAAATTAACTTTCTTACTTGCACTTGTCTTTCCTAAGCTAAATACAGTATAATGGACTAATGTTTTCCAGAATTATATGCAGAATGACGTTCTCGATTACTGCAGGGGTTTAAGTACTACTACTACTACTACTATTTTTTTTTTTTTTTTAAACAACCACTCAGTCTGTGCATCCCCTCTTTGGACCCTAGACCAGGTCAGAATAGTCATCAAAGCGCCTGACTTCGTTGTCATTCAGCTACTTCCTATTCCGGGGTAAGCACTCAGACTCATCATCGTGGATTACTACTACTACATTGATTTTTATTTAATATTTTTCATACAATTCATGTTACTACTACTACCATCACCACCTCCACCACTACCATATATTTAATATTGTACACATACTATATTTCACAAGCATCAGATACTACTATTCTACACCATGCAACTTCAATCCAGTCTCCTTCCTATGCGACCCTCTGCCACTGCTGCCTCGTAGTCTACTTCTGCCACCGTCACTGGTTGTGGTGCAGACCTTCTTGTTCCCCGCAGGCATAGTAGTGCTGATCTGAGCAATGAGAAAGATAGACGGCATCTCATCCAGGCTACGACGTGGCTCCTAGGCTGTTGCTTCTTCTCTGCGATGATCTCTGCTAGCCTTGAATAGAAGCACTGGGCCCTGGGTCCCATCCCTCCTGATGTGGTGAAGACTAGTGGGGGTAAAGCTGCCATGTTCGACGTGTAAGATCCTTTCTCCATATGTCCTGACCTTCTCTCGTTCGTTCCTCTTGTGTGCAGCCTCCAGAGACAGCTCGCTGTAGCTGTGGGCCATTGGGTCAAATACTCTTATGTCAAAGAACGCTCGCTGTGCATTTGTCCAAAAGCCTCTTGCACTAACGTCTAATCTTGCTTCAGTGGATGTGTTGGCCGTCCTGTGCTGCATGATCTCTCCATCCAAGGGAATGAGTGATGGTTCGCTCACCACATCTCTACACACCTCCCTGAGCATGTTCGCTGTTACATCTCTTACTTCATCGTGCCTGATGCTGATGAATCCTCCTTTCTTACATATCATGGTGTGGTCTGTATCGTTGATGGTTCCACAAACGCATCGATCGGGCAGTCCTTCAATCGGCCAATCATACCTCAGTGCAATAGCATCATTAAATTCTTGTTTGTTGAGATTGAAGCTTTTTGCCTTGATTGGTAGTGTTGTCAGCCAATTTGAAGCGCCCGTTTCTTGTGCTATTTGTAGTTTTCTTGTTTGTCTCGGGTGAAGTTGTCCCATCAATTGTGCCAGGTCATTTTTCTGTGAGTTTTGCCTCTCTGACGTGATGGTCTTTCTGATGTTGTAGATGTCTGCCTGGTCTACTTCACCGTCAGAATCTTGTGCTATGATACGGTCAGTGAGAGATCCTGTTATCTTTACTGAGTTCTGGTATTCCGTTACCGCCCTCTTTACTGGGTCGATGATTCCCATCCCTCCCAACCTAGGAGGCAGTGCGAGCAGCTCCCTCTCTGTATCATTCGGGGTGTGCAACTTTATCCACGCTGGGATGAGTTTGTCTCTGATGGCATCTTCCAGCGGTTGAAGTAATGCGCTCACATTTGGAACGGTTCTCATCAAGTAGGTCCAGCGATGCTTGACCCCATATGTGAATGCCGAATACGCGGCCTGTGGTTCCGTCTTTGCAATATTGGCCAGTTTCTCAATTTCTTTTACCCATTCTCTGACCTTCTCCTCTATGTATTTGTTCTTGAACTCTTCCGTGCCGATCACCGCCCCAAGGTGACGCTGTCCGTCCTTTGTTACTACCACTTCACTACCGCTGAAAGCTTCTACCGCCCTTTCATAATGTTCTGTTTTTACTATTAGTATTGACTTTCTGGCATTTGGATGGTACCCTATTTTTGGTCCTACCTCTGATATTTGCTCCCACCAGTGCTTGAGATTGTTGACTTTTCCTGCTCCAGTGAGATCGTCTGCATAGGCCACCTGCTTTACTTACGTCGCCTCATGGCTTGTTAAGGTTAGCAACACTGAGAGACCTAAGGCGTACATTGCCATTGCTACTGGGTCACCTTGTGTGGTTCCTTCCATTGATTTCAGAGGTGTTCCCCTTCGTGTGTTCTGGTTGTTTACTATGAAGAGGTCCGCAGGCTTTTTATAGGTGTTCTCTACATAGGTGGCAAAACTGGGGCATTTTACTTTGATGTTATGTATTGCCGTCTTTCTGTTGATGGTGTTAAAGGCGTTTGTTGCATCCACTAGCAGCACAGCTTCACAGTCCACTTGCTCATATATTTTTCTTATGGCATGAATTGCTGCCTCTCCCCCTGCTTGGTGGCCGGCACACACTTGGAGATTACCGGCCGCTGACCGCACATCGTCTTTCACCACTTCCATTATGCATTTTCCGATGATGATTCTCAGCACTTCACCCACTTCTACTGGTCTGCATCCTGGATTCTTGTCTAAAGGTATTAGGCGACAAGCTGTGTAAGCCTCCAAATGTTGACAATTTTGGGTGGTCATCTTTCTTGAAAGAGCTGCCAGAGCCCTACATAAGTCTGTTGCTGCTAGTCCGAAGATTGCTCTACTCAGAATTGTCCTCCAGCCGTTTGCATCCAGCCCTGATGGGCCTGCACTGCCTTGTGTCCCTAGAGCCTTTTTCCAAATAATTTCGCCTGTGATTCGTTCGTATATGACGGTGTTCGGTGGTATATAATCACCCTCTAGCCTCTGACTCTCGTGGACACTAGGTTGTGGATGTTTCTCTTTCAACATTTGGATGGTTTCTCTTGTGATAGGCAGCAACCCACAAGCTGCCTCCTTTGTCAGGGACCTTATTGCAGGTGCCACTTTTCCTTGCCTCATCTGGTCGCCGAATCTCCTGGCCTCGTCTTCATTGTTTTTCTTTTTTTGCCGCCGCCTGCCTAGTCTCCCTTGTAATGCTCTGGCTTCATTGAGTAAGTCATCCATCTTGTTCTCATTCCATAATTTCATTCTTCTTGTTAGCGCGGTCACATTTTCGCCTTGATTAGATTTGTGGTGAGTTTTTTGCAAGAAGAGATGTGGAATGCTGAAAATTATCTTGAGAACATACGGGGCTAAAGATGTGTCATAGACATAGTTATAAATGAGCTTTGTCATATCGTTCAGCATGATGGTGGTGGCACCACATTTTGGAGGGTTGAAAAAGTTGTGTGCAGACCAATATACTATTTCTGAGTACGTTGCATCAATCCAAATTCTAACTTCCTCTTCCCGTAATCCTTTCCGGAGTATGTTTCCACCTCTGCCTGCTTCATGTGGCCCCCTTGGAGGCCTGCCATCCTCTCTTCCGTCTCGGTTGTCGTCTCCCTCTCTTGTGTCTCTTGTTGGCTCCTCATTACTTTCCGCTTCTTGGGGTTCTTCTATCTCTCTTGGGGCCCTTGAGTCCCTTGCTACTCCCCGTATTGTTTCGGGTTCCCTGCCACCCTGACGGCCTCCCTCATCTGCCTCCCGTTGCTCACTCTGGGAATTTGCTGCCGTCTCTCCACTCGTTCCTGTTCTACCTAAAGGGTTACGACAATTGTTCCCTTTATTACAGTTTGTGCAACTTTTATTTCTCTTCACACAACTGCAATGCTCACAGTTGTGTTCATGTTTGGTACATATGCAGCATTTTTTGTAATTTGTTGACCTTTGTGATGGGGCCTCGTCTGAGCTGTCCTCGTCTTCCATCTTATCCTTATCTCATTATTATATCCACATTTCTGTCCGTTCCTCTACTAAGTCCTTAAATAGTAGGTCTAGGATAACTGTAGACAGGTACACAGGTCCTAACGAATATTCTAGGAAACTATTAAGCAGTGCCTAACTAAGAAGATGATTTGTGTCCAAAAATCAGTATTACTTAGATAATTATAAGTTTACCTTATCATCCGTACATAGCCTGTGTAGCAACACTCAAAAATATTTCGGTATGTCTACATATATTGTTGTACTACAGTGTTTATTTCCTATTAGTATGATTGTTTGTCATATTTGATATTCCCCCTGACAGACTGGTGGGATGTATGTGTAAGATTGTTGTGTCTGTATAATTTGTTGTTGCTACGTGACTTACACAAACTAAGTAAACAATTAAACAGGATGACACGATAGAGATAAAGAGCGTGATTGAGAGAGTGAGAGTGAGAGTGTAAAGGGCAGTGATGGAAGGGGTCAGTAAAGTAAGGGAAGAGAGAGAGAGAGCGAGAGAGAGATAGGAGGGGGGGGGTTTTAGTATTATTCACTGATGTTGAAAGTGATTAGTTGATCAGTGGAGACTAGAGAGAGAGAGAGAGAGAGAGAGAGAGAGAGAGAGATAATGTCCCTGTGGTTTTGAAGGTGATTAATTTAACACTGGATATGAGGTAGAGAGAGAGAGTTAGTAATAGAGGTAGAGAGAGCGAGGGCGAGAGTGAGAGTGAGGGGGTCACAGGTCACTGGGTAAGGTAGCAGGTGTGGGGGTGGGGTGGTGTATGGGTAAGGGGTAGGGTAATGGGTAAGGGACTATAGGAGGGGGTGGAGTACTACTACTACTAATGATAACAAATAATGTATGTGTCTACTTATTAATAATGGCAGCATTGTCTTATATGTATGACTAGTCTGTTTTCTGCAGCTGCCGGTAAATTACTATGTCGCCATCTTGCTAACTCGGCTAATACGAAGAGTTTGTAGGGAAATACGTTGCTGATTATGAACATGTGGCATAAAAAATATACAAAAACATATCACTTTCATAATATTCCATTAATTATCAAGACTCAGTTGCTAAGGGAGTCAATTTACCGTCAGCTGAAATGAAACAGACTATAATGACCATGGCCACACCCTTATGACGTCACGGATGGATCATAAGTTATGATACATAGCCTAGCATACAAACCAAACTATTATAATCTGAAATGCAATATCTACACACGAATGCATTAGAATGATTAGACCAAGGTACCGACGTTAGCATTGTATTGTATGTATTGTATTGCATTGTATTGTATGTATTGTATTGCATTGTATTGTATGTATTGTATTGCATTGTATTGTATGTATTGCATTGTATTGTATGTATTGTATTGCATTGTATTGTATGTATTTATATACTCAGGCACATACCACATAGCTGGGGGTGGCCGACTCGAGACAGAGCCCGAACAGAAACAACATTTTAAGGTTCCAATTCTTAGGGTCCGGGACCACTTCACATTCCCTCGCCCCTTACTCTGTTTAGCTTAGTAGGTGAATTTTACAAGGTGATGATTCCTAGCCCCCTTCCCCCAGAAGGAAAAGTAGGACAGTAAAAGAGACAGGCAGAAACGGCTAAGGTTGTGTAGAGGATGCCATACCTAACTCTGGATAGGACCAGCCTTAAACCTAGTAACTCAATAACTATTAACTGTTAATTGCAGTGGTCTGTAAACAAATGTATAATTATGACTCCTGACTTACAATGTTATAATTTTGTGCAGAGTATGTATTGCCTCCAGATACTAGATTATTGAGAACATACAGTGTATATGTATTAGATATTTACTCATTATATTGCACCTCATTGATTTATGAAATAATATAAGGACTAAAATCTGATGTTAGTGGGCCTTAAACTCTATTTAGGCCGAGGAGGGTCATTTTGGAGCTTCCCTGTTTCGCTCCATTAATTTGGAGATGTTAAGACGCATAATCTCATATAGTTTGGCGATAATAAGACGCTTCAACCCATTCAGGTGTCCATTTGTTTCTGGGCGAGTGATAGCCAGCCTGTAATGTACTATATATCGGTCTTCGGCCAGAACATTTGTCTATCGAAACATTTAAATTATATTGCTTGAAAGGAATCTGGGTGGGCAATTTATTTTTATCATCAAGGAAGTGTGTGAAGGTGATTTTGTTAGCGTAGGGGACAAACTAAAATACATTGCACGAATATGACAAAAGTAAGCAAAATCCTCGATAACAAATAAAAACAATATCCTAACGACCCACAAGACTTCAGAAGAGATAGTGTTAAAGTAAGAAAGGTTCCATGGTAGTGAGAGAGTTAACAACCTTATTCCTAATTACCTAAACTGAGACTATTTGTATATTATTCAATAATAATAATAATAATAATAATAATAATAATAATAATAATAATAATAACTAGAGGTATTCACTTCAATCTAGCAGCCAGTTTTTACATTTAGCAACATAATTCCTAGGGATATTCGACAACATTCAGACATATTAAATTGTAAACCTTGCAAAGCAAACAAACCAAAACTATTATAGAGATTGTGGCATTCTTCTAGCGACTTTTTGCAGCTATAATAAGCTATTATATATGGCTATGTCAAGTTGGCTGATAATTATGAAGCAGTAATGCTGGATCCTCAGTGTTTTGGAGGACAAGCAACCTAGAAGGGTCACTAGATCTGTTGTTGCTTGATTTCCTTTGTACTCCTTTGTACTCCTTTGTACTCCTTTGACAATGGGAATGCTGCATGAGGAAGCAGAGAACCGTAGGGTAAGTCACACAGTTATTAAAGTAAGCATTTGGCAAAGTAAGGAATTGTTAAAAACCTTCGCTAATACTCTGCTATTCACCAAAAGTAAATTTGAATTATCATTATTATTTGGTAGGGTAGGTATGTATAGGTAGGTTGGTTAAATAATTGGTGGAATTTGTAGGGACTCAAACTTTTTTTAGAGAGGTAAATTTTAAAAATGCATGAATCTGAATGATGAGGATAAGAATTATTAAGCAAAATTAGGGGATTCGGGGAAGCCGAGACTGAAGACTGAAAACATTGTGTGGCTACAGAGTCTATTTTTAAACTAATTTCATAATATACAGTTTTCAATGATGCGGCCAAACTATTCCACCAATTTCTATTCTTCTAGTACCAAAACGTTCGGAATTGTGAGCCTCACCCAACTACGCAAAAATTTCTTTGATCATCTGCGTAGTTTTCTAGATATGGATTTTTAAGTGTAATTCGAGTTTTTTTCAAGATTGCCGAAAAAACCCACTTGCAAAGCAAAACCTTTTCCATAACATTTGTGGAGCATTAGTATTGGAGTCCATATACCAGAGCCCAATCATTTCCTCTAAGTGGGAGAGACGGTATTTAAATCTGAACATTTTTGGACGTATCTGACCGCCATTTTGGATGTTTATCATATCAAAAGTTGCCCAATAGAAAAACGCACCTTGTGTGCAAGTTTGTTCCCGATACGACAAGCGGTTCCGGAGTTATTGCGTAAAAATACAAAAATAGTTTGGAAGAATAAAAAGATTTAACGATTACAATAGGGGTTCCCCGCTAGGGCTCGAACCCCTAATAATAAGGTCTGTAGAAGCTCAACCCCCCCTCCTCGTGGCACAGACCGGGCAACGCATGTATAGCAATCCAGCTATGCAAGCGGCTAAAGGGGCTCTGACAAATCTTGATCAACATGCAAGCACACCAAATCAAATTACCATACCACATCGGTCGTCGTGCGGGTCAACAAGGACCGCGATCCCCAGTAGCGAACCAGGCTGGGATCGAAAAGTCAGCTACTGGAACAAACTCGCCCCAACAAGTTCTAGAGGAACACCACACCAAGAACAATCTTCATAGAGGCCTTCTAGCTACAACATCCCAAAGAACGACAGAAACAACACAACAGAAAATTAATGGACCCGGGAAGAGTACAAACAAGTCATGGAAGTATTCTACAACGCTTCAGCTGACCCAAGTGTCACCTCTACTACAAAGCTGCCTACAAAATACTTCTTTTCATAGGCCAAACAAAATGCTATAACAGCATCAAACATCAGCCCACTAAGCAAAGGGGACGGCTCATTCACAGGGAACAAAAAGGAAATGAGCGAATGCTTACGCAGGCAGTATGAAATGGCCTTCAGTGAGCCTGATGAAACAAAAGCCATCAGAGACCAAAATATGTTTTTCATGAAAACCTCCCCCACGGAAACCCCCCAGATGCTGGATATTGATTTCGGTCCAAAAGACATAGAAGAGGCCATTTCCAACATGCCATCCCACTCAGCACCAGGCCCGGACTCATGGAATTCGATCCTAATGAAGAAATGTAAGGAAAACCTCTCAAAACCCCTGGCTATAATGTGGAGAAGGAGTCTAGACACTGGTGAAACACCAGATAGATTGAAAAATGCAATAATTGCCCCACTGCATAAAGGAGGGAGTAAAGCACTACCACAACACTACCGCCCGGTAGCTCTAACCTCCCACATCATTAAAGTTTTCGAGCGAGTCCTGCGAAGCAATATCTCAACATTCATGGAGGCAAATGAACTACACAACACCGGTCAACATGGGTTCAGAGTGGGAAGATCATGTCTCTCACAACTTTTGGAACACTATGACAAAATTCTTAAGGCACTAGAAGAAAAGAAAAACGTGGATGTCATTTACACCGATTTTGCTAAGGCATTTGATAAATGTGACCATGGTATAATAGCCCACAAACTAAAAGCAAAAGGTATAACTGGGAAAATCGGACGGTGGATATATAATTTCCTCGTAAACCAGAAACAATCAGTAGCAGTAAACCTAGTCACATCTTAGCCTTCGGATGTCAAAAGCTCAGTGCCCCAAGGAACAGTGCTAGCACCCCTTCTATTCCTCATACTAATTAGCGACATAGATACCAACACTAGACACAGTACGGTGTCGTCTTTTGCTGATGACACAAAATTAAGCAAGATAGTATACACACAAGAGGACACGGGCCGGCTGCAGGAAGACATAAATGTAGTGTTTCAGTGGACCAGGGAAAACAACATGCAATTCAATGAAGACAAATTCCAATTAATATGGTACAGAGATAATAATGTCGTTGAAGAAAATACAAATCATTTAACAGAATCTAACCACATAATAGAAAGACAGTGTGAAAGACCTTGGGATGTTAATGTCTGATAATATGGGTTTCAAAGAACATAACCAGGTCAAAGTTGCGGCTGTGAAACGTCTAACGGGTTGGATTCTGCGTACATTTAAAACACGCGGTGAATTACCTATGATAACGCTCTTCAAATCTCTAGTGCTACCGCGGCTTGAATACTGTAGCGTATTAACATCCCCATACAAAGCATGTGAAATAAATGACTTAGAGAGTGTACAAAGATATTTCACTTCGCATATAAGTTCGGTAAAACAGCTACACTATTGGGAGCGTTTAAGAGCACTGAAACTGTACTCGCTGGAACGTAGAAGAGAACGTTACCTAATAATATACACGTGGAAAATCGCAGAGGGTTTAGTACCAAACCTACATACCCCGATAGTCATGAAATTCAGTGATAGGAGAGGCTGGGAATGCGATATCCCCCGGATGAATAACAGGGGTGCTATGGGCTCTCTGCGAGAGGGCTGGTTATCACACAGAGGCCCACGTCTCTTCAACAAGCTCCCACGGCGAGTAAGAGACATGAGGGGCGTCTCATTAGACAACTTCAAGAGAGCCCTCGATGTCGAACTGCAAAAAGTGCCAGACGAGCCCATCTTCGCAGGGGAGCGTGCTGTCCCTTCGAACAGTCTGCTGCACCAAATCACCACCCAGAACGAGGGGCGGCGCGCTCCTCGGTGCCACTAGAAGTGTGGCGAACTCATCACAAGGTAAGGTATCACAGCATCTGGCGAAAGAAACACCTCACAGACAGGCTTAATCTCGATGTCAACAAACTAGCCAATGTCAAACGAGACATTATAAAGAACAAAAGGCTAACTGAACTGGAATTCGAGACCACCCGATAGAAAATCCACGAGAAAACTAGACAGAAAACCCCAACACCAACAGGGAGGACCTGAACAACAGCAAAAACGATGAGACAATTGCAACCGATGAAGATCCAGAAGAGACAACTAGTCCTAACCCCCAAGAGATGAGAGACCAACCAGAGACAACCCAAGAAGAAAATGAAGATGAGAGAGTATTGGAGATGACAGCAAGCATCAGACAGCATTGGGAGATCATCAAAGAAACAGCTATTGGAGAAAGATCACCAATACCAAAGTTCAAGAAAGATTGCCATGCAAAAGAAGTCATCAAACACGCCAATGAAGCCACCCATAAGATCAAAGGTGACCTGACAAGACCTATTGAACTGACAGAAGTGAACCTGCTCATATATGCAGCAGCTTCAGCAATTGCAGACACAGTAGGAGAAAAACCCAGACAACAAGAACAGAAGCGTAAAAAAACGGCTTGAAAAGAGAAGATTGAGAGGGAAATAAGGAAGCTACGTGGAGACTTATCACTCCTGAGTGAAATTTAAAAGGGCTCCATAGTCAAAAGGATCAAGAGGAAACAACTGGAACGAAAGCTTAACATCAAGAAGAAGGATGACATACCAACTGCCAAAGAAATACTAAAGCAAAAGATACAAGCAAAGGCACAGAGGCTCAGGAGATTTACCAAAAGAAGTAGCTTCTACAGACAGAATAAGATCTTCAAAGAAGACGCAAAGAAGTTCTACAGAGAGATAAGAAAAATGAAGATCAATGTCAACAAACCACCCGCCATCGAAGAAGTTGAAGGGTTTTGGAGTAAAATATGGGAAAATGAAAAGCGTCACAATGAACAAGCCACCTGGATCCAACAACAACAGGAGCAGTACAGCAACCTGAAGAACCAAGACTGGTCAGAGATCACCATCACTGAGACCACTAATGCCATCAACAAGACCAACAATTGGAAGGCACCCGGGATAGATGGAATTGCCAACTTCTGGATAAAAAATAAATACAGCAGCCATGAAGATCTTGCAAGGGCATATAACAACATCGTGGAGAACCCAGACAACTGCCCCGACTGGCTCACACAAGGTATCACATACTTAAGCACTAGCACACTAGCACCCTTAAGCACACTACTAACAACAGCAACTATGGATTCTATGGGTATGAATCACAGACCGGCAAACTGTACCACCTCTTTTACATGGATGACCTGAATACGTTTGCCAAAGATGACAACCAACAGTCAGGTCTACTCACCATCGACAAGACCTTCAGTGATGATATCAAAATAGAGTTTGGAATGGACAAATGTGCCAAAGACATCTTTAAGAGAGGAAGACTTACGAAGACCACAGATATCGACCTTGACATCAACACCGTCATAGACCAAGAGGACACATACAAGTACCTAGGAGTGAACGAAGGAGATGGCATACAACACTCGGACATGAAAGAAAAGATCCGGAAAGAGTACTATAGGAGAGTGAGAATGGTACTGAAGAGTGAACTTAACGCTGCCAACCGATTCGGAGCTATCAACAACCTAGCCATTCCCATAGTGACACAGCTTTAACATCATAAACTGGAAAAATAGTGACATCAAAAGACTAGACACCAAGACCAGGAAGAGGCTAACCATGGAAAAAATGCCCCACCCGAAAGCAGACGTCGACAGGCTGTAACTATCAAGAGCGGGAGGAGGATGAGGCCTGGTCCAACTTGAATTGACCTACAAGACTACTACGTGCCTGACTGTAACAAATGACCCAAGCTTAGCCAATTCCCTCTGTCTCTTTTACCGTCCTACTTTTCCTTTTGGGGGAAGGAGACTAGCAATCTTCCTCCCTTTGTAAAGTTCACCTACTAGACCAGGCAGAGAAAGGGGCAAGGGAACGCAAAAGTGGTCCAGGACCCTAAGAATTGGAACTTTAAATGTTGTTTCTGTCTCGAATGGGACTGTACAATCACCTGCAGTAAAAGTTGGTACACGTTTTATTGAACAATTTTGATACACTGATGTAATATTTTGAAATATTTCCTCTTAAGTCTTGTCCGACTCAATGTTTTCACTCATTTAATGAACATCCTTAAAAGTGTAACCTTTCGAAATGCACCAGGTATTTGTGTAGGCGATTGTACAGCTTTGCCTCTGACGTTCAAGATATATTTCCGGTGATCTCTCCTTTTTCTTCTCATCCTCTTGATATGGATGAGAGAAGAGGAGGAGGGAGGAGTTAACCCTTTCTGTACCGGCGATATATGTTTTAGCAAGATTTAGACGATTTTGTGAAGCTTAAAGGTCGTTGCACACTGACACGACAGCCATTTCAAGACTGGCACGAACACCCACGACACATACAAATCCTGTGTCTTGCCGAATTTACTAGAGATCGCGGCAAAAATGGCTGGCATCGTTAGAGTCGTATCTCTAACGTATCTCTTCCGCACGACTTGATAAGACTCTAGCGATGCCAATACAGTGGAGAAACAAATGCTTCGAAGAAGATAGAAAAAGTCGTGCGAAGGATACACGACTAGTCCACGGAAAAGATACGACCCAAAAGACTGCGATACAACTCAGAAGAATCGTATCGACACCTTATCGACGCCGTGAGACGTGCAACCGGATTGAGGCTAGACGCGCGGTTGCCGACTTGACCGTTGCCAATTTTCCGCATGGAAGAGATACGGTCCGCATGGCAGGCTTACGCACCAGACGACGTTGATTCGAGCCATACGTCTTTGATACGGACCATACGTCTTTGATACGGATCATACGTCTTTGATACGGACCACACGATTGTGATACGGCGAGTTCGTGATGGAGACCAGACTCAGACAATTTTTTACAGTTGCCGGGGGATTCCCACAAACTTTTGAACAGCTTAAAATCTCGTATCGACCCCCGATACGTCGCTTGGACCGTGAGAGTCACCCACGGCTAATTTCCGATATCCACGATTATGTTGCCGATTCGCCATATCAGGCTGAAATTTCGAGTCGTGCAACGACCTTTAGGGGCTAGTGGCTGGGGTTTTTTTGGTATATGTATTCAGTTATTCATATACATACATGTTTAATTTCCTCGCTAGACCTCCATCAAGCTTTAAAAAAAAAAACACCCTTTAGACCCCCTTTCAAGATAAGTTTGTACATTTTTCGGCAGAAAAATGTCCCGGCCGAAGGCCGGTTCCTCTTAAAAATACAGGCTCGCTATCGCTCGCCAGGGAAAATCGACACCTAAATGGCACGAAAGGTCTTAAAATTGACAACGAAATGGGGCGAAAGGTGTTAAAATCGCTAAACTAATTGGCCGAACGTCATAAAATCTTAAAACTAGTATGTATTACCTCTCACGATTGTACTGTTTAATATGCAATCATTATTTACATCTCTCATATAATTTTAAGGTGTTTTTACAGTGTCCTTATATTTATGTGGGGGACTGTACATCTAGGAGGTCATGCACCGCTTCAAATTCATTGTAACTTCTGGTACTTCTGTCACGTCAGTACTGCCTCTCACGTATTTAAGCTTACCTCCCATTTATTGAAAACCAGCGAATGTACAAGTGGATCGGAAGTTCTTATCACGTGTTGGAGGTGTGTAGGAGAGGTAGTGAGAGGTATGGAGGTATTGAGAGGTTAGATAGACACGAACCTTTGGGCCGACAACATAGCCCTCTGAGATTCCCTCTCAACTTAGGGAATTCTCTGTCATATATATTATTAGTACATCTGTATACTCATTCAGTTGTTACTTATTAGCCCTTCTTAAACTGAATAAAAAGGGCGGAACTGGTACTGAACGGGTTATGTGGGTCGGGGTGTGTGTGTGTGGGGGGGGGGGGGGGGGCATGGGGGCCACTTTGAGAACGGTGGGACAATATATAACTTTTACAGGTTTTCAAGATTTGTTTACAGTAGTTTCCGCACTCACTATCTTGGGTGAGAGAGAGAGAGAGAGTGAGAGTGAGTGAGAGAGATAGAGAGAGTGAAAGTGAGTGAGTGAGAGAGTGAGTGTGTGTGTAAGATAGATAGACATATATATATATATATATATATATATATATTTATATATATATATATATATATATATACAGTATATATATATACATATATATATATATACATATATATATATACAAATATATATATACTATATATATATATATATATATATATATATATAGATATAGATAAATAGATATATAGATGTATATATATATATATATCTATATATATATATATCTATAGAGAGAGAGAGAGAGAGAGAGAGAGAGAGAGAGAGAGAGAGAGAGTTGTGCAGGACAGCAAGTCGGAGAAGAAGCAGCAACACATGCAATGGGGAAGGTGTATGATGAGGAAAATTGCAAAGCAGTTCTGCTAGTGGATGCAACAAATGCCTTTAATTTAACACCAGTAATAGGGAGGCAGCTATTCAAATGTCCGAGCATTGCAAAGTACATAGAAAACCCTTATAAGGAGACAGCTAACCTGTATATAGTGGGAATCACAAAGAAGGAAGAAATGAAAATTCTCTAATCAAACGAAGGAACAACACAAGGAGATCCAGTGGCAATGGCAATGTACGCGCTGGCACTCTATTCTGCAGCAGAAAATAAAACATGAGGAAACCCGAGTGAAACAAGTGGCATATGTTGATCTCACAGGTGCAGGAAGAATAAGGGTTCTCAAAGAATGGTGGCGGAGAGTACAATCGGTTGGCTCAGTCATTGGGTACCATCCTAATCCTAGTAAATCTGTACAATTGTAAAAGAAGACCAGTATGAAGAAGCGGTGCGGATTTTTGATGGCACAGGAGTGAATATTACAAAGGAGGGTCAACGCCATTTGGGAGGGGTAATAGGCACAGAGGAATGCAGAAGAGGCTATGTACGAACAAAGGTAGGGGAATGAGTAAAGGAAGTGAGAACCCTGGCAGACATTGCGAAATCTGAATCACATGCTGCATATAAGGCTTTCACATATGGTGTTACGCACAGATGAACCTTTCTTATGAGTACAGTGCCTGACATTGGACCGATGCTCCAACCACTGAAAAAAGTAATTAGAGAAGCATTCATACCTGCTTTAACCCATAAACGAACACCGTCCTCAATAGAGGTTTTTGTGGTGCACTGCGACCGTCCTCAATAGATCCAGAGTATAAAACAAAATCTTTAAAACACCCCATTGGCACTCAAAACAATTTGTGATTAGGTGAGATAATTCCCCTCCAGAACTTGCTACTACTCATACATATGTGTCCCAACCCCCCAACCCCCTTCCCCCCCTTTTACCCCCTCCTCAATTATCAGCTATTTTTCCTCTTATTCCCCCTTTTATCAGGTAATTTTCGGCGCAAATTTCCCTCACACGGTCTCTTTAACACGGGCGAGGCAGCTAGAGATCCTTGCAACAGAGAGACTTCTAGTGAAAGGCCTCAGTGTTGCTCTACAGCTCGGAGAGGGAGCATATACGCCGCCCCGACTCTCGCCTCATGATACGACAGACCGGGCAGCAATAATACGTCTTTTTCACCTCCCAAATGCTATTCCCACTTCTTTTATTGCTCTCAAATATTCATATGTTCATATTAAAAGCATAATAGGTGCATATGGATAAGTAATAATTATATACAGTATATGGTACTATGACGATTTTCGTCAGAATAGAACCAAATACCTTCACTTGGTGGAAGGGTTTGAACTACCATAGTTTCGCAGTTTACGAGTTAACAGAGAGGCAAGGTGTCACGCAAGAGCTAAGAGATCTAATAACTCTTCCACCAAGGTTCGGAGATATGGGGATCATAAATCCAGTGGAGGCTGCGCCTTACGAGTACCAAAATTCCCTTAAACTTACTACGTCTCTGACAGAAGAAATACGGGAGCAAAATGAAAATGATGAGGTGGACGAAGATGAACAACAAAATGCAAGACATGAAATTACAAAGAGCAGAGAAGAGAGACAGAAACATAGCCTAGAACAAATTTAGACCGAATTTAGTGAAGAATTGAAAATGAGAGTTGAGATGGCATGAGACACAGGGGCTTCAAATTGGCTCACTTCATTACTAATCAAGGAAAAAGGCTTCAGCTTAAATATACAAGAATTTAATGATGCCGTAGCCTTGAGGTATGAGTGGCCATTTTCGAACCTGTCGCTGAAATGTGCATGTATTGAAATAAACAACTCGGACCACTGTATGAGCTGTAAGAGAGGAGGATTCATATGTGTCGGGCATGACGAAGTACGAGATGTCACTGCATAAATGCTGAACGAGGTGTGCCATGATGTCAGAATCGAACCGAACCTTCTGCCTATGGACGGACAGCGCTTGGCCCACAATATTGCAAATACCTCAAATGAAGCAAGAGTGGACGTAAGTGCTCAAGGTTTTTGGATGAGGGGACAACGTATTTTTTTCGACATCAGAATCTTCAACCCAAGAGCACAAACATATCGTGAGCGAGGACTCAAGGCGGCATACTTGAGAAACGAAAGCGAGAAGAAACGCGCTTATGAAGAAGGAATTTTGAACAGGGATAAAATGAGCTTTACTTCTCTGGTCTTCTCATCGTCGGAAGGAATGGGACCTTCAGCAAGTGTCTTCTATTAGCTGAACAAATATTGGAGAAAAAGCGCCAGCATAGAAGCAAAGTCATAACTTGGATGAGATGCCGGCTCTCTTTCTCTCTTCTTAGGTCTGCACTCCTGTGTCTCAGGGGTACAAAGTCCTCCCCGCTACAGAGGACAAGGGTGAGAGACTTGGACTTTGAAATGGCCGTGGCAGAGGACCGAATTGGGGAGCAACTAGGTTGAATTGAGGGAGGTACAATAAGATAAACTATAAAGGAACTAGAATAAGCTAGATAGTACACCACTTTGTAATTGTCGCTTTAACACTCTCCGACATATGACGCGATTTTGAGCCTATTAGGGATACTTTAAAGCCTTTGTTACCATCAGGGGGTATTTAGAAACCTTTAGTTTAGTTACTTCAACCTCTGCAGTTGTCTGTGAGTTAGCTGTGGGCAGAAAACTAATTTTGGAGAGGTAATTATAAGAGTGAGAGAACTCTATTTCTTATTGCTAATCTGGCAACCTCTGCATCATATGTGCGTGAAAGGGTTAACCCACTGAGCCCCAGCGACGCAAACAGTGCATCAGCAATGTATGTAACGCTAAACCCCAGCGACGCAGACGTCGGCGTCAGTGTCACTCCGGTCCCAATTACTCCGGTCCTATGGCACCTAGAGGGCTCAGATTTGTATGGGAACTGTGTAAGTATCCCACGCAACCATGCCGATGGTTGAACACTCTCAAAGTTCAACCGCGTGCGCGTGGGCGCGCAAAAACCGGTATTTTCGGTGTTATTGCCTTCAATTTTTTACTCTTGTAAAATCGACTTTCGGGGGCTCTGTAGGACCATTGTTTGACCTTTTTGATCTTTTTTTGGGGGCGGTCCTTCATTCCTAACCCATTCGCTATTGTTTCTGGGAAAAAAAAAAAAAAATCAGAATCTGCCGGTCCTGGGTGGTACATTTGTAAATATTTAGCTGGGGCTCAGTGGGTTAATAACAAATATAAAAAACAAATATAAAAATTAAAGAAAACATGCTTAAATTACTGAAATGTTTGTGGACATGCAGTAATGCAATTAATGGTCGCTCTTCTGTAAATTAAAAATGGCTTACATAATTAAGAATGGGAAAGGGGTGGGGGCCTTCTATTTTTATTAAATGTGTGTGTGAGAGAGAGAGAGAGAGAGAGAGAGAGAGAGAGAGAGAGAGAGAGAGAGAGAGAGAGAGAGAGAGAGAGAGACCGAGAGCGAGTTAGAGAAAGAGAGGCGATTACATAATTATCCATGGAGTAAATACATAATTGCTACCATTAATTTCAGTCAATCATTATAATACAGCTGCTGCCATAAACCACCACTGGTACGGTCGCGCTAATGACTCATGTCCCAGCTGTCATTACGTGTGGCTCGCTCTGTGCTGTAATAATGTCTGTCAGATGTTGAATAGGGTGGGTAAGTGTAGGAATATGTTTGTATATTTCACTCGATATGCAAAAATGAAGCTTAGATATTGGTGATACCAATTATTGATCAAAGCATACTTAGTGCCGAGACATCACTTATTAGCGCGATTGTACAGTCGGCCTAATAAGTGATGTCTCGGCACCAAGTATGTTTGGATCAATAATTGGTATCAGTCATATCTAAAACTTGATTTATTCGTTTCGAGTGAGATATACAAACATGATCCTACACTTACCCACCCTATTCAACATCTGACAGACATTAATACAGCACAGAGCGAGGCAAACGTAATGACAGCTGAGCCATGACTTATTAGCACCACCGTACAAGAATATCAAGGGGGGATGGTTCACTTTTTGGTCGATTTTTTCATTTATTTATTATTACTTTAGTTTCCTCCCTAGGCCTCCATCAAACTTAAAAAATCATCCATTAGATCCCTCTTCTAGAATAATTTGTACATTTTTCGGTAGACAAATGTTTCGGCCGAAGGCCGATTCTTCCCAAATTACAGGCTCACTACCGTTCGCCAGCAAACAAATCGACACCTAAATGGCACGAAAGGTCTTAATATTGACAAGGAAATGGGGCAGGTCTTAAAATAGACAAACTAAGGGGGCAAGCATCTTAAAATCTGAAAACCATTGGGGCTAAACATGAGGGAGAAGGGGCTCTAGAAAAACGACCCACCTCCCCTTAAGTTTGCTGAGGCCCCAACTACACCCCCCCCCCCCGCACCCCCCCTCACTACAAGGCTAGCACACACACACAATATTAGAGGGGGGTGGGGGATAGTTCGGTTTTCTGGACCCCCTTCTCCCTCTTGATTAGCCCCATTAGTTTTGAGATTTTCAGACGTTCGTTCCATTAGTTTGGCGATTTTGAGACCTTTCGCCACATTTCTTTGTCAATATATTTAAGACCTTTCATGTCAATTCGGTGTTGAATTTTTCCTGGCGAGCGATAGCGAGCCTGTAATTTTAGGAGGAACCGGCCTTCGGCAAGGACATTTCTCTACCGAAAAAAAAAAATACAAATTTATCTTGAAAAGGGGTGTAGGGGGTGTCTTTTTAAGGGGAGATTTCCACCTGGAGGATTTTTTTCTGAACCTCTTTCTCCCTCATGTTTAGCCCCATTGCTTGTGAGATTTAAAGACGCTTGCCCCATTAGTTTGGCGATTTTAAGAACCCTCGCCCCATTTCTGTCAATTTTAAGACCATTCGTGCCATTTAGGTGTCGATTTTTTTCCTGGCGAGCGATAGCGAGCCTGTAATTTAGGGGGAACTGGCCTTCGGCCGGGACATTTTTCTACCGAAAAATTTACAAATTTATCTTGAAAGGGGGTCAAGGGGGAGTAATTTTAAGCTTGATGGAAGTCTAGGGAATCAACTAAAAACCTCCCCTTAAGCTTGATGGAGGTCTAGCGAGGACACTAATACATGAATATATTAAAATAAATAATGTATATTGACTAATTAATTACCACTACCCCCTTAACCCATTCAGTACCGGTGACGTCCTGTCCGTTCTTTTCCGGCAACGATTCGACGATTTTTATTCAGTTTACGAAAGACTGCTAACACTTACACCAAGGATATCGACTATCTCATTTAATCCTTTGAGCTACCACATATCCTTCTCATTTAATCCTTTGAGCTACCACATATCCTTCTCATTTAATCCTTTGAGCTACCACATATCCTTCTCATTTAATCCTTTGAGCTACCACATATCCTTCTCATTTAATCCTTTGAGCTACCACATATCCTTCTCATTTAATCCTTTGAGCTACCACATATCCTTGTCATTTAATCCTTTGAGCTACCACATATCCTTGTCATTTAATCCTTTGAGCTACCACATATCCTTCTCATTTAATCCTTTGAGCTACCACATATCCTTCTCATTTAATCCTTTGAGCTACCACAGATCCTTCTCATTTAATCCTTTGAGCTACCACAGATCCTTTCTTAAAGTGCACAAAATCGCCGAATTTAATTAGACAGACGGCGCTGGTACAGAATGGGTTAAGGGCTGATGGTTCGTGTTTTGGTGTATATTTTGTTTTCCATTTAATTATTATTTTTCTAGTTTCCTCCCTAGACCTCCATCAAACTTAAAAAAAAAAAAAAAAAAATATATATATATATATATATATATATATATATATCCTCCTAAATTACAGGCTCGCTGTCGCTCGCCAGGAAAAAAAATCGACATATAATGACAGGAAAATTCTGAAAATTGTCAAAAGAATGGGGGCGAAAGGCCTTAAAATCGCCAAACTAATGGGCCAAACATCCTACAATCTGAAAACAAAAGGGGCTAAGCATGAGGGAGAAGGATGTCCAGAAAAACCGACCATCTCCCCTTAGTTAACCCCTTGAAGAATTGAGTGCGCGTCTCTTGATATTACTTCGACAATACATGTTAGCCGGTATCACACGAGCGCTTTTTCCCTCAACATTTATGCTCAACACTGGTCTGGCAGCTTATGAGGTCAACATTTAACATATTTATTTTGCCTAAATTCATCTATCATCAGTCTAGTTTCCGATACCAGGGCAAAATATACCAGAAATGTTGCCAGAAAAATGTTGATTATAAAATGTTGACTATAAAAGCTCTCGTGTGATACCGGCTTTAGACGATTGTAGGAAGTGTATAAAGAGTCTGTGGTATTTGAAGAGATAAATGAGAAGGATACGACCCCTTTCATTCCCAGAGATCCTTCCTAGTCTGTATGAAATCGTCTAATGCTAGTCGTAATCAAAGGGAAGTAGGCGTCATTATAATTAGGGACCAATAGCCTGTTTTGTTTAAAGTTAGCGAAAAATGGACTCATCCCCATCTTAACCCGTGGAGCCCCGGCTAGTTTTGTAATGTTTGTTCACCAGAACCCGGCCGGTTTTCAAAAAATTGTTTTATTCCAGAAACAATAGCGAATGGGTTAGGAATGAAGGAAAAACCACGAAAAACCGCTCAAAAAGCTTAAAGAATGGTCCTACAGAGCCCCCGAAAACGTATTTTACAAGAGTAAAAATTGAAGGCAATTACCCCAAAAACCAGGTTATTGCGCGCTCACGCGCACGCACGTGGACTTTGAGAGTTTTCAACCATCGGCACGGTTGCGTGGGATACGTACACAGTTCCCATACAAATCTGAGCCCTCTCGAGTGGCTACACCTGAGGTTACGGTCGGAGCAATTAGGGTGACTCGTCAGACGCGTCGCTGGGGCTGTGCGTTACATACATCGCCGACGCGTCAAACGCGTCGCTGGGGCTGTACGGGTTAAGGGAGTTTTTTAGTTTGCTCCCTAGACCTCTATCAAACATAAATAAACATCCCCAAGACCCCCTTCAAGATTTGTACATTTATCGGTAGAAAATGTCCCGCCCGAAGGCCAGTTCGTATTAAATTACAGGCTGGCTATCGCTCGCCAGGAAAAGATGGACACCTAAATGTCAGGAAAGGTCAAATATAATATAATAAGTACGTCATAATACTCAAAGAGTTAACCCCTTCAGACTCAATTTATCCCTAATAGGCTCAACATTGCGTCATAATACTCAAAGAGTTAACCTCTAGAGGATCATGACGGGTTTTGACAGTTTATTCTGGCTATCATTAAACGATTTGTTTACAGTTTAGGGAGGATCTATTGGAATTAACTGGGTAAAAACTGTTTCAATTAACCATCTGCTTTGAATTAAAGGGGTAAAGACTGTCTCAATTAACCATCTGACTTTCATATACCCTTTCTAATCGGAATAATATCATTTGATAATAGCCAGAAAACAGAAAATAAATACGTATTGGATCTTGAAAGGGTTAAATGTAGCCGAACCTCTCTTTCATCTCACAAATATCAACTATAGTCTGTTTCTTCTCAACTGACGTAAATTACAAAGTTCCCATCAAGTTTTATAAGTTATTTTGATGATTTTGTAGTGAAATAGGGTGCCAATTACATAAACATGGTCTTAATATGATGCAGAGACGTATTAGTTTCACATTTTTCCATTAAGTATCAAATAATTAGCTGCTAAAGGATTCAATTTATTGTCTGCTGAAAATAATTAAGCAGAGTATGAGTATACGAACAACCAGCAGTGAGCCAGTGTTTGGAGCGGCTTGGGTAGGAGAGCGGAGGTGTTCATTGCGTGCAAGGGTTGTTTAATTACAGGTATACAAACTTGCGTGTTCCTATCACTTATCACGCACCCAAAGCGATTCTTCCAGAAATAATCAGACGGACTATAATTATTTTTCCGATGCGATATGCAGGTTTAAGTCATAATTAAGTTCTGATATATTTGCGAAATCTCCATATAATAAAACTATTACATATTACAATGTATTTCAATTATTTTATAACTATAAATCTCACGTATTTGAAATTTCCAATAATCTACAAATTACTATCATAAAAACGTAATAGAACAGGAATATGCTACTGGCTGACTATCCCAACGAACCACCTCTTTTAATACTCACTTTACTCAACCATCACTCTATTTTACTATCATGCCTCTGTTCTGCCTGTCAGTACAATACGTTACGCGCCAGGGTGAAAAGGGGTCTCCGAATCCTCCGGCCTTTCAACCTATTAAAGAAAAAAAAATATTACTCCGAGCTTACAACTACCACACCTCACATATCTTCAGTAACTAAGCTATTATATAATACCTTGGAATACATTCCCAACCCCTAACCTACAACTACCACACAGGTGTGGTGGAGTGGTCTTGCCACTGGCCTGGTAATCCAAAGGTCCCGGGTTCAAATCCCGATGTATCAATGGAAAGATATTATTGGGATGGCATTTGTGCTGTACCTGGTATCAGTGCATTACCACAAGCCCACCGAAATGTCAATAAAATACCCTCATTGTTCCCTGATTAAATAGCACTGTATGAATATTCCCATATTCAAAATATGCTATAGGGGTGCAATGCCTGGTGAGTTATCTACTCAACAGGTGGCGTTGTGTGTGTGTAAGTGTGAGAGTCCGAGTGTAGGGGGTGAGACAGTGAAGCACGGGAACGAGGTGGCTTCAGAGATGGGGTCGTTTCGGGCCATGAGTGAGCACCGTGCCTCATATGAAGGCAAGATGGCAGGTGCTCGTTGTACTCTACGTGCTTCACATGTCTCACTCCCTAGACTGGAACAAGACCTCACGGGCTTCACTGTTCATTGTAAAGCGGTGAATGTTAAGGCTCTCAGCCTATGCCCGAGAGGAAGTAAGTTGGAATATAAAAAAAAAAAAAAAAAAAAAAAAACATATCTTCAGTAACTATGCTATTTATAGCCACCATAGACTGGAAAAGGGGTCTGGTCACCTCTATCTGGAAAGGGAAAGGGGACCGTCAAGACTGCAATAACTACCGTGGTATAACCATATATATCTAATACTCTCTGGATGGGCTAACCCCCTCCGATCCGCGATGCCACTTTTGTTTGATAGACGTCGTCTGCTAGGCCAAAGAAACATGGCCGCCAACACACAGGTTTCTACACAGAGTCATGAAAAGTAGTAATTTCCAATATATTAAATGTTTAAATTATTGTTATCACGATTTGAGGCATACTATGTACTTAAAAATGCACTATTAACACTCATAAACTTTGCCAATGTAAGGATATACGGATCTGTGTTGAGGTGCATTGCGCATTGTTTTGTTTGTGTTTCTACCTATGACAGTAGTAATTTCCCATATATTACATGTTTACATTATTGTTATCACAATTTGAGTCATACTATTCACTTGAGGATGCAATATATACACTGGTAAACTTTGCCAATGACTGGGAGAGGCCATGGTCACAGCCGCGATGCCTTCATATTCACGAATATTCACGATTCTATTTCAATCAAAATTCGATGTATATTTACTTAATAGTATTGAATTAACTAACCTAACCAACCTAACACCTGACTTAACCCAATGCAATAAAATGAAGTAAAAATACATCGAAACAGACTCGTGAATTAAGGGCGAATGTAGATGCATAGCGGCTACGGCTATCGGCTCCCGTAGGTCTGTGTCATGGACTCTCGACATTTCACTTTACTCGCACTACATGTCTCTTAAATTTACTATAATCGTTTAACCATAGTCAGAATAAAGTAAAGAAAGGCGAGACCATACTAATAAGGTTAAGATGGGCTGGTCTGGTGAACTTCTCTTGAGTGTGTCAAGTCAAGGTTTAGTTTTGCCCCATGCGACGGCGGCAACAAATAAGCTCTGAAATAAGGTGATCTCCCATCCAGAGAGTATTAGATATCATTGGGTATAACACTGCTCAGCGTGCCAGGCAAGGTCTTAGCCCATATTCTACTGATGCGAATCAGAAGCCATCTGCTACAGGAGTAGAGACCTGAGCAATCTGGATTCACACCCAAGAATTGACCGGATTCTGGCACTCAGGGTTCTTGTGGAACACAAACATGAGTTTCGACAGGGGCTGCTCGCAGTCTATGTCGATCTCAAGAAGGCGTTTGACTCAGTGCATTGAGAGTCACTCCAGGAGCAGCTACGGTTACGTGGGATCCCCGCCGGCGATCATCGACCTGGTGTCTAGATTCTATACAGGAACAGAGAGTGCTGTCAAGTGTGGTGGAGGAACATCCTCCTTCTTCCCTGTGAGCTCAGGTGTAAAACAGGGGGGTGTTCTAGCATCTACACTTTTGAACACTTGTATGGACTGGTTACTGGGCCGGACAGTTGGGCGGAGTCGCTGCGGAGCTGACATAGGCAATTTCATAATCACAGATCTTGATTTTGCAGATGCCGCAGTGATCCTAGCGGAGATGTTGGATGTTCTCAGATTGGCCCTAGAGGCACTCCATTAGGAGTCGGAACCGCTGGGTCTAAAGATTTCTTGGGCTAAGATCAAAGTCCAAGCATTTGGCTACTTGTTGGATAATGCCATTCAATCTATTCACGCATGTGGTGAGAACTTGGGAATCTTGGATAAGTTTACCTATCTTGGCAGCATGATTCACAACAGTGGAGAGTTGGGCTATGATTTAAATCGTCGTCTCGGCTTAGCATGGGGTGTTATGGATTCACTCAACAAAAGTATATGACGTTGTCGATACCTATGCAGGAGAAGGACGAAGTTGCGGATCTTCAAGATACTGGTGCTCCCTGTCTTACTGTTTGGTTGTGAGACATGGACACTCAACAGTGTTTTGAAGAAACGTATCATCTCCTTTGGTACTAAATGTTTTCGCAGGATCATGGGCGAATGGTACACTCTTGTATCAAACCAGCGACTACTCCATGAAACTTGACTCGAGACATATTAGTTGCATAATCTGTAAACGCCAACTTTGGCTATATGGGCACGTGGTTTGCCTCCCCGAAGCTGATCCTGCTCACCAGGTGGTCTCACACAGAATACAACCCTGAGTGGAGGAAACCGGTGGGAAGACAACGAAAATCGTAGCTGAAGTAAGTCGGTAAATCATGTGATGGAATTCTTAATATGGACCAGGCAGATGCCTGGAGGCTTTCCCGGGAGGATTCCCTTGGGTGGCATCAGCGGGTGAGTGCGACCACGCGCTGTCTACACCATATATTTCTAACCTAGGATTTTTAAATGCAATAACGTACATCAAATAGCAGGGAGATGCATATATTATTTATTTTTGTTTTTATATAAATGGGCATTTTTTCTTATTTGTTTAAATGTTTTTCATATAATATTAATTAATGCACCAATATATATTTCACTTTCCACGATAAAAAAATAAATAAATACGGGATACACTTTTTGTCCTGCATAAAGTGGTTAATTAAATAATATTCATACTTTCCTCACCTCAATTGTTCTGTTTGGTAAATAATTAATTTAGTTGATACCACCTAAAACTCTAGGTGGTACGCCAAGCGAGCAAGGGCGAGTGAACACTGCTCCACTTGCCTCTAAACGGCCTCTGAGGCCGACGGGACCCGGCTTATATTTCGCGGATAGAACCTGCATAGGATGCTGAGTGAACAATGGTTCAACGAACTCCCCTTGCCTCTCAGCACGCAAGTAAGTAAGGGCGAGCTACTCTAAGTGGACTCTGCAGCCAATGGACCACAGACTATGTTCTGTAGATACAGCCTGCATAACAGGCTTCCATACCAGACTATAGTTAGGGATGTTTTCAGCTAACGGTAAATAACCATGTCCCCATGATAACTACTCAGCTATCATGAAGATATTGCAGCGAATGCTCTTAAGTATTAAAACTTGGCATTAATATGGCACAGCAATATAGTGGTTTCTTATTTTTCCATTAAGTGTTGATAGATCAGCTGCTAAGTTATTCATATTTCTGCTGCCAAGTGAAACAAAAGAGATTAACTCCTTGTCGTGGGCACAGGCAACGACTTGCAGCCCTGCTGGACGGTGGAAGACGACGGGACCTGACCTTTGTTACTCCTCGGGTTAAGTTATTTCCATACTAGCCGGGTCGCTACCCTACACTCCTTGGCATAGATTTATATAGAGCACAAAGATATACTTATATACAGACCAACGACCGTCACATGTACTACAAAGAGATGCCAAAATATGTTCTTTGCATGTCCGTATTTTATCTGTAATATAAAATGTTATCTTTATCCTTGAGGCAAGGTATCTCCTCTCATGACCTCCTTTGGAGAGAAAAATGTATGATATAAATACCAGTTTCTAAGGAGTAACGTTCGCTTAAGGTGTATTTGCATGAGTGCTTTTTCCGGCAACCTTATGATCGTCAACCATATTCTACTGTATTTCAGGAGGATTTTGAAAAAATAATATCAGCGACTAGACTGAAGGTGGAGTATTTTAGGTACCAATTATTGTACATAAATGTTGTATTGAGAAGCTGCCAGGTCAAATGCTCGTGGAAACCCTGTCACACGAGTTGCGTTTTCGGCGAATTATATTGGAGTCTGGAATCCCCTACAAATTATCATCATATTTTGAGTGTGTTACAATGAATTTAGTTCAACATGAGTATGTTATATTATAAGCTTTGAAATTTAAAATAAAGCCCTAACCCGTACAGTACCAGGGATGTCCTTTTTATCTTATTCTGGCAGCTATAGACGGCTATATTCAGCTAAGGAAGGGCCTCTAGTAATAACGAGGCTTCAAATTATCTCAACCAACCCTTTTAAATGCCACAGATCCTTCCTAAGCTGCATATTGTCTAAATATAGCTAGAATAAACTAGAACACACGTAGTTTGTTTACTATGACTCCGAGGATATTTGCCATTAACCCCTTCTGTACCGGCAACGTCCATTTAACTTCATTCTGTCTACTATTGGACGATTTTATCAAGCTTCAAAAGGGCCTCCAGCAACGAACAGGCTTCGAACTATCTCACTTAACCCTTTTTACAGCCACAGATTCTTCTTAAACTACACAAAATTATCTGAATATTGCTAGATAATGAAAAATACGTCGCCGGTACAGAGAGGGTTAAAGGCGGCGTCATTTGGGCACCTGTATCCGATAATCTGCATCAGCGTGTGATAGCCACAGTATTGTAATAGTCTAGTGCTTTAGTTGGGCTATCTACTAGTGTTTCAAGCTGTCTGGTCCTGATTCTAGGCTACAAACATTGAAATAATTAACGACAACATTGAAATAATTAACGACAACATTGAAATAATTAACGACAACATTGAAATAATTAACGACAACATTGAAATAATTGACATGTGTTGAATAACAGTTTTTCTCTTTAATATAAGTTTTTCTCTGATAAAGTGACTCCGAGCCTAGTATCGAATATAATCTCGTGTGACGCTGCCTTTAAGAGGGGGATGGTTGTTTTTGCTGGCCCCCCTTCTCCCTCATGTTTAGCCCCCATTAGTTTTGAGATTTTAAGACGTTCGTTCCATTAGTTTGGCGGTTTTAAGACCTTTCACCCCATTTCTTTGTCAATATCAGGACCTTTCGTGCCATTTAGATGTCGATTTCTTTCCTGGCAAGCGATAGCGAGCCTGTAATTTTAGAAGGAACCGGCTTTCGGCCGAGACATGTTTCTACCCAAAAATGTACAAATTTATCTTGAATGGGGATCTTGGGAGTGTTTTTTTTAAGCTTGATGGAGGTCTAGCGAGGAAACTAAAAGACTAATAAAAAAATAATTATATAAGTAAATAAATAATGTTATCTGGTCTATGTTTACATCTATTATAAAGCTTTCGCCATACGAGCAAGTTTATCGGTACATGTATCAGAGCCTAGGGGAAGCCATTTATTTCGGGGCTGATGAGTGATTGGTGCATCTGAACGCGTGTGTGCTTGCTTTTTGTCGGCGAACTATTATGTGTTCTTCTCCTGTCACCTCGTTTTACTTTCTCGTGTCTCTTGCTGATCCTCCCTACCCCTTGTGGCTACTGACTGACTGACTGACTGTATCGGATCATTGAATTCACTACAAGTTAGCGTATTATTTTGATTGACTTGCCGTGTACAGGTATTTTGATTGACTTGCCGTGTACAGGTATTATTTTGATTGACTTGCCGTGTACAGGTATTATTATATTAAATTGAACTGCATACGATTAGAAAACTCTAAGAAACAAAATACAGTCACAATGAAAGAACAAAAATTGTCAGATAACATACTGGATTTTAGGTACGTTTTGACTCCGATACTGTGGTTCCGAATCCTCCACCGCAAAAGTGCTCATTCGACACCGGTTTATGGGGGATGGCTGTATTGATTTGCTTATTTATGTATATATATATATACCGGTATATATACAGTATATATATATATATATTTTTTTTTTTTTTTTTTTTTTTTTCCTCCCTAGACCTCCATCAAGGTTTTAAAAACTACCCCAACATAAATTTGTAAATTTTTCAATATAAAAATTTCCTGGCCGGAGGCCGATTACCACTATATTACAGGCTCGCTATCGCTCGTCAGGAAAAAAATCGACACCTAAATTTTACGAAAGGTCTTAATATTGACAAACAAATGGGGTGAAAGGTATAACAATCGTTAAACAAATGGGCTGAACCTCTTAAACTCTGAAAACTAATGGGGCTAAACATGAGGAAGAAGGGGGACCAGAAAAAACCCCATCCCCCCTTAATGCTAATTTGAATCTTGCTGTTAATAATATTGTATGTATGTATGTATATACACAGGCACATACCCCATAGCCTAGGGGTGGCCGAGTCGAGGCAGAGCAACAAAAAAAAAAAAAATCGCACACATCTAGGTCGCCCAGGAGAAGGCCCAGAGACCCAGGCCCATTTGGTGTCTCCAGCAAAAGATTCCCAGGTCCCAGACCTCCCAGAGAGGTTCCGGTCTCAGCAGGCAGACACGCAGCGAAGCTTTACCACCTCAATGCCCGCCCACCTCCCATCCATGCGTACCCTTCATATGTACCGGCTCCCAGGACCAGGCGCTTGACGGACTATTATCTCGTCCAATTGGTGCCCGACCCCCTCTCCCAAACGACCGTGTTATTAATCACTCATCTATTCACAAGCATTCTCCATTAATTCCTATTTATTACCACTTCTCTTGCCTGTTCTACAGTCATCTCTCAATCTTCCAACACTTGTACTACACAATCTCTCCATCTCAATGGAGGTCTTCCTACCCCTCTACCTCCCCTTGTATCAGACTCATATACTCTCTTTGTATGCTTTTCATCTCCCATTCGTTCAACATGTCCATATCAGCACAGAATCCTTCTGTCCACTCTGGCCGACAAGGATTCCTGCTGTCCCACTCTCTTACGTACCTCTTCATTCATCAATCCATCTCTACGCGTCATATATATTTCCAGACTAGATAATGTTACGACTGAGGTTTAAATATATCAGGGCTCTTATTCATTGGACTAGTAATGGCATAAATGCTACAACGGAAAGTGCTAGATCCAACCTCTGATGTATATTCCCAGTGAACAAAGAACACAAATACTCTCCAGAGTTCTATATGCAATAATAGGTTATTAAACTCTCAATAAATGTGCGTCTACTCTAGGCTTAATGTTATGTGAAAACAGCATATTACTACCTATAACCGAAGGTGCTTGGTTATGGTATGCAAAGTAAGGTGGTAAGAGAAGTTACAGCTTACGTTACTTTAATCAATAAATGTCAGGCACTCCTGCATGAAAGAAAGTGCACTAAAGTCCTTCAACACCAACAAGGAATCTTCTTTAAATGTTAGATGCTATCAAGATGCTTGAATCGGAAATGGAACCCAAAAAGGCAGGCAGCGGAACAATGCTCGTGCAGGCTATGCACACAAAAAGGCAGGAGATATAATGCAGTCAGAGCCAAGAATATCCTAAACGCCACAACAATAATAATAATCGCCACGACAATGCAGTATTCCTATCAACAAAAAGAGCCTAAGTCGTTTGTGTCTCAATATATCAAACTAGGCTGCGAAATGCTTGTGTAATCATAAACGGGTATGCATAAAAAGAGTAATTGGTTTAATATACTTAATGTCTACTGTGACTGATAAAGTCTAACTAGAGTCAATGATACGAGATACTGGTGTGCATGGCATGCCGCATAGCTTAGTGCAAATCTCAAGTCTGTGCGTCAAATATTACGTTATAATGAAGGGTAGCTCTCTTGAGAAACCTTAATACCGAAGTATTAAGCGTTCTCCTGGCGTACCACAAAGACAAACACGAGCTTAGAACAGTGCAGAATGGTATAGGCAAAAAGCCCTCATTCGTGCATGCTCTACTCTCAATGGCACACAGACTAGAACTTGCCCAATCAACTCCAGTTCTCAGGTATGTCGTGCAGCTTTTAACTAAAGCCAGCACCCATCGGAAACAATACCTTATAGTATCAGACTCCTAGTCTAGCATTATCTAATCCAGCAGAACACTAATAATTATAGGAAGCGGTACTGAACAATATGAATGCCAACCAATGCTTCGTGATCAACTTATCTTAACAACTAAACATACATGGGTTATATAAGACCTTAACGCACAATACAACTGGCCAGCATGAAGCTGATTATGCAGAGTTAACCAGAGGGGGTATAATATTAATAAAAGGTGGTGAAAGATATGGAAAATGAGAGATAGGCAGAGGAAAAGATTCTCAGGTGCAGAGAGGGGGACAGATATCAAAGGGATAAGAGGGATGCATTCTAGAAACCAGATCTGAGGGAGAGAGTGGCGAGAGAGCTGTATATATACTAGCACTAGCTCGCACCGCGTAGACAAAGCGGTAACAATTCCTTCAGCCAATGACAAAGAAGCCAGCCAAACATGACGTCACCAAGCATGGTAAAAAACTCCTCCAACCAATACCCAAGAGGCCAGCCAGCTGTGACGTCATCGAACATGGCAAAAAAAACTGCGCGCCTCCTCTCACTCTGTTCTACTCTCTCTCTCTCTCTCTCTCTCTCTCAAATCCTATCATTACTACTTAATGATAAAACATATACTCTGCAACTAAATATATAAAGCCTTGACATGGGCGAAAACAAAGAGCCTTTCTGGACTGCCCATGACACGAGCTTTCATATGAAATAAAGCACACAATAATACATCAACTGTAGCCACATCCACTGCCCTGGCGATCCTAGCGAGTCACTGTAGGACAAACCATGCGGTTCTAACGGAGCGGTTAACGTCACAATAACTCCAGACAATAATTATATAAATGGTTGCAAATTTCAGACTCCTATAAAGTTGCTCGTATGGGTGGGGCTGCTGCAAGTGGGCGTGTAAATCTACCTTAGACCTACTTGAGGGTGTTCTTCCATAAACCTTCCTGCTTAAGGGAGCCCACCTCGCTTTTTTCTCTTTCTCTCCCTCTCTCTTTGGCTTGTATCCATTCGGCCCCATTCAGTCTACTGTTTTAAGACGTTTACCCCATCCAGGTGTCAATATTTTCCTGGCGAGCGGTAGCGAGCCAGCATACTGTATATATATATTTTTGTTTATACAGGAAGCTAATTGTTTACATTTTTCGATAGAAAAATGTCTCCGGCGAAGTCGGATTTCTCCATTCAATGGTGGCTCGCTATTGCTCGCCAGGAAAAAATCGACACCTGGATGGGGATAAACGTCCTAAAACAGTTGGCTGAATGGGACTAAATGGATACAAGTCAGAGAAAGAGAGAAAAGGAGAGAAAGATAAAAAAAAAGCAGGTGACCCCCTTAAGGAGAAGCTTAGCTCCTTTACTACCAGGGAACCAGTTATAACACTTTCAGTATTCGTGTTGGTTCATTATATTCTGGTGAATATTAGAACGATTTTATTTAGCTAAAAAAATACCCTCCAGCAGTTAAAAATACCCTCCAGCAGTTAAAAATACCCTCCAGCAGTTAAAAAATACCCTCCAGCAGTTAAAAAAATACCCTCCAGCAGTTAAAAAATACCCTCCAGCAGTTAAAAAATACCCTCCAGCAGTTAAAAAGCTTCGAACGATATTAATTTAAGCCCTTTTACCACCATAGATCATTCTTAAAATGCACAAAATCGTCTAACTATAGCTTGAATAATATTAACAAGACATCGCCGGTACTTAACGGGTTAAGAATCAAAGAGCTATCTCAATTAACCCTCTAACTCCCACAGGTCATTCCAAAACTTAATTAGTTTATTTAGTGATAGCCAGAATAACCTGTTGAAACGTGTCATGATCCTCAAGGGGTTAAGCTTATTATGCTATTATCAGAACACCTACAGTATCTCAGCTTATTATGGCTATTATCAGAACACCTACAGTATCTCAGCTTATTATGGCTATTATCAGAACACCTACAGTATCTCAGCTTATTATGGCTATTATCAGAACACCTACAGTATCTCAGCTTATTATGGCTATTATCAGAACACCTACAGTATCTCAGCTTATTATGGCTATTATCAGAACACCTACAGTATCTCAGCTTATTATGGCTATTATCAGAACACCTACAGTATCTCAGCTTATTATGGCTATTATCAGAACACCTACAGTATCTCAGCTTATTATGGCTATTATCAGAACACCTACAGTATCTCAGCTTATTATGGCTATTATCAGAACACCTACAGTATCTCAGCTTATTATGGCTATTATCAGAACACCTACAGTATCTCAGCTTATTATGGCTATTATCAGAACACCTACAGTATCTCAGCTTATTATGGCTATTATCAGAACACCTACAGTATCTCAGCTTATTATGGCTATTATCAGAACACCTACAGTATCTCAGCTTATTATGGCTATTATCAGAACACCTACAGTATCTCAGCTTATTATGGCTATTATCAGAACACCTACAGTATCTCAGCTTATTATAGCTATTATCAGAACACCTACAGTATCTCAGCTTAGGAATGATGTATACAAATACTCTCCATTAACCCTTTCAAGATACGGGGGTGCGTATCTACCTTCTATTCTGGCTACTACTAGACGATTTAACCTGAGGTGACCTGCTTTTTTGTTATTTCAGTCCTTTTCTCTCTCTTTCTCTGGCTTGTATCCATTCGGCCCAATTCAGCCAACTATTTTAAGACGTTTATTCCCATCTAGGTGTCGATTTCTTCCTGGCGAGCGATAGCGAGCCAGCATTATATGAAGAAATCCGGCTTCGCCGGAGACATTTTTCTATCGAAAAATTTACAAATTTAGCCTGCTGTCAAACAAAAATAAAAAATATGCTGGCTCGCTACCGCTCACCAGTAAAAAAATTACACCTGGATGGGGATAAACGTCTTAAAACAGTAGGCTAAATGGGGCCAAATGGATACAAGCCAGAGAAAGATAGAAAAGGACAGAACAAAAACAGGTCACCCCCATAATACAGTCTAAGAAAGGAGTGTGGGTGTTGAGGGTTATTTGTAATAGCTTGTAACCCTTTGACTCTTAGAAGACTTTCCAAACCTGAGTAATATCGTTTAAGGGATGTTTTTTTCTTCTAATCCTCCTTCTCCCTCATGTTTATCCTCCTTAGTTTGTTTTTTAGATTTTAAGCCGTTCGGCCCATTAGTTTGGCGATTTTAAAACCTTTTGCCCCATTTTTTCTTTTGTCATTATTAAAACCTTTCGTGCCGTTGGGTGTCAATTTATTCCTGGCGACAGCGACAGCCAGCCTGTAATTTAGAAAAACCTACCGAAAAATGTATAAATGTCTCTGGAAGGGGGATCTTGGGGCTGTTTTCGTAACTTTGATGGACGTCTAGGGAGGAAAAGTTAAAACAAAAATAAAAACAATGGAAAAAAAAACAATCGACCCAAAAATATAGCCTACCCCTTAAGGGGAGATCTCCACTTGAGGGATTTTTTTCTTGACCCCTTTCTCCCTCATGTTTAGCCCCATTGCTTTTGATATTATAAAACGTTTGCCCCATTAGTTTAGCGATTTTAAGAAATGTTACCCCATATTAAGACCTTTCGTGCAATTCAGGTGTCGATTTTATCCTGGCGAGCGATAGCGAGCCTGTAATTTAAGAGGAACCGGCTTTCAGCCGGGATATTTTTCTACCGAAAAATGTACAAATTTATCTTGAAAGGGGGTCTAGGGGTGTAATTTTAAGATTGATGGAATTCTAGGGAACGAACTAAAAACCTCCCCTTAATGCTATCCCCAATAAAGTGACAAAGCGTCCTCGAATACTGAAAGAGTTAAGCCTCTGACTCCCACAAAGAGTTAAGCCTCTAACTCCCACAAAGAGTTAAGCCTCTGACTCCCACAAAGAGTTAAGCCTCTGACTCCCACAAATACTTCAAACAAAACCGTGTAATGAATTCCAGAGCAAAAGAGAGAAAGTCATCATCTTGGTGAAAGGGTTAAGACGCCATTATTGTGAGGCAGTACGTACACATATAAGAGGAATATAACGCACGCAGCATTTCTGAGAAGAGTGGAATATAAAAGTATACATTGCGCCAGATCTCCAGCAAACCCTAACTCTCCTTAATCTGCCTACTCTGTCCTGTGTTGAACCAATTTATCTTGGTCATACGTAACAGCAATGTACACTCGGATACCATAGTTTCTAGACCACTCATAAGAATTCCTGGACCCTTTATGTTTCTCGTTATGGAATTATTACTATCTGGATTGCTCTTTGGATGGAATTTGCTTAACAATAATTAGTATATATAGTTTTGTAGTTGATTTACAGAAAATTATATTCATAAACTCGTTTCCAGAGATATACTTCCATAATTAGAAATTGGTAAAGTCTACGAATTTGTATGAGTGGGCTAATCCAAGTGTACAGTCGTGAGCATATACAGGGTGTCCCAGGAGGAAAGGGCATACCTTGGGGATATGATAAAACAAGGTATTCTATGCCTAAAATGTTATATAGGAAATATTCCAAACCTCAACCGGTATAGAGATATTGCATGTTGAAAATTGTATTTTCCTATGTATTTCCCATGTGGCTGGCTTAGCTTTCCTAGTGCCTACCACACCTCCATCTAACTGCAAATATGTTGGTATGGTATTATAAAGATGATATATTTCAGTAAGTTACACAATTATTATAGACACACTAGCTCACTCTGCGCCAGTTGGAAACTATTTGACATGGAAGGGTCTATTTCAGCGATGCTGGGGAAGACACTACATAAAAACCTTCAATATATGTTTAACAGTTGAGGTTTGGACTTTTTGTTATGGAACATGTTATGTTTAGAATACCTCATATTATCATTTCGCCAAGTTATGACCTCTCCTCCTGGGACACCCTGTATAAGGTTGCACTAATTCTAATATTTAAACATTTAATGCCAAGATCTGAAGCATCTTGTCTATAATAACACATTGGATTGACTCGTTTGGATTTGATACTGATTAAAATGGGTGTGTCGCCCCTTATGATTTGGATTGTACCTCAGACCGTTTTTGGATTGTACCTCAGACCGTTTTTGGATTGTACCTCAGACCGTTTTTGGATTGTACCTCAGACCGTTTTTGGATTGTACCTCAGACCGTTTTTGGATTGTACCTCAGACCGTTTTTGGATTGTACCTCAGACCGTTTTTGGATTGTACCTCAGACCGTTTTTGCTCACATTTTTCTCAATTTGTGTCTTAAGGGGGATAAGATATGTTGTGTTGGTATATTTTATTTATATAATATTTTTAGTTTCCTCGCTAACAAACACACAAAAAACAACCCCAAGCAAAATGTACAAATATATCTTCAAGATATATTTGTAAATTTTTCGGCAGAAAAATGTCATGACCAAAAGCCGGTTCTCTTAAAATTACAGGCTCGCTATCGCTCGCCAAGAAAAAAATCGACACCTAAATGGCACGAAAGGTCTTAATATTGGCAAAGAAATTGAGCAAAAAGTCTTAAACCACCTAAATAATGGGGTGAAAGCCTTAAAGTCTCAAAACTAGTGGGGTTAAACATGAAGGCGAAGGGAGTCCAGAAAAAGGCCACTACCTCCCCTAAATTAAGCTATTGGATATGTTGTCAATATCTGCGAATTACCTGCCGGCTAGAAATAACCTTTTATCCTCACCGGGCCCCATCAGTGTAATCCTAAACTAATCCCGTTCATACCTG
Organism: Paralithodes platypus; assembly: GCA_032716605.1. Lineage (NCBI taxonomy): Eukaryota > Metazoa > Arthropoda > Malacostraca > Decapoda > Lithodidae > Paralithodes > Paralithodes platypus. Next base: position 17,188,327 of record CM064575.1, read on the forward strand.
GCGATTATACACATGGTCTCTGTTAAGGGGAGAATTCCACTTGAGGGACTTTTTTCTTGACCCCTTTCTCCCTCATGTTTAGCCCCATTGCTTTTGATATTATAAAACGTTTGTCCCATTAGTTTAGCGATTTTAAGAACTTTCACCCCATATTAAGACCTTTCGTGCCATTCAGGTGTCGATTTTATCCTGGCGAGCGATAGCGAGCCTGTAATTTAAGAGGAATCGGCCTTCGGCCGGGACATTTTTCTACCGAAAAATGTACAAATTTATCTTGAAAGGGACTCAAGGGGGTGTAATTTTAAGCTTGATGGAGGTCTAGGGAACAAACTAAATACCTCCCCTTAATGGGGCACGGTCGCTTATTCTGGCTCCCCTTCTCCCTCATGTTTAGCCCCCATTAGTTTTCAGATTTTAAGACGTTTGGCCCATTACTTTAGCGATTTAAGACTTTTTGCCTCATTTCTTTGTCAATATTAAGACCTTTCGTGCCATTTACCTGTCGACATTACTCCTGGCAAGCGATAGTGAGCCGGTAATTTAAGAGGAACCGGCCCTACCGAAAAATGTACAAATTTATCTAGAAGGGGGGATCTTGGGGATGTTTTTTTAAGCTTGATGGAGGTCTAGGGAGGAAACTAAAAAATAATGAGTAAATTAACCCTCTCACGACCATATAACGCAGAGCTTGCCAGATTAGCAATAAGAAATAGAGTTCTCTCACTCTTATAATTACCTCTCCAAAATTAGTTGTCTGCCCACAGCTAACTCAAGGACAACTGCAGAGGTTGAAGTAACTAAACTAAAGGTTTCTAAATACCCCTGATGGTAACAAAGGCTTAAAAGTATCCCCAATAGGCTCAAAATTGCGTCAAGAACGTGAGAGGGTTAATAAATGTCCAATAAATATACCCTCTTCCCTAAATTCACATTCGGTCTTTGGATGGTCTCTGTTGATCCAGGTAAGGAGTTTGGTTGGTCTCTGTTGATAAGGACACGTTAGAGGAGGAGTACCTTATCGCCAACGTTTCGTACGTAGCTTCTTCAGGTCATTAACAAACATTAGAACACCAGGTGCTTTGTTAGTAACCTCATGTAGCTATAGGTAGTGCCAGCGAATCTTGACAATAATCTTGACCCCTTAACTTCTCATAACTCAAAAGAGCTTAGAGAAAACTGGCTCTAAATATCCACACCTATTTCCTGGTGGGCGCTTCTCAAATGATAGAAATTTCAGCTCCATTGCTTTCGTTCATTTTGAGTTATGAAAAGATAAGGGGTCAAGATTATTGTCTAGTTCGTTGGCGCTGGCAATAGTTATAAAATGTTGTCAATAACGTGTTCCTTTTCAAATGATGCTTAATATATTTTATCAAGCTTTTGGAGTTAGTTTTTGTTTTTTTTCCTATGTGAGTGAGGGAGATAAAGGGTAAAGCTGCCTGTAAATTAATTCCGACTCTCTGTTTCAGTATTATATCCAGGTCTTACTCTCTGGAAGTTTTATGATAGGGAATGGGGAAAGCCAGGGTGCACTGTTGAAATTATTGAGTTATTTTACGGTCATGGGACAGACACCAATATTGACAACCTAATGCCGTAATCTTAACGGTCACAAGCATCCCTAACCTTCAACATTACCATTTCTTTAATGTCTTATTACCGTAATTTAGAGGTATGATACAGTTAAGAAACCGTAATATTGAATACGGTTTTCGTCATCATAAATTATGGTTATCTTACAGTTCATGTTACGGATTCTAATTTTTCCAGTGTGAGTTTGTAGGATTGTTGTGTGCCCGGTGTGAAGTGTTGCTAGAAGGAGTGTACAGTAACCTCTCCCGATCCTTTTGGTTGTCAGTAAATGGCCTGGGAAGGCCCTGGGTATTCTGTATGTGATGTAGAATGCTGTGTACACCCTAGGATTGATTAGTCTTCTTATGGGAAAGTGTCAGTGTTGCTGTGATGGCCAACGGGCTGAGGTTACTGGTCTGACAAACCTAATGCTGGTTTACCAATACCATTCGTCTACTCTGTAAACAATCAAGGTTATGATAAGAGTATGATAAGTTATATAGCATCATTGATTATATTGATAGTGATTTAGCTTTGTATCCTTACATCAGATAAGTTTCATTAATATCAATATTCCTTTATGGGGGTATAATAATATAGACATTTGTATTATCCTGTTCATACCCATATTTCCTTACAATGCAGTTGCTCTCTGTGGCAGTCCTTCCTTACCCAGTCCTCACCCTTCAACAACTGGCTAGAGAGAATCAGTACAACTGTTGTTGCTTCATATCCATTAAATATTTTTTTATCTTTTGCAATGTTTGGCATTTTTAAGTGGATTCATATAATCAGTTTTTCCCTCAACTCTATATTGAAACTATGACCAGGCAACTTAATCTATATTGAAACTATGACCAGGCAACTTAATCTATATTGAAACTATGACCAGGCAACTTAATCTATATTGAAACTATGACCAGGCAACTTAATCTATATTGAAACTATGACCAGGCAACTTAATCTATATTGAAACTATGACCAGGCAACTTAATCTATATTGAAACTATGACCAGGCAACTTAATCTATATTGAAACTATGACCAGGCAACTTATTCAACCCTATCTAGTGCGAGAAGGGTTGTTTTTTTACCCTCCTTGTTTTACTCCATTATTTTGGAGATTAAATATGTTTCACATCATTAGTTTGGCGATTATAAGGCACGTCACCCAATTCAATAGTCGATTTTTATTAGGCGAGCGATAGCGAAGCTTACATTTTGAGAGAAACCAGCCTTCATCCGGGTACATTTTTGTGTAAGAAATAATAAATATATGTTTAGCTTGAAGGGGGTCTTGGGGCCTCTTTTTTATCCATCTCTCTCTCTCTCTCTCTGTCTCTCTCTCTCTCTCTCTCTCTCTCTCTCTCTCTCTCTCTCTCTCTCTCTCTCTCTCTCTATATATATATATATATATATATATATATATATATATATATATATATATATTATATATTATTATTATTATTATTATTATTATTATTATTATTATTATTTTAGAGGGTCTGGGAATGCATTGTTTTTACCTGTGGGTGCAAACTACAAATGCATTACTCGAAAATCGCAAAACACTCACGACCTTAAATACTAATTAAAGCAAATATCACAATAACCTCCAAAGTGTCGCATGAGATAGTTTTAAACTTTTATTAGCAGTCTAGTCTCCGATACCAGTGCAAATGTCTGGAAATGTCGCCCGAATAGACTTCCCAATCAAATGTTGTAGTCAAAAATTGCTGTATGAGTATTACAAAGTTGAGCGACCGTGTATTAGCCTTTCTTTGTCAATGAGTGAAATAATAGGAAGTAACAGAATGATTAGCGGTGACGTCCAGCCAAGTTGAGGTTATCGTGACTACCTCTATGATTACCTGTACTAGGGCTATACCTCTACCCCCTACCACCTCTCTCTCTCTCTCTCTCTCTCTCTCTCTTTCTCTCTCTCTCTCTCTCTCTCTCTCTCTCTCTCTCTCTCTCTCTCTCTCTCTCTCTCTCTCTCTCTCTCTCTCTCTCTCTCTCTCTCTCTCTTCTTTTCTATCCTTTCCTTCAACTTTCCTTTGCTATCGGATAAAGAATTAAGTCCGGACCACCTCGTTTGGATCGTAAGGTTTGTGTGGCCAGTGTATCTATGTAAATATATGTCTAGGAAACTGTTGGCAACTAGGACACTTTTCTGTTGACGATGTATGTGTGTGGTTGAATAATCTCAGAACTTTATCTTAAAATATACGTCGACAAAATTAATAAAGCATTCTGAAACTTTAGCCGACCATATTTTGTTCACCCCTTCTTTTTTACCGGAGACGTCTTCTTAGCGTAATTTAGCTATATTGAAACGATTTAGTGAAGCTTAAGGGGAGATCTCCACTTGAGGGATTTTTTGCTGGACCCCTTGCTCCCTCATGTTTAGCCCCATTGCTTTTCTAATTTTAAGACGTTCGCCCCATTATTTTGACGATTTTAAGAACTTTCGACCCATTTCTGTCAATGTTAAGACCTTTCGTGCCATTTAGGTGTCGATTTTTTCCTGGCGAGCGATAGCGAGCCTGTTATTTAAGAGGAACCGGCTTTCAGCCGGGACATTTTTCTACCGAAAAATGTACAAATTTATCTTGAAAGGGGCTCAAGGGGGTGTAATCTTAAGCTTGATGGATATCTAGGGACCAAACTAAAAAAAAAAACTTAAGAAGAATCTGTGGTAATAAAATGGGTTACCCCTTTGAGCACCAGCGACGTGTGCTATATTTTACTCTCGCTATATTTGGACGATATCATGCAGCTTAGGAAGGATCTGTGGTAGTTGAAAGAGTTGGTTGATATAGTTAGAAGCCTTATTATTGATAGAGGCCCTCCCTAAACTGAATAAAATCGTCTAATAGTTGCCAGAATATGACAAAAAGAACATCCCTGGTATTGAACGGGTTAAGTGAGATAGTTCGAAGTCTGTTAATTGCTGAATAAAATGTTCTTCTTTTTTTTCTTCTATATTCCAACTACTCCCTCTCGGTCATAGGCTGAGAGCCTGTACATTCAACCGTTCTACATTGAACGGTGAAGCCCTTGAGATCTTGTTCCAGTCTATGCGGTGAGACATGTGAAGCACTTTTAGCTGGAAACCAGCCCTTGCCATCTTGCCTTCGCAGGATGCATGGGGCTTAGTTGCTCACTCATGGCTCGAAGCAGCCCCATCTCTGAAGCTTCCTCACTCCACTGCTTCACTGTCTCTACTCCTAGACTCGGACCCTCACTCTCAGAACGCCACCACGCCACCTATTGAGCAATGAACTTACTAGGCATTGTCCCCCTGTAGTATTTTTGAAAATGAGAATATTCATACAGTGATATTTAGTCAAGGAACAATGAGGGTGTTAACAATGAGGGTATTTATTTGGCGTTTCAGTGGGCTTTGTGGTAATGCACTGATACTAGGTACAGCACAAATTACATCCCAATAATATCTTCCCATTACCATATCGGGTTTCGAACCCGGGTTCATTGAATTACCAATCCACTGGCAAGACCACTCCACCACACCTACCCTAATAGTAGTCAGAATAAATTTAATAAGACGTGAGCGGTGCTGAATAGGTTAAGCATTTGGTGCGTAGTTTTTTTGCTAGCCATTTATTACCATGGGAATTGGTAGGAGTCCTATCTACAGTATATGCATGCCATATTATAGATGTAATGTAGTTGTATGCATAGTAATAACGAAGCGTCGATATAAAGAAATAAAAGCAAACTAGTATCGACAGGCTAACATTTATCCCGAAGAACACCAAGAACAAAGACAACTATAAGAACAATGAAGTCAATCGTTTTTAAGCCTTCGTTTTCGCCGCAAGCAAAGAGAGACAAATTATTTTGTGGGATTGTTTCAAGAGTCTTAAATTTACGCCAAGCAGTAACCAACAATAGTCTCTTATATCCACACGAGGCCTTTGTTTATATACCCACACGAGGCCTTTGTTTATATATTGATGTCAACTTCCCTCTCTGCTCTTCACTTAGGGAAGATATATTATTATTGTTATTTTTATATTATTATTATTATTATTAGTAGTAGTAGTAGTAGTAGTAGTAGTAGTAGTAGTAGTAGTAGTAGTAGTAGTAGTAGTAGTAGTAGCACGGTATATACTGTATAATGCGCTCAACCACGCCCTCTCTCTCTCTCTCTCTCTATATATATATATATATATATATATATATATATATATATATATATATATATATATATATATATATATATATATCCTTTCACAAGCACGCAGCACTTACAAATACACTCACACACAGAAATATGAGATGTCGCGCGCACTCATATGCACGTTCACTTTCTTGCACACATAATGAACGCATACGCACTCACACACTATCACTTTCTTACACACACATAATAAACACACACACACTCACGCACTATCACTTTATTACACACACACACACACACACACAAACAAACAAACAAACTCTACTAACAACAAGGTTCCCCAGAGTGCTGAGGCTTGTATTGCAGGGTAAACAAAGAACAAATAACTAAACCATTCTTGTGTTTCTATTCATTCTCCACAACTATATTTCAACCTGTACACACTTCTCTTCCCCGCCATTCATAGCTCACATCCGGCAACATAGTATTTCCGATAAACTGTATTAACCCCTTCACCACCATTGCGTCATTGTCATCATATTCTGGTTACCATTAGACGATTTTCTTTAGTTTATAATCTACCTCTACGACTCAAATGGGTAAATACGATCTCAATAAACCCTCTTAGTAACATAGGTCCTTCTTAAACTGCATGAAATCATCGAATTATAGCCACAATCAAAGGTAAAAAGACGTCATGGTACTGAAGGGGTTAAGGGGGTAGTCCTTATGGTTTGGTATATTTATTTGTGTATTTATATATGTTTAGTTTGCTCGCTAGACCTCCATCAAGCTTTAATAAAAAAAAACACACACAAAAAAAACCTATTCCCCCTGTCATGATAGATTTGTACATTTTTTTGGTAGAAAAATGTTCCAGCCGAAGGCTGGTTCTTCCTTAAATTACAGGCTCGCTATCGCTCGCCAGGATAAAATCGACATCTAAATGGCACTAAAGGTCTTCAAATCGCCAAACTAATGGAGCGAACGTCATAAAATCTCCAAACTAATGGGGCTAAGCATGAGGGAGAAGGCGTCAAAACAAAAAAATACCTGCCCCTTAAAAGCTTTGTGAGGGTGGGAAAAAGAGAGAATGAAAAAATAAATAAGGTTTAATATTTGTAATTCATATACACGACTAACTCTATCCTGTCACAATAAATAGTCTGTTGACATATTTAAAATTATCCTAAACTTTACAACAATGAAATCCTTCGCAGTGATGGGCGAAATATACGTAGATAAACGTTAGCTTTAAGAAAATATTGAAGAAAACCAAGTGGTCTTTCTATTATATCAACGCTTCGTTCCGTATAGATTTACTCGGTGTGGTAAAGACAAACCCCACCCCACAAGTCTAAGAATGCCACCATCAAATCTTTATGATGGCCCATTTTCCCTGGCCGTAATCGAATATTCCTCGCCGTTGAGCTAAGCATATTCCATAAACGTTGAGAAATGCCCGGGGTGGGTTTTGAAGGAACCCGAGCTTATCGTGAACTGCCTACTGGTCAATACCTTCCTTCACCTGCCAGAGACGCCTGCCACTCAACCCAACAACCCACAACCATCCAGTCCTTATACCGTTTATCTACCTTTATAATATACCTTTTATCTGTCTATAAATACGGCATTAAACCTTGATATCTTATGTCATTCATACGGTTGTTTGGTTGAATTCGGGTGTGTGTGTGTGTGGGGGTGATTACCGCGTGTTTTGTATATTTTTCCCAGCCCCAGCCCCAGCCCGTTCGTCTGACAATGCGGGTGGTGGGTATCGTACATGTTTGAGCGTTATCGTACCTCGTCACCCTGGAGCCTGCGCGATGGCCAGACCCTACTCCCCCCCTCCCCTCCCTCCTCCACTGCCCCTATCCCTACCAGTTTCCCCGAGCCAGTATTGATCTGCTATTTGCATTTCCAAGATGAAAATCGCGTACAACAAACAATATCAGACGGAAATGAGTCACCCCACGGCCCACTCTGGCGTCTAGGACAATTCGTCTAACCAAACACCAGAAAACAGAACTCCAAAGGCGAAACGAAACGAAACGAACCGAAAAATCCCCAACGTAGGACACTCTCTCGCTCTCTAGGAGGTTAGGATTAGTACGAGCGCAAATCCTAGAGCCTCCCGTTACCCCTCTCCTCCCACTCGGAAGTGTGAGTTGTCAGGGTGATTGCAAGTTAAATCCCTTCTTGACATTTAGGATTAGGAGATTTTAGAACCCCCCCCCCCCCTTCCCAATTCCTTCCTTGCCCACTAGACGAAAGGGTTGTTCAGGGAAAAGAGGTGATGAAAAAGAGAAGTTGGGATGAGGGTACCGTGAATTTAAAAAGTTCATTTGTTTTAACCTCTTTTCTCTCTCTCTTACTCTCTCTCTCTCTCTCTCTCTCTCTCTCTCTCTCTCTCTCTCTCTCTCTCTCTCTCTCTCTCTCTCTCTCTCTTGCATACAGAAAGGACAAAAGAAGTCAAGACCAAAGAGATTTTGATTCCTTCAAAAATATGTGTAGAAGAGTTAAGTCTCTTATAAAGGAACCAAAGGAAAATGAAGAACTAAGGGTTGCAGCCCTCTGTAAATAGAGTCCTAAAGAGTTTTTCAGCTATGAGAACAGCAGGAAGCCATTCAAAAGTAGCATTGGACCTCTAAAGGACCCAACAACCCAACTTCAAACTTCTGACACTGATATAGCTAAAGCCATAAATTACTATTTTGCCCCAATATTCACAAAGGAATATACCAGTGACATATCAAGTCCAGGACTAGTGCATGAGGGTGAAGTTCTTGGCAAAATTCGATGTACCCCAGAGGAGGTAGCACACAGAATAAATAAGTTAAATAGGTTCAAGTCATCTGGCCCAGAGTTGTACGAGAAGTGCGAGATGAAATCACACCTTTCTTGGCAGACTTCTTCAATAAATCACTAGAAAATGGAGAGGTCCCTGAAGACTGGAAACTGGCCAATATGACCACAATCCTTAAGAAAGGGGATCACGAGTGTCCCAAGAATAATCGGCAAATTAGCTTGACTAAGGGATACTAGCAGACAAGATAGTTGACTACTTAGAAATCCACAATTTAATTACAGATTCCCAACATGGATTCAGGCAACACCGATCATGTCTTACTAATTTGCTGGAATTTTTCCATGAAATGCTGAGTGACTATGACACAAGTAGAGTCATAGACATCCTTTTCTTAGATTTTCAAACCACTTTTGACAAAGTGCCTCATTGCAGGCTAATGTCAAAAGTGAGTGTGCTAGGTATCAATGCGTCTTGGATCTTGAAAGGGTTAAAATACCGCCTAGAAATGCGTCTTGGATCTTAAAAGGGTTAAAATACCGCCTAGAAATGCGTCTTGGATCTTGAAAGGGTTAAAATACCGCCTAGAAATGCGTCTTGGATCTTGAAAGGGTTAAAATACCGCCTAGAAATGCGTCTTGGATCTTGAAAGGGTTAAAATACCGCCTAGAAATGCGTCTTGGATCTTGAAAGGGTTAAAATACCGCCTAGAAATGCGTCTTGGATCTTGAAAGGGTTAAAATACCGCCTAGAAATGCGTCTTGGATCTTGAAAGGGTTAAAATACCGCCTAGAAATGCGTCTTGGATCTTGAAAGGGTTAAAATACCGCCTAGAAATGCGTCTTGGATCTTGAAAGGGTTAAAATACCGCCTAGAAATGCGTCTTGGATCTTGAAAGGGTTAAAATACCGGCTAGATCATAAGTACTCGCTTTTTCTGGACCCCCTTCTCCCTCATGTTTAGCCTATTAATTTTGAGGTTTTGAGGGGTTTTTTCCCGTTAGTTTGGCGATTTTGAGATCTTTCGCCTCATTGTGTTCTCAATATTAAGACCTTTCGTGCCCTTTAGGTGTCGATATTTTCCTGGCGAGCGATAGCGAGCCTCTATTTTTAGAAGGAATCAACCTTCGGCCGGGACATTTTTCTACCGAAAATTGTACAGATTTATCTTGAAAGGGGGTCTAGGGGGTGTTATTCTAAGCTTGATGGAGGTCAAGTGAGGAAACTAAGAAATACATCAGTAACTAAATATTCTGTACTAGGAGGGGTACCCGGCGTTGCCCGGGTTTAAATTCTACTACCATAATCACCATCATCAATGACTACTACCACAATCATCACAATACTACTACTACCATAATCACCGGCCTCGACCTCCCTGTGCCTCATTAAACGGCAACCTCGATTTCGGCCGCTAAATGACCTCCGATTTTGGATCTGACCTCATCCGTACCCCTATTTTGGGGGCTGCGAACAACTTTCGTTCCATACACCTTTTCGATCGGAGGCCTCCTTCTGCCCCAAACGGCCATTTTTTTCGTTTTTCTTTCGCTCCCGTATACTACATAAGTTCTGCCGAAAATTTTATTAAACAAAAGTGTCTCTGATTTCCACTAAACTCGCCTAAAACCATCTCCAAAGCCTGGGCTTTCCAACGGTGCCCCACACTCCCACCTGGCACCAAAACTGTGGGAGGAGTTTAGTAACAAAGGTCGGGTAACTCGGGTAACTGACAAACAAACAAACAAACATTGACCTTTATTTATTAAGATAGACCAAAAACCAAGGACTACTCCCCTTAAAGTCTGGGGGGGGGGGGATTTTAATCGACTCCTCCTATTTCGCCCCATTAGCTTGCCAATTTTCAGACGTTACTCCATTCATTACTCCATTAGTTTGGGGATTTTAAGACGTTTCGCCCTAAGCAGGTGCCGATTTGTTCTGGGCAAGAGATGGCAAGCCTGCAATTTAGTGGAAACCGACCATCGGCAGGTTTCTAAAAATAGTAATATATAATCAATACATGAATAAATAGTAATATATAATCAATACATGAATAAATTGCTCAAAAATTATCCAAACAATCATAGCCTTGGATAATTATGAACCTAAAGCCCCCAAATAAATCACCAATCGTCGGATGAGCTAGTGTTAAGGGGGAGGTAGTGGCTTTTCATGGACTCCCTTCTCCCTCATGTTTAGCCCCATTAGTTTTGAGATTTTAAGACGTTTTTTTTCGTTAGTTTGGCGATTTTAAGACCTTTCATCCAATTAATTTCTTAATATTAAGACATTTCGTTTCATTTAGTTGGCAAATTTTTTCCTGGCGAACGATAAGGAACCTGTAATTATAGGAGGAACCGAATTTCGGCCAGGACAGTTTGCTACAGAAAAATTTGCAAATTTATCTCGAAGGGGGATTTTGGGAGTGTGTGTGTGTGTCTTTTTTTTTTTTTTTTTTTTTTTTTTTAAAGCTTGGAGGTCTACCGAGGAAACTAATAACTAAATGAATAAATAAATTGACCAAAAATCAACCTTACCCCCTTAGGTGTCAATTAGATCAATATATCGTCTTGGAACCTCGACTGAATGGATTTGAACCTGATTAACCCTTGCAGTACCGGTGTCGTCCATTTAACGTCTATTCCGGCTACTATCAAACGATTTTATTCAGTTTCAAAAGGGCCTCCAGCAATCAACAGGCTTCGGAGTATCTCCCCCACCCCATTTGACTACCACAGATCCTTCTTAAACTGCACAAAATCGTCTAAATAGTGTTATTCTATAGCCTTTTAACTGGTAGACATCCTTCATAAGCTGAATAAAACCGTCAGGTGAAGGTATTGAGGGATAAGCCTTTACAACGGCACCTCGTATCTACATTCTACTTTTCCTATTTTTCTGAAGAGTGTAGAGAGGGGAGAAGGGGTGATGGAGAGAGAAGAAGCTGTTGGAGTGGCTTTGCTATGTGTGTTATTAGTCTGTATCGCTTAATAGTTGCCCGAATAAAATGAAAAGGGCGTCACCAGTACTGTATGAGTTAAAATTAGCTCGTCTACTCTGGTCCCTTTTGAGTTACAGAGGTTACGATTGCTGCCCAACCTAGAATGAACGGACTATAGTCATGACCTTCAATAAGCTGCGTGATAGAGATCGTTTGGACTGTTGTTGCTTACTTTCTTTTGTATTATGCTTAACTCTCTCTCTCTCTCTCTCTCTCTCTCTCTCTCTCTCTCTCTCTCTCTCTCTCTCACTTTATCTGGCCCAGGCATCTTTTTCGGAAGTTTATTATTATCCTGTGTGTGTGTGTGTGTGTGTGTGTGTGTGTGGGTGTGGGTGGATGGGTGGGTGTGAGAGAGAGAGAGAGTGTGTGAAAGTGAGAGAGTGAGAGTGTGAGAGCGATTGAAAGTGAGTATGAGAGGTTAGATATACAATACAAAGTACCAAATTGAATTGAATACAAAGGAAAACAAGCAACAGCAGATATATACCGCTCCATACGAGATTGTTTATAGCTAACGTACCAAAACCTTAAGAGAAGGAGACACTATATATATATATATATATATAATATACTTGTTCTTAGTGTCCTCGTTAGATCTCCATCAAGCTTAAAAATACACCCCCAAGACCCCCCTTCGAGATACATAAATGTACATTATTTATCGGTAGAAAAATGTCCACGCCGACAGCCGATTCCTCCTATAATGTCCACGCCGACGGCCGATTCCTCCTATAATGTCCACGCCGACGGCCGATTCCTCCTATAATGTCCACGCCGACGGCCGATTCCTCCTATAATGTCCACGCCGACGACCGATTCCTCCTATAATGTCCACGCCGACAGCCGATTCCTCCTATAATGTCCACGCCGACGACCGATTCCTCCTATAATGTCCACGCCGACGGCCGATTCCTCCTATAATGTCCACGCCGACGACCGATTCCTCCTATAATGTCCACGCCGACGGCCGATTCCTCCTATAATGTCCACGCCGACGGCCGATTCCTCCTATAATTACAGGCTTGCATCGCTTGCCAGGAAAAAATCATCACGTAAGCTGTGCAAAATTGTCTAAACATACCTTGCATAATATAACAAAATACGTCGTCGATACAGAAGGGGTTAATGAAGAAATGATGAAACAAGAATAACGTGTTCGGTCTAAGGGACATATAGCCTGTTGTTTTAAGCTAGCGAGAATTGTACTCATCCCCGTTATAAGGGAGGACTATAGTGTATTCCTGAGACCTCTATCAAGCTTATAAAACACCACCAAGACCCACCAAGACACCACCAAGACCCACCAAGACACCACCAAGACCCACCAAGACCCACTTCAAGAAAACTTTGTAAATATTTCGGTAGAATAATATCCCGGCCGATAGTCGCTTTCTCTTAATTTAGGGGGAACCGGCCTTCATCCGAGACATTTTTCTACCGAAAAATGTACACATTTATCTTGAAAGGAGGTCTTGGAGGTATTTATGTAAGCTTGGTGGAGGTCTAGGGAGTAAACTAAATACCTTTCCATAAATAGGTTCTCTTTCCATTTGTCACTACCTACATGAAACACTTTGCATGCTTATGAATTATAATTAATTTGCCATATCTGGGCCTCATTACATAACTGCTCCAAATATTTCGAGAGAGAGAGAGAGAGAGAGAGAGAGAGAGAGAGAGAGAGAGAGAGAGAGAGAGAGAGAGAGAGAGAGAGAGACTAAAATAACGAGATCGCGAACCCAAAGAAGGTTAGAGAGAAAGAGAAGGAAACAGGTACCCAGCCATCTATAGGGAGAGTGAGGCCAACTAGGTCAACAAGGACGCCGGACTATATAATATCACACCGTATTCTGTTTAAGGGGATGTATATTTTGTATTTGTATTTTTTCTGAGCCCCCTTCTCCCTCATGTTTAGCCCCTTTAGCTATCAAATGATAAGTCTTTCGCCCATTTCTGTGTCTGTATTAAGACCTTCCGGGCCATTTAGGTGTCGATATTTTCAGGGCGAGCGATAGCGAGCCTGTAATTAAGGAGGAATCGGCATTCGACCAGGACATTTTCTACCGAAAAATGTAAATATTTATCTCAAATGGGGGTCTTATTTTTATTTGTATTTGTTTTTGTAATAATTGATTAAGCTTAATTGAGGTATATGAAGGACGCAACAAAGCTTATCAAATAATATATATATAAATATACTACTAGTAATCCTACACAATAATCAAGAATTGCTGTTTGATATCATTGTTCAGTTTATCCATATCGTGATAAGTAAAGGGTGAATAGAGCGACTTAAGGGGAGATTTCCACTTGAGGAATTGTTTTCTGGATCCCGTTCTCCCTCATGTTTAGCCCCATTGCTTTTGAGATTTTAAGACTTTCGCCCCATTATTTGGCGATCTTAAGAACTTTCGCCCCATTTCTGTCAATTTTAAGATCTTTCGTGCCAATTAGGTGTCGATTTCTTCCTGGCGAGCGATAGCGATCCTGTAATTTGAAAGGAATCGGCCTTCGGCCGGGACATTTTTCTACCGAAAAATGTACAAATTTATCTTGAAAGGGGGTCTAGGGGGTGCAATCGTAAGCTTGATGGAAATATAAGGAACACAATAAAACCCTCCCCTTAACCCCCTTCACCACCATTACGTCATTTTCATCACATTCTGGTTACCATTAGACGATTTTCTTTAGTTTATAATCTACCTCTGCAACTCAAATGGGTAAACACAATCACAATAAACCCTTTCAGCGACATAGGTCCTTCTGAAACTACATAAAATCAATATCATTTTAGCCAGAATCAAAGATAAAAAAAGACGTCATGGTACTGAAGGGGTTAAGGGGGGGGGAGGGTTTCATTGTTTTGGTCTATTTATTTATTCATTAATTTTATATTCTTTAGTTTCATTCCTAGATCTCTATCAAGCTTAATAAAAAAAAAAAAAAAAAAAAAAAAAAAAAAAAAAAAAAAAAAAAAACATCCCCAAGATCCCCCCCCTTCTAGATAAATGAGTATATTGTTTCGGCTCGGTATCGCTCACCAGGAAAAGATCGTCACCTAAATGGCACGGAAGGTCTTATCTTAATATTGCCAACAAAATGGGGTGAGAGGTCTTAAAATCCCCAAACTAATGGACCGAACGTCTTAAAATCTGAAAACTAATGGGGGTAAACATGAGAAAGAAGGGGGTGCAAAGAAAAAAAAAAAAACACAGGCACAATGGTAGTGTTTTAGACTGACAATTGAAAAGTTTATGGTTCGATTCCCGGGCAGAGCGAAAGGCAGGCTGATATTATGTTCCCGTCTCGCCTGTGTGTGCTGTGCCTTAACCCTTTAAGTACCAGCGACGTGTTTTATATTTTATTCTGGTTATAATTAGACGATATTATGCAGCTTAGGAAGGATCTGTGGTAATTAAAAGGGTTGGTTGAGATAGTTTGCAGCCTTATTATTACTAGAGGCCCTTCCTAAACTGAATAATATAATCTAATAGTTGCCAGAATATGATAGAAGACGTCCCTGGTACTGAAGGGGTTAATTGGGTCCACACAGAGGGCTTCCTTTCGTTGTCTCTACAGTAGGATACACAGTTAAGGGTACGACGTTATGCTATTTTGTATTTATATTTCTTTGTTACTGATATACATTTGTTCTCCCTGGACCTCTATCAAGCTAAACAAATATATATATAAAATCACCCCCAAGACCCCCCTTCGATATAAATTTGTACAATTTTCGGTAACAAAATGTAAGGCCAGTTTCTACTAGATTACAGGCTCGCTATCACTTGCCAGGAAATAATCGACACCTAAATGGCACGAGAGGTCTTAATATCGACAAAGAAATGGAGCGAAAGGTCTTAAAATCGTTGAACTAATATTTTGTTCTATGTGAATGGAGACAAAAGGCAGGTTGCCTGTAACGAGTGACTCCCCCAAAGCCAAAAGAGTGACAGAGCCAAATTCAAGGGACTTTGGAGTCAAAATGCTTGGACACACGAAGTTTGAAACAGTTTAAGTTAATGGATGAAGGAAAGATTGATTGAGGGAGAGAGTTCCAGAGTTCACTTGTTGAGTAGATGAAAGACTGAGAAAATTTGCCAATTCTTGGGTTGGAGAGCTGGACAGAATAGGATGGGAATTTGTTGAAAAACGGGTGCCTCACACTCGCCGCAAGGGAGGGGGTATGCACTGAGAGAGTTCTGAAGAACACTGATTGTTGTAATAGCGATGGAAGAGTGAAAGAGATGCAACATTGCGGCGTGTAGAAACAGTTTGTAGGGTATTAGTATGAGGAAGTGAGTTGATGAGGCGAAATAATTTTGATTCAACTTGTTCGAGAAGTGTGGTATGGGTGGGCCTCCCTACACATGCGAACAATACTCAATACAGGGGCGCACTGTGCCCCGATACAGAGCAAGAAGCTGTACGGGGGTGAAGAACCCACAGGGATGGTTGAGCACACCTAACTTTTGGGAAACTGTTTTAGCAAGAGTGGTAATGAGATCATTCCAAGAGAGATCGGACGAAAAAGATACACCTAGAATATTGAGAGAAGATGAAGGGTTGAGTTGTGTATTGTTGAAGAATAGTTGATAGTTTTGTGGAAGAATGCAATGGAGAGATAGAGGGAGAAACTGGGTCTTGGAGGCATTGAAAGTAATAAGATCTTCTCTGCCCCAATCAGAAATAATTTACATATCAGAAGATAGGCATTCTATGGCCTCGTTATGTTTGTTTTGAAGTGCTTGCATGCTGGATTGATGTGAAAAACTAGTTGAACAGTGTGAGGTAGAGTCGTCAGAATATGAATGGATAGGACTAGAGGTACAGTTGAGTAGATAATTAATTAATATTAGAAATAGAATTGGAGACAGGACAGATCCCTGAGGAAAACTGGAGTTGATAGGTTGAGGAAGTGAGCGATGGCCATCCACAACTGCAGCTATGCAGTTGTCTAAAAGGAAATTAGAGTCAAAGGCACAGATGGAGGAATAGAAACCGAAGGAGGGTAGTTTGGAAATTTTGAGATTTGTGCCAGACTCTATCGAAGGCTTTCGATATGTCTAGCGTAATAGAAAAAGTTTCACCGAAGTCCCGAAAGAAGGATGACCAAGAGTTAGTAAGATAAGCAAGATCACCAGTAGAGCGGCCCTTAAGGAAACCATACTGGCGATCTGAAAGTAGATTATGGGAAGATAAATGCTTAAGAAACTTTGAGTTAAGAATAGTTTCAAAAACTTTAGAAATGCAAGAGATGAGAGTAATTGGACGATAATTGGAGGGTTGGGAGCGGTCACCCTTTCTTGGGACAGGTTGAATAAGAGCAAACTTCCAACAAGAAGGAAAGACAGAGACGAAAGAGTTTGCCTAGGCAGGGAGTCAGCACAGAACAGTTTTTGAGTGCAACAGGAGGAACACCATCCAGTCCGTACGCCTTCTTAGTATTAAGCCCAGAGAGGGCAGAAAGTACATTCTTAGAAGAGATTATGATCTTCGGCATAAAGTAAGTGTGAGGGGGGTGGAGAGGGAAGAGTAGCACCAGAATCATCCAAGGTGGAGAATTTAGCAAAAGTTTTAGCAAAGAGTTCAGTTTTGTCAGAGGAAAAGGTGACAGTGGTACCGTCAGAGTGGAAAAGAGAAGGGAAAGACGAGGAAGTGAAATTGTTGGAGAGGTTTTCACCTAATCATTAATTGCTTTGTTTTGAGTGCCAATGGGGTGTTTTAAAGATTGTTTTATGCTCTGGATCTATTGAGGACAGTCGCAGTGCACTAGAAAAACCTCTATTGAGGATAGATTGAATTGTATCCGATATCTATAAAATACTGTATAGTAACTATTCTCAATGTCTCTATGCTAGATTCAGGGTGTATATATTGTATAACAAATATTATACATCCACTTTGTTTCATCTCGTTTGTTCTTGATCAGTACTCAAAGTGTATGAATTGATTGAACTTCCGCTGACCCTATATTCCCTTGACCATGGTATAGAAGCAAACCATAAACAACGAACGAAGAGGTATTGAGGGTGGGGAGCTGGGTCGAGCACAAGGCTAGTGTGGGGCGCAGTAGACACAGTGCGCGGGAGAGGTCGTATTTTGGTCAGCCGTCAGGTAGACAGACCTATTGTATATAGATCTTGAACGTATCACAACACAGAATAGTAACGTAACACAACATAGCCCAACGCAACATAGGATCACATAGAATAACGTATCACAACATAGCATATCAAAGCACAATAACATAACACAAAATACATAGTACATTAATACAAGGGGAAAATATATATCGTATAAAATCGATACGTGATCTTAAAGGTAACCCAGAATCCCATTTATATCTCGAGTCAGTAAAAACAAGGATATCAACACCTCCCTATAAAAGGATCTGAATGGAGGGAGGAAGCAGAGGGAGGAAAACACTTCACTTGTTTGTCTTCTCTCTCTCTCTCTCTCTCTCTCTCTCTCTCTCTCTTTTTTTTTCTCTCTCTCTCTCTCTCTCTCTCTCTCTCTCTCTCTCTCTCTCTCTCTCTCTCTCTCTCTCTCACCACACACACACACACACACACACACACACACACACACACACACACACACACACACACACACACACACACACACACACACACACACACACACACACACACACACACACACACACACACGCACTCTGGCCAATAGAAACTAGCCAATGTGACTTCAATCTTTAAGAAAGGGAATCATTAGTGTCCCAAGAAGTATAGGCCAATCAGCTTTACTTCTATCATAGTAAAACATTTTTAAGTGATACTAGTAGACAAGATAGTTGACTACTTGAAAATCCTCAACTTAATTACAGATTCCCAATATAGTTTTAGATGACATCGATCATGTTTTTCCAATTTGCTGGATTTTGTCTATGTAATGCTAAGTGAGTATGACAAAAGTAGAGCCATATAAATATCCTTTACTTAGATTTTCAAAACGCTTTTGGCAAAGTGCCTCATTGTAGGCTAGTGTCAAAAATAAGTGCACTAGGTATAAGAATGCAGGTCACTAATTTAATAGAAAGTTAGCTAACAGTTAGACAGCAACAAGTGGTTTTCAATGTTTTTTTTTTTCTGAGTGGACAACTTAGGATGGATATTAACAGACTGGGTGAATGGTCTGTGACATGGCAGATTCCACTAAATTTGGAAAAATGCAAGGTTATGCATATCGGCCAAGCAAACCCCAAGTCAGACTATTCATTATTGGGAATGCCTCTGGAAGTGACTGACTTGGAAAAGGATTTGGGTGTTCTGATTAGCAGTGACCTAAAAATGTCTACCTGGAAAAAACTTATAACGCAACATCCTTCAGAAGTTGTAAATAGTTCTTCAGCAAAGCAAGTCAAGAACAGAGTAGATATTCTAAAGTATGCACACTCTGCAATGAGTGAAGTGCACTACACAATCTCCCTCTATCCACTTTTGAATATCTCTCCAGCATGGACAACAACTCTTTGATATACTAACCATTCCTTGTAACTCATTGTAACTCACTCTCACTCTCCCTCTCTCTGCAGGTAGTTTTCATCAACGGTTGGTCCCTGAGGAACCAGTTCCCAGAACTTGGGAGCACTCTCAGCTACAGAGAGTTTGGTGCTGCAGCCATAACAAAATAATGGAGTAATGATGATAGTGGATTATGCAGGCGCTTTCACCTTCTCAATAGTAGGACGCACTCTTATATTTTATTCTAGGTATCATCAGACGATTTTATTTGGTTTAGGTAGGCCCATCTAATATCCATATGGTCGGTTAACTGTGACTACCTCAACTCCTCTCTAAATTGAATATAATCGTCTACCAATAGCTATAATAATGGGCAGTATAGCGTCATTGTATGCTGAAGGGGTTAAACTTATCAGATATAGAATGTTTCACAAAATCTAGATAGTGAAAATAGAAGGTGGGATATTGATATGCAATTAATCTACACTCTAAAACAATATGCCTATGAAACTTGTTATTAAAATTTCATAATTTATATATTATTAATTTCACCACAACACCCAACACTCCCAATGAAATTATTAAAGTATATATGATCCGCCAGGATTCGAACCCGGGTTATCACACTAATATACCCTTGAGATATACTGGTAGTGATGAATCCATTTAATCAAAGGATAACAAGGTACATCAAATAATCACTATCAATATACCCAACTGTATTTAGCTTTATACCTCTTTATTGTTTAAGTGTAAACAATACCTGGATTTTAGTTAATTGCAAGATAAAACAAAATCGTTAGGTGTGGACCTCATTCTCGGCTACTCTGTTTGTACAGGCCTCCACATTAATTTGTTGATAAGGATGAAACCCTTTAAACCGGCTTCGCACGAGCACTTTAGCGGGAGATGTAGTATTAGAGCTACAGTATCGGAGCAAGAAACATGCTGAACTAATTGATATCTTTCCATTTCATATGTAATGGTCGTCTGCATCATGTGCCTCATATTTTCTAATTACCTTAACCCATTCAGTACCGGTGCCTTGTAACTTTATTCTGGCTACTATTACACGATTGTATTCAGTTTCAAAAGGGCCTCCAGCATTGAACAAGCTTCGTACTATCTCACTTCACCCTTTTTGCTACCACAGATCCTTCTTAAGCTGCACAAAACCGTCTAAATATAAGCTGCACAATATCGTCTAAATATAACAAGCATTAAATTAAAAGACGTCGCCGGTACAGTAGGGGTTAAAGAAGCCTATGAACTACAAGAATACATTTCACAAATCCTTGAAAATTATATGATAACAACAAACAAGCTTCCTTAATAAGATATAGATAGTTCTTCAGTTAAACAACTTAAGACAAAATAGCTAATATCGTTTACAATAAGTAATGAACGCACTAAACTACACAATCCCCTTTACTCCACCTATAGTTATCTGCAAGGTCTTTGAGATACTAACTACCATTTATGGCTCTGTGTCTCTCTTTCTAACTCTAACTCTCTCTCTCTTTCACACACACACACACACACACACTCCCTCTCTCTCTCTCTCATAAAAGTGGTCCACTCGCTATAATTACCCTTTTATGCTGTGACTCTTCTTGTTGTTCTCAGAGTGCTGGTGAATAAACATCTGGACTTCTCTTTCTTCTCCTTATTTGTTGTTTTTTATTTGTATTTCCTTTGTTCTTTACTGTACGAGTCTCTGCTGGTCTTTCCCATTTTCTGTTTCGTGTCTTATCTTCCATTTTCTTCGACCTGTTCTCGTTTTCTTTCATATAATTATATATTTTGTTCAGTTGTTTTTACTCTCTTTTCGAGTGCATTTAAATTGTTCTTTAAATTTCTGATTTTCCTTATATTTGTTTGCATTTTTGCTCTTCAAATTTGCTTCTTTTAGCTATTTTTTCATCCTAACCCCTCCCGCTCTTTTGTATTCCCTTTGTAATGTTCTGTCTTTCTTTTGTGTTCCATCCTTTTTTTTTCTTTCCCCCCTCTTCTTCTTCTTCTTCTTCTTCTTCTTCTTCTTCTTCTTCTTCCATCTTCTCCTACCCCTCCTCCTCTTCTTCTGCTTCAATTTTCTCTTCTTCTCCTTCTTCATACATCTCCTAGTCTTATTCTTCTGTTTTCTATCTTTCCATAAATTCCTTTAGGCAATTTTATAACTGGCAAGGATCTACATTTATAACTTCATATATTGTACGGCATTTTACCAGAGAGAATGGAAAGTGGGAACAGAACCTCCTGGTTTGCCTCACTTTAACCAATGCTTCCACTTTCTTTAGTTTGTTTTTATCTCCACTAGAATTAAGACTTGACCACTTCGCTGGAGCCGTGTGGTCTGCATGGTCAGTGTGTGTAGGTAATTTGTCTCTTTTTGTTCTCTTTAAACTTCCCAAAGGTGTGGAGAGACTAAACAAACACTGCGTCTTACAGAACATCCACACTCCCCACCTCCACTCCCTCACAATCACTCCCACAATCTTGGAGTGTTTGATTGTGAGAACCTATTTATATGGAACCTTATTTTGTCTTAAATTGTAATTATATATATATATATATATATATATATATATATATATATATATATATATATACACACTATTTTGACTAAGTTATAAATTCAGACACCTATAGAAACCATTATTTCATACAGAAGCTATAAAGGAGTACAAAGGAGTACAAAGAAAATCAAGCAACAACAGGTCTGGTGACCCTTCTAGGCTGCTTGGCCTCCAAAACACTGATTAATAAAGTTATTCATTTACAAACGCAGTCAGTCGCGGGTTTGATGCAACATATTTGTCTAGGCGAAGTTTAAATGTATCAACGGTGCTGCAGTCTAGGATAGGGGTTTACTGCTCTATGGTGCTGTGCTATATAGGGGTTTACTGCTCTATGGTGCTGTGCTATATAGGGGTTTACTGCTCTATGGTGCTGTGCTATATAGGGGTTTACTGCTCTATGGTGCTGTGCTATATAGGGGTTTACTGCTCTATGGTGCTGTGCTATATAGGGGTTTACTGCTCTATGGTGCTGTGCTATATAGGGGTTTACTGCTCTATGGTGCTGTGCTATATAGGGGTTTACTGCTCTATGGTGCTGTGCTATATAGGGGTTTACTGCTCTATGGTGCTGTGCTATATAGGGGTTTACTGCTCTATGGTGCTGTGCTATATAGGGGTTTACTGCTCTATGGTGCTGTGCTATATAGGGGTTTACTGCTCTATGGTGCTGTGCTATATAGGGGTTTACTGCTCTATGGTGCTGTGCTATATAGGGGTTTACTGCTCTATGGTGCTGTGCTATATAGGGGTTTACTGTTCTATGGTGCTGTGCTATATAGGGGTTTACTGCTCTATGGTGCTGTGCTATATAGGGGTTTACTGCTCTATGGTGCTGTGCTATATTGTGCTGTGTTGTGAAAGTAACTATATTTGTGTAAAAAGCTGAAGTTGATGAATAGTGTAGTGTTGTATTTCATAGTAAGTGGTGTACAGTTATGCCATGTGATCACTAGAAGTATTTTACGAAGTGTACACCTACATTATTAGCACCAAAAGCTTGCCACATAACTTAGTTAACTTTTTATTGTGCTGGTTAAGTTGGCCAAAGTTATTTGTCTCAGTTTCTGGTTTAATAAGCGCAAATGAATGACAACGATTCTGCCTCAGATGAAGGGGAAAGTTCCCCTCCTCTCCCTCCACCACTTAACCTCATCACTCAGGAAAATGAGGGCAGCGGAAAGGAGAATACTGACTCTCACCTCCTCTCTCTTCTTGAAGGAGCTACCCCTGCACCTGATGATAATGAACATTGAATCAAATGGTAACCATTTCACACTCTTCTGGGGAGATTTCGTTATCATTTTCTGGTATTGTTAACCAAATAGCTCTGGCTTTGGTCAAGCCAGAGATCAGAAGAGGAAACAAACATTGAAGCATAAACACCGTAAGGCTAACTCTCTATCCTTTGACTGGACTGTGGGCACCCTACAGCCATGCCCATGCACTCTCCCTCCTCGTAAGTATGTTCGTGTAAATTTCCCAAGTGATGCTGACTTTGAAGTTAAGTTTCGTTGGTATTCTTAGGCAAGTTGAGCTAATGTAGACAAAGAAATTTAGCTCTGGAAAGACGAGGCTTCCCATGTAACTGTGACAAATGACGAAGACTACACAAAACTCCTTTTTCATATGTTATATGTGGGTATCAAGATGATCAAACAAGGAACATCAAACTTCTAATTGGGATTTATGGTGTTCATGCCGATATTGGTCTAAAACCTTTGGAGTCCAATAACCTGCCAAACCTATCTCGTTTAAATATTGCTGGCATTACACTTGGAGTGAATGGGAGCAATCCAAAAGGGATTGAATAACACACCATTGATCTTAATAGACTGAGTGAATGGTCTGTGACATGACAGATGCCATTTAAGCCAGAGAAGTGGAAGGTGGTGGATATCAGTCAAGCAACTCTCAATCACTACTGAGTAAGAATTTAGAATTAACTGAATTGAAGAAAAAAATGATTGGCAAAAACCAAAAGTTTTCTAAGCAATTCATTGAAGTAGAGAAATTACTGAGCTATATTAACTATTATTATTATTATTATATGAGATGCCGAAGTCTCCAACCAGGGTGCAGAAACACCATCAAGATCAATCCACACAAAACACCCGGAGGCACTGGAGAGAGACTATGGCAACTTAGGAAAAAATAAAAACATACACTGTATACTGTACTGTACATATACACATATTAAACACAGATAACATATTATGCAGTGGAGGATATCAAGCTTAAATATAATACAAAAAACGACAAAAAACTAACAGTATATACAGTATATATATATGATTAAGAAGATAGTCCTGACATCCTATATTGCTGTGATACGGCTTCTTGATTAGGCTGTGCATCTGGTTTCCATCACCTTGGAAGGAGCGATTAGATAGAGTGCAAGCTAGGGCTACTGAACTAATTCCATCAATTAGGAGAATGATCTACGAGGAGCAGTTGAGAGAGTTCGTTTTCTATTTATTGGAAACGCGTATATTACGAAGCCAGCTTATTGAAGTTGTAAATATACTAAGTGGGTTTGACAAGACGTTTTAGCTCAATATGAACTAAACTCGCATCCATGGCTGGAAGTTACAGCTGAAGAGGTTTAGCACGAGTAGGCCTATTGTAAATGCTGACATTTTGTTCATATAAAGTATTTGCTCTACTTGGAACAAATTTCCCACATAAGTTATATATAGTTTTTCTGTAGAACAATTTAAGAACAAAGTGCTGCTCCCAACACTCTCGTATGGAAGTGAGACATGGACAGCAAGACCGAGGACCTCTCCAAACTGAGAGCTGTGGAGATGAGCTTTTTCAGAAAGGCAGCTGGTGTGAATAGGCTAGATGGGCCAAGTAATAGGGAAGTGTATGAGTCTTTTGGAATGGAAGAGCAAGCTTTAGGCATTGATTGTGGAGTGGTTGAGTGGATAAAGAGAAGTACTTTGAGGTGGTATGGTCATGTTCAGAGAATGGATGAAGACAGAATGCCAAGAAAGATATATGGGAGTCAGGTGAGTGGAACAGCTAGTAGTGGAAGACCACCTATGGTATGGGAAAAGAAAGTGGAAACATATATTGAGTAAAAATAAAGCGGCATTGTGGCACGGGCAAAGGAGGCATGTCTTGACAAAGTAGCTTGGAGACGTTTCTGTCATGGCCATCCTTTAGCGGGGGTTTCCCAGGGGGAAACAAGGAGTCGGAGATGATGATGATGATGAATAGATAGTATTTGAACACTTTGCAACATGTGTACTACCCCATACAATCTCTCCTTTTCTTTCACCAAAATTATGTCCCTGGAAAAGAACTGCAATGTCTTTGAGATACTAATTATTCCTTGTCCATGCACACTCATCTTCTATCTTCAATAACTCACTCACTCACTCTGTTTCCTCCTCCTTTTTCAATCCTTGTTTCAAAGCCAAAGGTGGATGTTATGTATATTTGCACAACAAACTCACTTGCTCTTTTATTCCTGACTTCGACTTCTCTGAATTCTCAACTCTCTGGCTCAAACTTTCCTGTCATTTTCAAACTAAATATTTATGTGCTGTCTATCAATCCTCTAACTACTGACTTTCCTCAATTCTTTGACTATCTAAACTCTTGGTCATTTTCTTTTTGGGACTTTGGTGAAACTTTTTATATTGCGCTAGACATAATATCTAAAGCCTCTGATATCTATCTATCTATCTATCTATCTATATGCTCAGGCCCAATCCCCATTTTGGGGGTAGCCGACTCAAGACAGAGCAAGAACAGGGAAAACACAAAAACAACATAAAACAAAAAATAAACACAGATAAAAAACACAAACTCACACACATCCAGGTCACCCAGGAGAAGACCCAGAGACCAGGGTTACCAAGGTCGCTCCAGCACTCCCCCGGCCCCTGACCACCCGGAGAGGTTCCGATCTCGGCAGGCAGACATGCAGCGGAGCCAAAGCCACAAGCCCTCCCACCACACTTCCAGGCACACCCTTCATATTAATCGTCCCCCCGGGCCAGGCGCCTGATGGACTATTATCTAGTCGAACTTGCGCCCGACCCCTTACTCCAAATGACCATGTGTTCACTCAACTATTCGCAAGCATTCTCCATTCACTCCTGTCCACCACCACTTCCCCTGCCTGATCTATAGTCATTCCTCTATCATCCAAAGCCTTTCTTACACAGTCTCTCCATCTCAATGGGGGTCTTCCTGCCCTTCTATCTCCCCTTGTACCTGACTCACATATTCTCTTTGTAAGCCTTTCATCTCCCATTCGTTCAACATGACCATACCAGCTCAGCACCCTTCTGTCCACTCTGGCTGACAAATGTTCCTGCTGCCCCACTCTCCTACGTATCTCTTCATTCCTCTGATATAGTTTGGCACAAATCTCTTATTTCTAAACTACTTTTCTTTGTCTTAAACTAACCTAACCTAACATAACCTAAGCAACCTATCAACTCCAATGTTCCTCAGGGTTCTGTCCTGTCTCCAGTTATCTTTCCAATATTCATTAATGATCTACTCAACTATACCTCTAGTCCTATCCATTCATATGCTGATGACTCTACCGTACACTATTCAACTATCTAATGGTAATGTTGGACAGGTTGGGAGAGAGGTATCCTGACCAGGATTCGAACCCACTCACTCCAGGTAAATTTGGGAGAGTTGGGCACCGTAACCACTCGGCCATGAGGCATCCACTCATGGCCGAGTGGCTACGATGCCCAACTCTCCCAAATATACCCTGGAGTGAGTGGGTTCGGATCCTGGTTTAGGATACCTCTCTCCCACTATTCGACAACTTTTTCCACAATGACCCAACATGCAATTACTCCAAAATTCATGTGATGAGGCCATATCATGCCTATCTTCTGATATTTCAACTGATTGGGGCAGAGATAATCTTTTTAAAGTACTTCCAATGCTTCCAAAACCCAATTTCTCCATCTAGCTACCCATCACAATCCTCTACATGACCATCCCTTTCTCTTCAACAATACACAAATCAACCCTATAATTATCTTCTTTCAGTATTCTTGGTGTTTCTTTTTCTCCTGACCTTTTTTGGAAAGATCATATTACCACTCTTGCTAAAACAGCTTCCCAGAAGTTAGGTGTGCTCAACCATCTCCGTGGTTTCTTCACCCCTGGACAGTTTCTTGCTCTGTACAGGATCATATTGTGTCCATGTATCGAGCAACGTTCGCATGTGTGGGGAGGTTCCACCCATACTGCACTTCTAGAAAGGGTAGAGTCAAATGGATTTCATCTCATTAATTCATCTCCTCTTACTAATTCCCAACATTCTCTTTCTACACACCTTATGTTGTTCTTCAGAGCGTTCTCAGTGTATACCTCCTCCCTTACGGAGAGTGGGGGCTCACCTACATGTCTTTCCTTTCAACATATTCACACTCCTTTTCTGTCCAACTCTCTAACCCAAAAGTAAACAGATTTTCCAAGTCTTACTTCTACTTAACAAGTAATCTCTGGAAGTCTCCCCTTCAATCTCTCTTTCCCTCATTCAATAACTTAAACTGCTTCAAACTTCATGTGTCCAGGGATTTTGACTCTAACGTACCTTGAATATGGATCTCTATCATTCTTTCAGCTTTGGTGGGGAAACATGATACAGACAGCTTTGCATTTTGTCTCCTTTATACACATATTCCCCCCCCCCTTCTCTCTCCCTCACTCTTACTCTCACTCACTCTCACTCTCTCTCTCTCACTCACTCACTCTCACTCTCACACTCTCTCTCTCTCTGTCGACCTCCACCACCACCACAATGACAAGATTCTGGACAACAATAGATGCTTATCTTTGTGTCGAAGGAAAAGCTATATCAGATATTGTATTTCACGAGGGGGCCAGCAGGGGGGGAGAGAGAGAGAGAGAGAGATTGTGTGAGTGAGTGAGTGAGTGAAGATAGAGAATGAGGGAGTGAGTGAGGGTGAAGTGGATTGGTGTGAGTGAGCGAGTGAGTAACAATGATTAATGATACAAACAGACCCTAACATCACTAAAAGTTTTGATCCTTCCTGGGCTATACTATACCCTGTTCTAAATAAGTAGTCCAGATAGTGTGTAACTCAAAAATGGCTAGAGCAAATGGGCTGTAAATTTCCACACCTATTCCCTGGCTGACACTTCTCAAATGGTAGAAAGGTTCGAGCGATAGCGAGCCAGCATTGTATGGAGAAATCCGGCTTCGCCGGAGACATTTTCCTATAGACAAATTTACAAATTTAGCTTGCTGTCAAAACAAAAATATATATATGCTGGCTCACTACCGCTCGCCAAGAAAATATTGACACCTGGATGGGGGTAAACGTCTTAAAACAGTACCGGTAGGCTGAATAAGGCCGAATGGATACAAGCCAAAGAGAGAGGGAGAGAAAGAGAAAAAAACAGCAAGGTGGGCTCCATTAATGACCGAGACTGTACTGTATATATATATATATATATATATATGTGTGTGTGTGTGTGTGTATGTGTGTGTGAATGTTTATTAATATGTGCATATAATTAACTTATTATAGTTGCAAAGTGTATACATTTATTATGATTGAATAAGGGTTCTGTTAAGTAAAATAATAGTGAATTATGAAACTAAAGTGAAGGAGACAGGGGAGGAGTCGAGGGACCTGGGGGCTGAGATGGCTGGAGAGAGAGAGAGAGAGAGAGAGAGAGAGGGGGGGGGGGGGGGAGGGAGATGTAGAGAGGGGTGGAGGAGAATACTGAGACATGCCGTGCGTAAAAATGCTCACACCCACCTTCCCTTCCTCCACACTGACATCTTGGTCTTACCTCCAAGTATTATATTTTCCTTCCTTACATACTGGATACATAGTGTTTTTCCTTGTCTGCATTGTTTATTTTAACTTTTTTGTATATGGGTATTTATTATAAATTATCGTGTCCCTCAATCAATTTGGTATTATTCTGTTCGTTTTTCCAGAATCCACATAAACAGTTAATGCCTTGGTATTATTCTGTTCCTTATTCCTCACAAACAGCCAACGTCTTACTATTATTCTGTTCCTTCTTTCACACAACCGGTCAATGTCTTGGTATTATTATGTTCCTTCTTTCATACAAACAGTCAATGTCTTGGTATTATTCTGTTCCTTCTTTCATACAAACAGTCAATGTCTTGGTATTATTATGTTCCTTCTTTCACACAAACAGTCAACGTCTTGGTATTATTCTGTTCCTTCTTTCACACAACCGGTCAATGTCTTGGTATTATTATGTTCCTTCTTTCACACAAACAGTCAATATCTTGGTATTATTCTGTTCCTTCTTTCATACAAACAGTCAACGTCTTGGTATTATTCTGTTCCTTCTTTCACACAAACAGTCAACGTCTTGGTATTATTCTGTTCCTTCTTTCACACAAACGGTCAATGTTTTATATTATTCTGTTCCTTATTCCACACAAACAGTCAACGTCTTGGTATCATTCTTTTCCTTCTTTCACGCAAACAGCCAACGTCTCGGTATTATTCTGTTCCTTCTTTCACACAACCGGTCAATGTCTTGGTATTATTATGTTCCTTATTCCACATAAACAGTCAACGTTTTGGTATCATTCTTTTCCTGCTTTCACACAAACAGTCAACGTCTTGATATTATTTTGTTCCTTTCACACAAACGGTCAACGTCTTGGTATTATTCTGTTCCTTATACCACACAAACAGCCAACATCTTGGTATTATTCTGTTCCTTCTTCCACACTGTCAATGTTTTGGTATTATTATGTTCCTTCTTTCTCACAGTCAATGTCTTGATATTATTCTGTTCCTTCTTTCACACAAACAATAAATGTCTTGATAGGCTCTCTTTCCTTCCCTTAACCTGGGGGCTACAATAGGCCTCAAATGAGGCTCTCCTGGTGGACGGCGATAGGCCTCACGGAAGCAAGATTTTCAAACACATAAAATCTAGACCAAATAGGCTAGGTGGCTGCAAATCTTTTGACAAATAGAGTTCATGCCAAAGTTCACTGGCCCGGTCACACATCTGGACAACTACTCCTTCAGCAACATTCATGGCAACAAAGACAGGGCACAGGAACACTATGAACAACGCCGATTCTGACACAGACGCAAATAAAAGGACAACTACATGCAGTGAAACAAGTCCAGGAAAGTGTTATCTCTGAAATAGAATGACAGGCGTCCAGTCCATCTGCTTTCCACTGTCCACACAGATGACATGGTTGACACCAAGAAAGTCCACTACCGTACCAGGAATACCATCCAAATGCCTGATATGATGCAGTTTTTACCACCATACACTCCCTGCTGAATAGCAAAGCTAGGGTGGGTGCCCTGATGAATCAGGGACTTAGTGAATAGTTGCCACAGATTGCTAGACCGTGCCGTTCACCAACAGCACTGACATCTGCCAATAACTCACTGGCTGGCCCGAGGCTCGAACCGTCAACCTCACGGTTAGCAGGCGAACGCTCTACCAATCGAGCTACGGCCTGTGGCCGCACTACACAACAAACATGCACCTGGTGGACAAGTCTGACTGTCAACTTGCTGGCGTTGAGTATTTGCGAAAATCTGTCAAGTGGTATCATAAATTATTTTTACACTTGGTGGACATCTCGATGCTCAACGTATACAACATGTAGTTGGTGAAGAAAGGCATCCCTCCGAATAAGTGAATACAATTTTGTTGTGAGTTTGTGCGTAATGTTGCATACCAGATCTTCGAGGACTATGGCCAGCCTACCTCAATTGCTAGGGGTCGACGCCCAGCTGACCTCCGTGACAGAGTCCACGAGAGTGATATGCGACACTTCCCATCCACTCTAAACTTGTTGGCAGTCAGAACAGACAGATGCAGTGCCACATCTGTGCTCACACCACCAGGAGGCCCCAGAAACGCAGCAGTCACCTCAATGTGTCAGGAGTGTGTTGTTGGGCTGTGCTTGGGCGAAAAAAACAAATAACTAAAATCAAATATTCACGAAAATCTCCCCATACACATGCATGGCTTCGAAGCCGCGACCCTTGCATCACCAGTCCGTCACTCTACCAACCTCACCACGACCGCTCACATCATAACAAGAGGGATATGGTTACACCTGCTTTTGTTCTGACTTATGATTGACAACAAAAAGTTGTAACATCGATTTGCTTATGTATATCGATGGTATTCACATATACCTAAAGTGCACATATATCTTACATATATGTATCTCTGTAAGAGCATGCAGCTTCAGAAATAACATATAACCAGTGAAATGTTGATAACATTTCGCGAGTATTGACATCGTACTTTCCGACCCTGTTTCAGTAACAAAAATCATGTTTATTTCTCCCCAAAATACATTTATTATTCCATGCACACCCAATGACATGCTATATAATTGCTAAGCTACCAAAAGTACAGTGCTAAACTAAAGTAATGAGGTGCATAGGCCGGGTAATTTAGCTTAAAATCTCCAAACTAATGGAGCGACACATGGGGATTCCAAAAAAACACCCACTCCGGCCAAATACCCCTTCACCCTCCCTCCTTTTGGGACTTCGGTAAGATTGTTTGTATTGCTATTGCGCTAGACATATCGAAACCCTACGATAGAGTCTGGCACAAATCTCTATAACTTCCAAACTGTCTCTGTGGGTTCTTCATCCCCGCACGGCTTCATGCTCTGTATAGGGGCTCAGTGCGCCCATGTATTGAGTATTGTTCACATGTGTGGGGTGGTTCCACCCATACTGCACTTCTCGAAAGAGTAGAGTCAAAAGCATTAACCTTCATTAACTAACTTCCTCTTACTAGTTCCCTACAAACTCTTTTTACATGCCGGAATGTTGCATCTCTTTCACTCTTTTATCGTTATTATAACATTCAATATTTTTCAGAGCTCTCTCAGTGCATACCCAGACGAATGCGAGGCACCCGCCTTTCAACACAGTCCCACTCCAATTCTGTCCAACTTTCCAATCCAAGAAATGGCAAATTGTCTCGGTCTTTCTTCTACTCAACTAATGAACTCTGGAACTCTCTCCCACAATTAATCTTTCCTTCATCCTATGACTTAAACTGCTTTATATTTCGTGTATCCGACATTTTGACCACAACATCCTTTGCATTTGGCTCTGTCACTCTTTAAACTCTGGGGGAGACTCTCGTTACAGGCAACCTGCCTTTTGACTCCTTCATACACATATAAAAAAAAGGGTTAGATATACGATAAACACGCGCTCCTCCGTTCTGTGTGAAGGAAGGGAGACATAATACCAAAACATAATACCAAAACATAATACCAAAACACAATACCAAAACATAATACCAAAACATAATACCAAAACACAATACCAAAACATAATACCAAAACATAATACCAAAACATAATACCAAAACACAATACCAAAACATAATACCAAAACATAATACCAAAACACAATACCAAAACATAATACCAAAACATAATACCAAAACACAATACCAAAACATAATACCAAAACATAATACCAAGACATAATACTAAAACATAATACCAAAACATTATACCAAAATACTATACCAAGACATAATTCCAAGACATAATACCATGACATAACACCAACACATAATACGGTACCAAACATAATACCAAGACATAATACCAAAACACTATACCAAAACATAATACCGAAACATAATACCAAAATATAATACCAAGGCATAATACCAAAACACTATACCAAAACATAATACCAAAACATAATACCAAAACATAATACCAAAACATAATACCAAGACATAATAACAAAACACTATACCAAAACATAATACCAAAACATAATACCAAAAAATAATACCAAGGCATAATACCAAAACACTATACCAAAACATTATACCGAAACATAATACCAAAATATAATACCAAGGCATAATACCAAAACACTATACCAAAACATAATACCAAAACATAATACCTAAACATAATACCAAGACATAATACCAAGAAATAATACCAAAACATTATACAAAAGCATAATACCAAAACATTATACCAAGACAATACAAAAACATAATACAAAAACAATAGCAAACCACTATGCCAAAACATAATACCAAAACATAATACCAAAAACAATACCAAAACATAATATCAAAACATAATACCGAAACATTATACCAAAACAAACATAATACCAAAACATTATACCAAAACATAATGCCAAAACATAATACCAAAACAATACCAAAACATAATACCAAAACATAATACCGAAACATTATACCAAAACAAACATAATACCAAAACATTATACCAAAACATAATGCCAAGACATATTACCAAGACATATAATGCCAACACATATAATACCAAGACCTAATACCAAAACATATAATGCCAAAACCTGGAGGAAGGGAGGTCTAGTGTGCATAGTTTTACACCACCATGACTCAGCACTCTTCTCTACCCCTCATCTTCCGTCAAGCCACCGTCTTTCATTCTTCTCTTTTACCTCTTCCTCACACTTTCACTCCTCTCTCTCACTCTCCTCATTTGATTTGATGAAATATAATTAACGTTTTTCCCGAGAATTTATCCTGACTGTGGCAAACACTTAAAAACATCTTGTGTAAATATTGTGTAGACGTTCCTGAGTCAGTCTCTGTAGGCTTATTTGATTGATGTCTCAAAAATTATATTAGAGATGTTTGTGGGTGGTGGAATACTGGCTCTCAACATTATACCCTTTTTCTTCACACCTACCCGATCTTGGCCCCGACAACCCCTGACTTGGCAAACGTGATGCAATCCGCAGACAGTGGCCTGCTGTCTGGGGCGTCCCATCAGCATACCTGGAATTATATAAGGACGATAGTGAAGCGATATTGACAAGACGCGGCTAGACAGCAACACTCCAGTGACAACACATGGCAGTACAACGACAAGACATGGAAACACCGCCACTAGGCAAGCGTCACGTTAAACCCAATCCGACTTCACGTGTCAACCTACATATTTCGGTCATGTTTGACATGGCATCTTTGTAGCACAATTTTTTTGACATCTCTCCGTCTTCCAAGGTCATTACCAGGCCGTGGCCTGCCATCGCGACCGTTGTTGCACCGTCGTTGCGGAGTCATAACCACCTCAGTGATCGTCGTTTTACAGTCCTTACGCCATCATCCAACGCTCATCCCACTATACAGTATAATTGTGCCCATTTTTCACCGATTAGCACCGATTTTAATTGTTGTGAGTGCCATGAGCAAATTTGGCTAGTTATTCAGGGCCCTATAGCACTATATGCTCCGATGTCTTGTGGGTTATTATGATACTGTTTGTTATTATTATTGAGGATTTTGCTTGCCTCTGGCATTTTCAAGCAAAGTATAATAGTTTGTCCCCTGGCTAACACAAATGCCTTACCAGACTTCCTTATAACTAAAAAATGCCCACCCAATCAACTGAGCAAAATTTGTGCCCGTTTCGATAGAAAAATGTCTCGGCGGAAGCCTGATTTCTTCTTAGTTACGGGGTCGCTATCACTCGCCCAGAAAAAATCGACACTTTTTTTTTTCTTTTATGTGAATGAAGGAGACAAAAGGCAAAGCTGCCTGTAACAACTGTCTCTCTGGAGGGAGGGGGATAATTGGTGGGGTGGGGACAAGGGGAAGGGGATGATGAGTGGGATGGGGTGGGGACTGGATGGGTGGGTGATGGGAGGAGTGGGTTGTGGGTGTAGGTTGGTGGGGGGAAGGGGGTGATGGGTGGGGGGGGGGGATGATGGGTCGGGTGGGGTGTGGGTGTAGATGGGTGGGGACAGGGGGGGGGGGGGGGGATGATGGGTCGAAGCCTCCCCTCAGAGCCTCACAAGAATATTCCTCCACATATTTAAAGATACAATGTTGAAAGTTTGCAGGCGGTTTTGTGGGCTATGAAAAGTTCCACACTAACATTTTAGGAGCGCGCGGGCCACCGACATTGCTTACTTTACACTCTAATCCATATAAGACCCAATATGAGCACCAAAGTTAGCCTCCGACATGAACATATTTTCTCAAGAATTAATATGAAGATTCGATTCAGTTCGGCATAGTTTCGAAAACTTAAGACAATATTCTATGTCCCAGAGTGTACTGTGAATATATTAGAGCATAGATAACAGGAGAACTGGATTTGACACGAAAATGGCCACTTTGCAGTAAGGGACCCAAAGCTGGAAAATGGACCTTTAACTTCAATCCTCAAAATCTCGGCTCATAACCCACATAAATTGATGAAACTCACGGTGAAGTCAGCTAATTCAATGTCTATTTTAATGTCTGAAAGCGGTATCTAAATCCGTCCACTTGTTTTTTTGCACCGCTGGAATATACAGGTCAAACATGAGAATTTGTATAATAATGGCTGGCTATATAAGTATATCTTCAAGCATACACAGTTATATTTCTAGTCGGCAGATTTACAAAAGCAAGCCAATGTACACAAAAATGCTAATTTTATATCACTCTTCAAATAGATCACTGTACATAGCTTTGACAGTCCACTTACACAGCTCTTTTTCACACCTGTGAGCTTGCGCCTATTGTCGTCATTTTGTGACCTTGTGTCAGCCCCTGTGGCAGCACCATGATTGCACTTGGCGTGGACATTACAGTTGATGTCGCGCACCATGTTGCCGGCAAACAGACTGAAAAGGGCGCCAGCCATTTGTCGCATGAGCTTGTCCACCAAGCTGTGTCCCTCAGTACAGGAGGCCCCGGTCAGCTGGGCGTTCTCGCTTCCCAGGGTGCTCACCACCTCAATGAACACCTTCCTGGGCAGGTCACACTGTAGCAGCTTGTGTCGGTTGGTCTCCTCCATCACCAGGAACCTCCAGATATGACAGATGTCAATCGTGACAGTAATGGCAGTGGAGGATGGTGCCAGGAGCTTGTCACGGTCCAACAGCTCCGTGAAGGACCTGTAAATGGCCTCCACCTGCTCGCCATGGTTCTCTTCAAACCTGGCTTCCAATGGTGCAGCCTCTCTGTCGACCAGCAGGTCAGCACAGGCACCACACTTGTTGCCCCTGGTTGCCAAACGTTCCAGGGAACATTTCTTTGAGGATTTTGTGGGAGCACCCGGTTCTGGCCATAGTAATATTAGCAGTAACACTCCCTGCATACTAAAAAAAGCACTTACATAATGCAGAAAGATAAAGTGATCCTACTTAAAGTATGATATATTTATGTGTGCATTTCAAAATTTTAGGAGTTTTTAGCAATATCTACTATTTTTAAACAATATTTGAAGACATACATCGATGCTATCGCCGACGAGTAGTTTAACCTCGCACCTCACCGTTTTCTGTTGACCCATTTTCTTATGATGTGCAATTTTGGGTTTGTATGTCACTCTCCCGCAGTAATATTTAGTTATTTGACGTCTTCTACATTATCTTTAGGAGCAACGGGGGTCTGGGGGCGGCAGCCCCCAAGTTAATTATGGTTGTCAGGTAAGGTTTGTAGCACTATTGTCGTCGGAGGAGGAAGCGGTTGCTTACCTAATCGTAATTAGTGGGGGAGTATGAAGAAGCCTTCTTGTATAGACCCACACCTCTAATATTTAGTTATTTCAAATTAAAGCCTCCCAAAATTGGAGGTGGGTTTGTTTACGTTCCGCCGCAAGTGCAGCCTAGCCGAGTCGCATTATCAATGGAAGCATTAACCTAACCTGACAACCTAAACTAACCTGAGAGTTGCCGCCACCATACCCCTGCTGCTGTCCGCACATCAGTAGGGGCTTCTTAAATAAGATAAGACTAAAACAAAACTAATTTCCAGTAATAATCATTATTATAGAAAGATTATAAACCTAAAAAAATAACAAATCCAAAAAAATAAAGAAATAAATAAAAATTGCTGTGGTCCGTTTCCTTAACACTTTTGCTGCGGCCATATTTCCGCCATATTAGGGCTCATTCAGGCACTCCTGAATGATTATGCAAGTGTCTGAATGAAATTAAATGTACCGGTATTCAGCCAAAAACTAGAAGAAAATAGCTTCAAAATGACACTATAACGAGATTCGTAGCTCGCGGGCTTCACCCGCAGCGCTACCATAGGCATTCGCTAAAATGAGCAATTATCGCTATGTTGCGCTACATTTGCCTTTGGCAGCGCTGTATATCTCGCGAGAGCATGACTCCGATTCCTCAGTGCCACGGCCGGCTGGCTGGAGGAAGGAATGTGGCCTGTCGTGCTCCCGCTCCCTCGCACACAGTTCTACAGGCTTTAACATCGGTGCGGGCATATTTCTGCCTATTTCCGCCATATTAGGGCTTATTCAGGCACTCCTGATTGATTAGGCAAGTGTCTGAATGAAATGTACTGTATTCAGCCGAAAACGAGAAGAAAATAGTTTCAAAATTATACCAAAACGAGCTTCGTAGCTCGCGGGGTTCACCTGCAGCGCTAACATAGACATTCGCTAAAGTTAGCAATTCTCGCCAATGTCTCGTTACATTTGCCTTTGGCAGCACTGTATATCTCGCGAGACTCTGACTCAGAGCTTTCAGTCTCCACGGCCGCTTGGCTGGGAGATGGACGCTCCTGCTCTTAGAGGCTTTTAAAGCTGCAGGGAAAGGGTTAAGAGGCTTTATAAACCTGTAAATTGCTGTAAATTGCCATGGCGTTCTGGAACATCTCCTGCAGGCAGTGGGTTGATATTGACCAAAAAGGATTCTCAAAGGAAATTAACAAAACCGCGTAGCCTACTAATACAAAGCTCGCGGGGTAGCGTCGTCGGACGTCTGGGATATATTTTTCAAATATTGTTCAAAAATAGCCTAGTAAATATTGTTAACCCTTCTAGCCCGGGCCCGCCCTCCTAAGGACATTGTTGAGGCCCAGGCGATTTGGCCGAAAAATGTCTAGGCCTAGGCTACCGTATCTTTGTTGTTGTTGTTGTTGTTCCCTAAGCTGCCTGGCCGAACAGCCCCGAGTCCCTGAGGAAGGCCATGGCCACGATCGGGCTTTCCCACAGAGCTCTCATTGAGTGTAGATTGTGTTGGCGTAAGTGGTTGTGTGAAATGCAGTCTTCTATGATGTGTTTAATGGTATGGGGTGCTGTGTTACATCCCGGGCAGGAGTCGACAACGGAGTCATCCAGTCTCTTCTGATAGCTCAGGAGAGCTGGATGGTGTCCGCATCTCAGCCTGGCCAGGTCGACTCTGTCCTCGCGAGGAAGGGAGGATTCGGAAGGATGGATTTATTTTATCCTCCCCTCAGTTACTAACCCCTATGTCCCCTACTAACTTCCTAGTCCTGCCACGTTAGTGGCAGGGCAGTAGTTCCCTTTCCAATGTTCCCTTACCCACTCTAAACCACTGTTTGGACACTTGATCCTCAGTGTTTTGGAGGACAAGCAGCCTAGAAGGGTCACTAGATCTGTTGTTGCTTGATTTCCTTTGTACTCCTTTGTACTCTCTCTCTCTCTCTCTCTCTCTCTCTCTCTCTCTCCCCCTCTCTGCTTTATTGTTACGTATAAGAAGAGAGGAAGGAAATACAATATGATAATGACAACAAGAACCATACACCTAATTATATATACACATTATGTTAGAAGCATTGCTAAGAATGCCTCTAAAAAACTGGGACTCCTGTGCAGAGTTCGAGAATTCTTCACTGACGAGCAGTTGGCCGTGATATATAAAAGTCATGTGCGTTCACAGATGAATTACTGTTCACCTCTGTGGGGTGGAAGTGGAGTGGTTGCATTGAGGCAGTTGGACAAAATTCAAAATAAAGCTATTAGATTAATCAATAACCCTGCAATCACACAGGACCTTCCTACATTATCCATACGAAGAAACGTTGCATCCCTTGCATTATTCTACAGATATTTTCACAGCAATTGTTCCGAGGAACTTGCTTCAATTGTGCCGCCTCTCCGTAGAACTAGGGCAGCTGAGAGCGCCCATGAATTTACACTTTCTCCTCCACAATGCAGGACTTCTGCTTATCAGAATTCATTTATCCCCAGAGCTACTACTCTTTGGAATTCACTTCCCTCGAATTGCTTTCCACAAACTTACAATCTACAAATGTTTAAATCCAGTTGTTACAAACATTTTATGAATGGAGGATGCCTTTAGGCACATGGACCTTTTTGTTTTATCTGTGTTTTTCCTTCCTCCGTTCATTGTCTCTTTAAAAAAAAAAAAAAAAAAAATATATATATATAATGGAGTTCTCCATTCATGATAAATTTGGAACAATTAGTTTTGAACTGGTATGGATTGAAGAGTACTGTAAAGCTATCCTGAGGAACTGAATTTCAGAGAGATGTGGATCAGGGTATAAATAAATTACGAAAAGCAATATTGCATTAACCCAGGGAAGGCTCCAGGATTCTTAAGAGGTTTTATTGGGCGAAGGCACCGGGACTCTTAACCCTCTCCGACATATGACGCGATTTTGAGCCTATTGAGGATATTTTAAAGCCTTTGTTACCATCAGGGGTATTTAGAAACCTTTAGTTTAGTTACTTCAACCTCTGCAGTTGTCTTTGAGTTAGCTGTGGGCAGAAAACTAATTTTGGAGAGGTAATTATAAGAGTGAGAAAACTCTATTTCTTAATGCTAATCTGGCAACCTCTGTGTCATAAATGCATGAAAGGGTTAAGAGTCAAGGCATAAAAAAAAACTTGCAAAACACCCCACTGGCACTCAAAACAAAGCAATATGTGATTAAGTGAGATAATTCCCCTCCATACCTGCTAACACTCCTCCACATGGGTCCCCCCCCCCCTTTCCCCTTCTTCCCTTTCCCCTTCCCCTTCCTCAATTATCCGGTATTTTCCCTATTATTCCCAATATTTATCGAGTATTTTCGCGCGAGGACGGCTCCTAGTCTCTCAGTACCATGCAAGACATAAGAGAGGGAGGGTGTATCTCTCTCGCCGGTCCGGGTCAGATTACGACCCCGGGACTAAAATATACGATTTTTACCAGCCAATTGCTAACCACTTGTTTTATTGTTTTTCAATGTTCATATGTTCATATTAGAAGTAAAATAGGTGCATATGGATAAATAATTACGATATATATGGTAAATATGACCATTTTTGTCAGAATTGAACCAAATACCTTCGCACAGTGGGACGTTTCCAATACCATAGCTTCACGCTTTCCAAGTCATGGGCACTGACGGAAGAAAGT
Source organism: Paralithodes platypus (assembly GCA_032716605.1). Taxonomy (NCBI): domain Eukaryota; kingdom Metazoa; phylum Arthropoda; class Malacostraca; order Decapoda; family Lithodidae; genus Paralithodes; species Paralithodes platypus. The sequence goes on from CM064575.1 coordinate 17,228,090, forward strand.
AGATTATTTTAGATGACTAAATTATTATAGCAATTGAATTCAGAAGCTTTCAGACCGGAAACGCCAAGGAGAGACACCGGTAACAACGTGACATCTTATTTATTGAGGTAGAGATGAAAGGACAGGTGGAAGAAAGTAGGGGTATAATAGAATAGATGTGAACGTAGATGTTGAGTAGAGTAGAAGTAGAAAGTAGAGGTTAAATATAGTAGATGTGGACGTAGATGTGGAGTTGAGGTAGAAAGGAGAGGTAAAGTAGAATAGATGTGGACGCAGATGTAGAGTAGAGTAGAGGTATAAAGGAGAGGGCAGATGGAAGAAAGCATAGGTAGAGTATAGTAGAGTTGAGGTAGAAAGGAGAGGGCATATGTAAGAAGGTAGAGGTAGAGGTAGAATAGAGTAAAGGTAGAGTAGAATAGATGTAGAGTTTAGTCAAAGTAGAACAAAAAAGGGCAGATGAAGGAGCTAAAGGTAGAATAGAGTAAAGGTAGAGTAGAATAGATGTAGACGTAGAGTTGAGTAAAAGTAGCACAAAGAGGTCAGACGGAAGAAGATACAGGTAGAGGTAAAGGAGGTAGAGGTAGATTAGACGTAGATTTAGAGTAATGTAGAGGTAGAAAGGAGAGGGCACGTGGAAGAAGATACATGTAGAGATAGAGGAAGAGTAGAAAGAAGGTAAAGGTAGAGGTAGATTAGACGTAGGTATATAGTAAAATAGAGGTAGAAAGGAGAGGGCAGATGGAAAAAGGCATAGGTAGATGTAGAGTAATGTAGAGGTAGAAAAGATAGGGTAGATGGAAGATATACGTGGACTCTACTGGGTGAATACAAATGTAGGAGTGGGGAGGATATACTGTATATTCTAGATGTTTACGGTATCACTCAACGGCCACAGTAACGACCTATACTATATATGTTTCACTGTGTATTTTTTCTCATCATATTTTGTTTTCTTAGTGCCTTTTTTTCTCAAGTCATTTTTCGTTATAGCAGTTACAAATATATATGTTACCCCAGGCATTTTCTTGTTATGGCCAGTCGATCTTTTATGAAGAAGAAGAAGCATGACAAATATACAGTACCTGAGGTGTCTGTAAACTGATTAAAATATATAACCTTGCATTGACATTCACGTTTGCAATTACTAAACTGAAAAATGTCTTTAGAAAATTGTCAATTTTTGTAATAAACAAAAGGAAAATATAAGAATAGTTGCATAGTGAAAATATGTTGTTGACTGACACCGTAACATCTTGATTTATTTGCTCCACTCCTTCCTCCATTTGTATTCACCCACCAGTGTTCACGTTTCTCTTCCATCTGCCCTCTTTCTTCTATCTTTACCTCTAGTCGTTTCTATCTTTCCTCTATCTCTACTCTATTCTATCTTTACCTCTAGTCGTTTCTATCTTTCCTCTATCTCTACTCTATTCTATCTTTACCTCTAGTCGTTCCTACCTTCCCTCTTGCTTCTATATCTACTCTACTCTATCTTTACCTTTAGTCGTTTCTACCTTCCCTCTATATCTACTTTACTCTACCTCTACTCTATCTTTACCTCTAGTCCTTTCCATCTTCCATCTTTCTTCTATCTCTACTCTATTCTACTCTATCTTTACCTCTAATCGTTTCCATCAGCCCTCAATTTTTTAACTCTATTGTATTTTACCTCAACTCTACCTCCTTCTCTACTTTGTTTCATCTGTTCTCTCCTTTCTACCTTTACACGACCTCTGTCTCTACTTTCTTCCATCTATCCTCTTCTTCCTAGCTCTAGTCTATCTCTATTGTGTTCCATTTGTCTATTAATTTCTACCTCTACTCTATCTCTATATCTACTGTGTTCCATTTGTCTATATATTTCTACCTCTACTCTATCTCTATATCTACTGTGTTCCATTTGTCTATTTATTTCTACCTCTACTCTATCTCTATATCTACTGTGTTCCAAATGTCTCTGTTATACTCTATCTCTATAATCTACTGTGTTCCATTTGACTACTCATATCTATCTCTACTCTATCTCTACTGTGTTCCACCTGTACTCACCTTTCTATCTCTGTTATACTCTATCTCTATATCTACTGTGTTCCATTTGTATTCTCATATATATCTCTACTCTATTTCTATATTATCTACTTTGTTCCACCTGTCCTCACCTTTCTATCTCTGTTGTACTCTATCTCTATATCTACTGTGTTCCATTTGTCTACTAAGTTTTATCTCTACTCTGTCTCTATCTCTACTTTGTTCCACCTGGCATCTAGTTTCTACCTCAGTAAAGATGTCACATGATCACCTGAAACGTCAACTTATGTTTTCGTCATTCTTGAAAATATATTGAAGATTCTACTGAAGGAGATGTCTTTTCTTAGCTGAATGAAATCGTGTAAAGACCAGAATAGAACCGACGATAAAGCCAGTCGTATGGAACTAGACCAGGCATTACGGCAGTTTAGTAGACAATTAGAGATAACAGAATGATAAAAGGGAACTAGGAGAGAGAGAGAGAGAGAGAGAGAGAGAGAGAGAGAGAGAGAGAGAGAGAGACAGAGAGAGAGAGAGAGAGAGAGAGAGAGAGAGAGAGAGAGAGAGAGGGGGGGGGGGAGAAGAAGAAGTCAAAGAAAGGGGCTGATATATTAAGACAAAAACTAAATTCAAAATATCCAATCATCGTTCACCTTCCCCAAATCACAAAAACAAAAAATATCGTTATGGTGTTTTCACAAAAAGGCCAGTCCAATCATCGTAGTTACCCCCAAAATAACCTAAGCTTGGTCAATATCAGCCGGTATCACACGAACGCATTTCCAACAACTTTTAATGGAAACACTGGTCTGGTTAGCTTACGAGTTCAACTTGTATAAGAATGTCACATACGTTCGTCTATTCTCAGTCTGGTTTACGATACTAATATAAATGATCCCAGAAACGTTGTCTTGAAATGTTTTGGCCATCGAACGTTAGCCATAAAGTCTCTCGTGTGATATATACCCCCTTGAGTCGGATCATAAAACACATGTAGGATGACCTTTAAGGGGAGATGGGCGTAAATGGTGTATTATTGTTTTATTTTAGTTTCCTCCCTATACCTCCATCAAGCTGTAATAAACACCCCCTAGACCCCACTTCAAGATAAATGTGTACATTTATCGGTATAAAAATGTTCCTGCCGAAGGCCTATTACTCTTAAAATTACAGGCTCACTATCCCTCGCCAGGAAGGAATAGACACCTAAATGGCACGAAAAGACTTAATGTTGACAACGAAATGGGGCGTAAAGTCTTAAATTCGACAAACTAATGGCCCGAACGTCTTATAATCTAAGAACCAGTGGGGCTAAACACGAAGGAAAAGGGGGGCCATAAAAACCGGCCCATCCCCCCCTTAATGTTTCCATATTAACTCTTTTTTATGATGACAACACTTATCTTCTGATCTAACTACCATCTCCAATTGGGGTTGAGAAAACCTTGTTACCTTTATAGCTTCCAAAGCCCAATGTCTCCATCTATCTACCCGCCGTGAACTCCCAGAGGAATATATCCCTTATTCTTCAACAATACAAAAATGAACCTTTCATCTTCTCTCAGTATTCTCGGTGTCTCTTTATTTTCTGCTCTCACTTGGAAGGACCATATTACCAGTCTTGCTAAGGCAGCCTCCCAGAAGCTGGGTGTGCTCAACCACCTCAAAGGGTTCTCTAACCCTGCGCAGCTTCTTGCTCTGTACAGGGGCACAGTCCGTCCTTGTATTGAGTATTGTTCACATGTGTGGGGAGGATCCTCTCACACCGCACTCCTAGACAAATTAGAAAGGAAAGCCTTTCATATCATTAAATCCCATCAACTCACCGACTCTCTGCAATCTCTCTCTCTTTGCCGCAATGTTGCATCTCTCTCTCTCTCTATTCTATCGCTACTACAATAATCAGTGTTCCTCAGAGCTCTCTCAGTGTATACCACCTCCTCTACGTAGCGTACGTAATACCCGTCTTGCAACACAATCCCACCCCTACTCTGTACAACTTTCCAACTCAAGAGTGAAACGTTACTCCCAATCATTCTTCTATTCAACAGCTGAGCTCTGGAACTCTCTCCCTGAATCCATCTTTCCCTCATCCTATGACTTAAATTGTTCCAAACTCCGTGTGTCCAGACATTTTGGCTCGAACGTTCCTTGATTTTGGCCCTGTCACTCTTTTAACTCTCGGGGAGGCACTCGTCACAGGCAGTTTTGCCTTTTGTCTCCCTCATCCACATAGCAAAAAAAGTGCGCATATTAAATTAGACACCATGGGTCAGTCATAATTGTAGCATTTACAATAAAGTGAACCAATTGACCACTTGCGAGTTTCAGACTATAAGGAAGTTGGTACTGTAAAGATAGACATTAAACAGAAATACAATAACAATTTAGGTATCTGATGGTTAGAGAATATGGTGATTTGGATTGTGTGTATTTATAGATGCACTACAACCGTATTGAAGCTGGTAATACTGTTAAATATCGATGCTTACGGCTCCAACTTACTTATAGCCTGAAACTCGCAAGTGGTCAATTATGGTAGTTCACTTACTATAATTGGCCTATTAAGTGTGTGATGAGTGTTTCTTTGTCAATATTGTCCTCGAGTGTACGATAAATGTTTGGCCTATTGTGTTTACCTAAAATGTCTTCTCTATTCTTCTTCGCGTTGTAATTTATTTTCAGTCCTATCGTATTTCTATCGTATTTCTATCGTATTTCTATCGTATTTCTATCGTATTTCTATCGGCCGAAATATAGATGGAGGGGCTTCAGAGGTGTCACCCTGTCAAACACCTCCCGTTTTTTGTTGTCTCCCAGCCGTCACTTTGTAGGTAGTAGGTTTAGTGGAGTTGAAATGATTTTGTTGGGAATTTTGTGTTCTAATTGTGTGATGAGTGTGTTTGGCCTGTTAATTTTGCCTCACCCCTTTTCTTTGGGTCAGTTTATCCGTTTTAATACATTCTTATACAGTTTTACACTATGTACTTATTTTCTACCCTTCCATTATATCTTCTCCCATCTCTTTAAAGGTAGTGGTGTAGCATAGTTGTGGATTTTGTCTTTTAGTGTGTGATAGGTGTTTGGTCTGTTACATAAGAACATAAGAACATAAGAAAATGGGAGTCTGCAAAAAGCCGATCGGCCCATACAAGGCAGATCCCTGTCACACCCAACCCCAATTACAAGGCCCAATCATAGACCCATCTCACTAATACCCTGAGTACTGACCCCACCAAAACGGTCAGAGATTAACACAAGATTACGGGGGTCTGCTGAGCGCCGATTGGCCTACACCTGGTAGATCCCCCTCACACCCAACCCATCTCGTCCATATGCCTATCCAATTTTATCTTAAAGCTCCCTATCGCTCTTGATCCCACTATATCACTTGGTAGCCTATTCCACCCATCTACAACTCTGTTACCATACCAATGTTTGCCTATATATCTTTTCTGAAACAAAATTTATCTAATTTGAAACCATTTGTACGAGTTATTTCGCTATCACTGAGCTTTAGTGTGTTTAGTGTGAGCTTTAGTGTGTGAGCCCCTTCGGGGCTCACACACTAAGAATGCATTCGTTCTGGGAGCGAAAACATCTTGCTAGCATTTGCTAGGTTAAGTTAGTTTAGTTGGCATTAGAAGTGATGGTAGTAATATTTGGATTTATGGTGATAGTAGTGATAATGGTGATAATTGTAGTGATGATGGTTGTAGTTGTATTGATGATGATGACAGTAGTGATAATGATGACAGTAGTAGATATGATGGTGACAGTAGTAGTAATGATGGTCATAATAGTAGTCACGATGGTGACAAGTAATGATGATAGTTGTAGTGATAATAATGACAGTAGTGACGATGGTGTGAGTATTAGTGATTATGGTGAGTAGTAGTGAGGATGGTGAAATTTGTAGTGATGATGATGATAGTTGTGGTGATGAAGTTCATAGTAATGGTGATGATGGCAGTAGTAGTGATGATGGTGACAGTAGAATAAATTATGGTAATATTTGTGACAGTAGTAATGATGATGGTTATAGTAGTAGTGATAATATTAACAGTAGTAATGATGATTGTAAGATGGTGGTGATGATATTAGTAATGATGGTTGATAGTTGTAGTATCAATGATGATAGTAGTGATTAAGATGCTAGTGACAATGGACAGTGATGATGGTGAGAGTAGTTGTGATAATTGTAATTGGAGTAGTGATGATGATCATAGTAATGGTGATGATGACAGTACTCGTGATGATTGTGGCAGTTGTAGTGATGATGGCAGTTGTAGTGATGATGGCAGTAGTAGTGATTATGTTTATTGTGATTGATGATGGTATTAGTAGTTATGATGGTAAACCATTGCAGAGTTGGGTATGCCGTTTTGATTTTGGGCAAAACGGCACGTCTACTTTATTATGTATGTGTTATTATGTATTATGAACGTATTATGTATGTATTAGTATGTATTATGAACGTATTATTATGTATGTATTATTATGTATTATGAACGTATTATTATGTATGTATTATTATGTATTATGAACGTATTATTATGTATTATGAACGTATTATTATGTATGTATTATTATGTATTATGAACGTATTATTATGTATGTATTATTATGTATGTATTATTATGTATTATGAACGTATTATTATGTATGTATTATTATGTATTATGAACGTATTATTATGTATGTAGTATTATGTATTATGAACGTATTATTATGTAATATCATGTATTATTATGGACAGAGAGGTAAACATTAGAGAACAAGGGAGACGGAATGATACCAAGACAGAGACGCAGCTTTAAGGGGAGGTATTTAGTTTGTTCCCTACGTTTTTATCAAGCTTAATATTGCACCTCCTAGACCCCCTTTCAAGATAAATTTGTACATTTTTCGGTAGAAAAATTTCCCGGCCGGAGGCCGGTTGCTCTTAAATTACAGGCTCGCTATTGCTCGCCAGGAAAAAATTGACACCTTAATGGCACGAAAGGTCTTAAAATTGACATAAATGGGGCAAAATTTCTTAAAATGTCAAAACTACTAGGGCAAACGTCTTAAAATCTCAAAAGCAATGGGGCTAAACATGAGGGAGAAATGGATCCAGAAAAAAAATCCCTCAAGTGGAAATCTCCCCTTAAAGATACAATCCAACAGACGCGACATATATACAAAACACACAAACAGATACATAGATAGATAGCCAAATATAGATAGACAGACAGACACATAGATAGATAGATATAGATATAGATAGATATAATACAGAAATGAAAAAAAGATACACAAACAAATAAACAGGCACACAAATAGATAGATACATAGACATATAGACAGACAAATAGATACAGACACATAGATAAATATATAGATACATATAGACAAATAGATACAGACACATACAGTAGATAGACATACAAAAATATAGATACACAGACAGATAGATAGACAGACAAATAGATAGATACACATACAATTAAATAGACAGACAAATAGACATACACATAGACAGACAGAAAACTAGATACACAGACAAATAGATACATACACAAACAAATAGATAGACAGACAGACAAATAGATAGACAACAAATGGATAGATAAACAGACAAACAGATAGACAGACACATACATACACACACAAACAAATAGATAGACAGACAGACAAATGGATAGATAATCTAGACAAAGCCAAGAAAGACAGACACCAAGACAGACAGCCACAAACAGATCTAAATAAACCTTTCTCCTGTTATCACCTGCTGCCCTAACAAGCTCACAGTGGCCCTTCCTACGCCAACTAGAAAGCCACAGACGGCGCCAGGACTAACATACAAACTAGAAGCGGGATTGAAGAGTAGAGAAGAGACGAGAAAAAACTGGTAAAATGAGAAGAATAGGTGAGCAAACAAGACGTAGAGAGAGAGAGAGAGAGAGAGATGAAGAGCGGAGAAGAGTAGAGACGAGATGAGGAGGAAAGTAAGGGAGAAAAGGCTAAGACGAGAAAAACAGGTGAGTAAACAAGAAGAGTTTAGATGGAGAGAGAGAGAGAGTAGAGTAGAGTAGAAGCGGCTCGCTTGGTGTAGTGACTAGCGTCTCGGACTTCCACCCAGAAGGCCCGGGTTCGCGCCCACGCTCGGCGCATTAAAGATTTTTCACAAGCACTGAGTCGTTACCATCCCTCATGAGCAAAGGGATGGGGTAGTAGTACAGGACCCCAATGGAAATACGCCTAATCGGCCTTATTGAGCTATCCTTAGCTAGCTTAGCATGCGCTAGCTTTAAGAACTATTATTATTATTATTATTAAGCGAGTGAAAGAGAGTAAAGCGAGAGAAGAGTGACTGAACCATGGTGTCAAATTCCTCTGAGCGAGACACATTCCCCGTGTAGGGCAGCTTAGGGCAAGATTTGACATGGATGTGGACATTCCGGACAAAAGCGCCAAATGTTTTCCACGTTCTACATAGTGCCTTAGCTTCCCATTTTTGATAGGCACCACTTCCTCCTGATACATTATGGCAGCCATCTTGGATTTTTATGGTCGCCATCATAGAAAAACCTATATCTATCAATATCTCAGCTGCTAAGCCACTTAGGCTCATGATCTTGGTGTCCAAACATACAATTTCGAGGTCAAGGAATACATTCATACCATTTATAATAAAGTTGAATGGTTATTTGGTCAGAAATTAGCATAAAATAATTACGGTATAACATAATCCTAATATTTTTCTTTTCTATTTTCAGGTTGAACTAGCAAGATGGATTGGAGCCTGTGCTTGATCTGTCAAGAAAAGACTACAGAGCCTGTGAAATGCCCACTCAATGTACAAGGAGCGGGGACAAGTCCGGAGCATACAGCAAGTTCTTAAATAACGTTAATGCTTTTAGAGGCCTAGGTGCATTGCCAGTAGTACTGAAGTTTGGAGAAGAGATAACTACAGATGAACTGGTCCAAAAGCGGGGTGTAAGGCACAAATCCTGCAATGTAAAGTTCAGTAAAGACAAACTGGAAAGAGCTACTAAAAAGCGAGACAGGGAGGAGGCTACAGGGAGCAACACCTATGGAGAGAAACGACCATGGCGACAGTCGATGGACAAAATGGCCTGTATAATTTGTTGTGGAAAGGATGGACACCTCCATGAGTTTAGAACATTTGGAGCTGATGAGAATATAAGAAAGATTGCTACAGAACTGCAGGAAACACAATTAATGGCTAGATTGGAAGGTGGCGATCTCATAGCACTTGAAGCTAAATATCATCTGGAGTGCTTAACAACACTACGGAATCGCCATCGATCACTGATCCAGCAACAAGGGCAAGCATCTGGAGTTCAATCTGAAGAAAAGAGGATGAAAGCAAGAGCACTTGTGGAGCTATTTACTCATGTAGAAAACTGTGTGGAAGCTGGGACCTTCTACTTCAAATTTTCGGAATTGTATCAGCTGTATGAAAAGCGACTGCGGAACCTTGGTGTTGAAACAGAGACTAACCGAACCCACTTCAAAGAAAAACTTCTAGCATACTTCCCGCAAGCTCAAGAACAAAGTGATAGCAAAAATAAGATTCTGGTTTTTGAACAAGGCATGCAAGATATGTTGAAACAGGCCATGGCATGTGATTATGAAGGTGATGCATTACTGCTGGCTAAGGCAGCTAAGCTAGTGTGCAAGGAGATTGTCAGCAATAAAGGTTTCCACTTCGATGGCAAATTTCCTTCTGGTTGTCAGGAAGAGTCAGTGCCATCTACTCTCAAGACCCTTGTGTCCATGCTATTGATTGGTGCTGACCTTAAAGACCAAGATTTCACAGATTCACAGGCAAACCTCACAGTCTCCTAGACCATTCTGTACAATTTCAAGACACATGCACCTTCTTCTTTTTCAACATCTCGCCATTGCTTGGATAGGGAACCACCATTGCCATTGTACATTGGAATGAAGATTCACACAGACACCAGGTCTAAAAAGCTCATCACACAATTACATGACTTGGGCCTCAGTGTATGTTATGACAGAGTTCTTCAGCTTGCTGTCTGTGACGACTTTTAGTACAAAGGAGCTGTCGTTCCTCCTCAACTGCGACATGGACTTTTTACTGTTGGTGCGCTTGACAACTTGGACCATAATCCTTCAAGTACAACTGCTAAGGGTTCATTTCATGGCACGGGCATCAGCCTGTTTCAATTTCCAACTTTGTCTAACTTGGGGGAGAGGCAGAAGGATATCAAACTGCGCTTGGCTGATACCAAGAAGAATCACCAGTTGCCAGACAGCTTTACCACTGTACCAGCTGTAGCTCTGAAGACAGCAAATGTGTCAGTTCCAGTACTGTCAAATTTAACAGCACCAAAACAGGGACAACTGGCACATGCACAATTGAAGGAGGAGAGCTGGCTGAAGCATGCTTGTCAACTACTGGAGAAAGATGCAGTTGAACAGGGTGACACTGTAGCCTGGTCAGCATTCCATGCCTCCATGCAAGATATATCAGTAGATGTTCACACCACCCTTACACAGCTCTTGCCCCTTTTCTATGAGAAAGCAGCTACAGCAGCTATGATCAAGCATGGAATGAATGTTTTGCAGTGGGCAACAAAATTTCTCAATCCTGGACAAATACCAGTTATCGCCTTTGATGCACCACTCTATGCACTTGCCAAATTTACCCAGTGGAACTGGCCTGACACGCATGGAGAAGAAAAGATCATAGCAATGTTGGGTGGACTCCACATAGAGATGGCGATGTGGAAAACATATGGTGACTACTTGGAGGGATCTGGATGGACCAATGCACTGACACAAGCAGACATTGCATCATCAGGAACTGCTAACTCTTTTTTGAAGGCCACCCACCTCACCAAAACAAGACATGCACACCAGGTGACTGCGTTGGCCCTTGCAAAACTCCAGGAGGACGCTTTCATGCACACCAAAGGAGAACACAGTGATGAAGCTATGAAAGCATGGAGGCAGGAAATTATACAGAAAAGTCCAACATTTCAGTACTGGGACACTGTTCTCAACATGGAACTCCTGGGCCTCATCTTCATTAGATCATAACAAGAGGGGAATTTTTCACTGTGTGTTGAATGCCTCAAGGCTTTGGCTCCATGGTTTTTTGCTTTAGACCACCACAATTATGCCCGGTGGCTCCCAATACACATCCGAGACATGGAGAGTCTACCAGCACCCATTCTCAAAGAGTTTGAGGAGCACAGTCACTGGGTTATCCACAAAACCACCAACAGATTCTCGGCTATCCCGATCGATCAAGCCCATGAACAAAATAACAAAGTGGTTAAAGATTCTGGGGGTGCAGTTGGTTTGACTGAAAATCCTTCAGCCTTCAGGAAATGGATGGTCTCAGGGCCTGAACAAGCAAGGCTGCTAAAGGAGTTTGAACAGGAATACTTCCCAGAAAAAAATCCACAGTGTGGTTATCATCATGAAGAGGGACTGTCCACACAGATAAGTTGTAAGGAGCAGGCTGTGAGTCTGACTCAGGTCATCAAAGAACTGGGAAACCCTTTCCTTGATGACAGTGATGAGTTACTGGCTCTAGACACACGGAATATTCTGGATGAGTCTGTGGTGAACACAGTGCGAACAATTCAATCTCTAGGAAAGAATAAATATGACAAGTATTTCAAACAAGTGATAACTGATCACACATGCTCCATTCATGATCCGATTAATAAGAATGCCCTGTAAGAATGGCTGTACCAACTGTCTGGTGCGCACTGTTGACACCGATGTAGTGGTGATCCTTATTGGCAAGTTTCATCACTTGATCACCTTATGCCAAGATGTGAACATTTGGGTTGCCTTTGGTACAGGCAGGCACTTTACATATCACATCAATGCTATCTGTGAAGTCTTGGGTACAGAAAAGTCTGTTGCCCTCCCTGTCTTCCACAGTTTCACAGGATGCGATACCACGTCTGCATTCTTTGGGAGAGGCAAGAAGTCGGCATGGGAGGCATGGCTTTGCTATCAAGATGTGACAGAAGCCTTTACACACATGGCACGTAATCCATACACAGATGTATCATTTGGTGATCAACATTTCCAGCTGCTGGAACGCTTCATTGTCATTCTGTATGATAAGGCCAGCGACCTAGAACATGTGGATGATGCCAGAAAGGAGCTGTTTTGCCTGAAGGGTAAGACAATGGAGGCCCTCCCCCCAACCCAGGATGCTCTGCTGCAGCATTGTAAGCGAGTTGCTTATCAGAGTGGAATATGGTGTACCAGTGAGCATAGTGTACAACGTGCACCGAGTCCAGAAGGCTGGGGATGGACTCTGGGTGAGGACAGCCAGTCGTGGGTTCCTGTGTGGACGACATTACCTGTGGCCTGTAAGGCCTGAAGTGAACTAGTCAAATGTGGCTGCAAGAGTCCAAAAGGATGTGCTGCAAGATGTGCATGCAGAAAGGCCAACTGGAAGTGCACTGAACTCTGCAGTTGTTATTGTCAGAAGTAACGCAATCATGAAGCATTGGTGTGATGACTGTAAATTATCTTATAGGCCTATTCATTTTCTTTGTGTTAATAAAATCAAGCTAGTCCTTTTCTAACTGGTATAATTGCATTCCTTGACCCAGAAAATGTGTGTTTAGACACCAAGATCATGATCCTAAGTGGCTTAGCAGCTGATATATTGATAGATATAGGTTTTTCTACGATGGCGATCATAAAAATCCAAGATGGCTGCCATAATGTATCAGGAGGAAGTGGTGCCTATCAAAAATGGGAAATTAAGGCAATGGGTAGAATGTGGAAAAAATTTGGCGCTTTTGTCTGGAACGTCCACATCCATCTGCTAAGCTGCCCCACTATACCCTATGAAAGGCCCAAGGAAGATGAATGTGATAGTTAGTTTGTATACCCCATAAAACCCTTTGCAAACATTCAACATTGCATCTTTAAAGGGGCCGAGATTTCCACTTGAGGGATTTTTTTCTGGACCCATTTCTCTCTCATGTTTAGCCCCATTGCTTTTTAGATTTTAAGGTGCTCACCCCCTTTAGTTTGGCGATTTTAAGAACTTTCGCCCCATTTCTGTCAATTTTAAGAACTTTCGTGCCATTTAGGTGTCGATTTTTTCCTGGCGAGCGATAGCGAGCCTGTAATTTGAGAGAAACCGGCCTTCGGCCGGGAAATTTTTCTACCGAAAAATGTACAAATTTATCTTGAAAGGGGGTCTAGGGGGTGTAATTTTAAGTTTGATGGAGTTCTAGGGAAGAAACTAAATACCTTCCCTTAAATCTGTGGAAAAATATTCGTGTGAGGCTCTGAGAAAAGAGGCATCGACCCATATGTCTGCCCCCTCCTCTCTCACACACACACATACCTTCATGCACACACACACACACACACCTTCATACACACACACACACACACACACACACACACACACACACACACACACACACACACACACACACACACACACACACACAGACCTTAAGGTACACATCATTATTCACACATTCAATCATAAGGCGATGTATTTATTTTAATCAACTCTCTTCATAAAAATTATTTTTATGTTGCAATCTTGCTAACACTAAGCAATAGTTTGCAGAATCAAGAGGTGTAATGATTACCGTAAGTATCCGTTTTACTTTTACAGACCATTTATAATCTTAACCCTTTCTGTACCGGAAACGTCTTTATCATTGTATTCTGTGTACAATTTGACGATTATATTCAGCTTAAAAGGGCCTCCAACAATTAACAGGCATCGAACTATCTCCCTTAACTCTTTACTATCATAGATCCTTCTCAAACTGTACAAAAGCGTATAACTACAGCATGAATATAATATAAAAAACCCTCCCCGCTACAGAAGGGGTTAATAATATAGTCTGATGGTAGCCATAATATAATAATTATATAACCCACTATGATATAATGAAATGGCTAATTGTTGCTGCCTGTTGATATTACTCAGCATAGGAAGGAACTCCGGGAATCAGATTTTGAAAGAATATCTCAATAAATCCTTTCACTTCGAAAGGTCCTCCTTAGGTTGAATAAAATCACCTGGAGATAGCTAACTTCAAATATAACTTTGCGTCATTTGATGGAGAGGGTTAAGCCATTCAGTACGGTGGGGCTAAATTAAGTTAATTCTGGTTTAACATTAGACGATATTATTCAGCTTAGGATCGACTTATACGGAACAAAGCTGTTTATAAGCGCTAAAAAACAAAACAAAAAAACAAAAAAACAAAAAGTCACCCCTGCAAGGCTTTACTATAGCGAATGAAACCGTCTATCTATCTATCTATCTATTGCTGGACGCCTTACTCCCCTTAATGAGGGTAACCATACACAGAATGCCCCCAAGTGGTCCAATTCCCTGTAAGAGGGACAACCCGAGCCAGTTTACTGAATGACTTACAGGATTGACCACTCAATTTAGGATCCGTCGGACTCCGAGGCCCTCTACGTATCTTGTTAGCACTATTGTCCTACAGTGGTCTTCGGCTAGCCCATCCACTAACCTGCCTTACACTTAAATATTAGGCGATTTCAATAATTATTCGAGGGGCTGTGTCAGATAGACGGTTAATCGAGTTACTTAATTATTCGAGGGGCTGTGTCAGATAGACGGTTAATCGAGTTACTTTTTACCAATCTGATTCCCAGAAATCCTTCCTAAGCACCATACAATTGTCTATGTTAGACAGACTATAGTGAACATCGTCATGATACTGAAAGAGTTAACAATTGTGTTAATGAAGATGAGAGCTAGCAATCTATCACCCAGAGTCACAACTAATTTTTTCCAGTGACGTCCCCATAACCAACCTATAGGTCCGATCCAGGCAACGTCCGCACAATATTTTTGAGAAGATGGTTTTGTAAGTGTTTTTCAGAGGTAGGCCAATTTCCCAGGAGAAAGGTTACATCAATCTCAAAGAATTGTAAACAATATATTTCTGGGGTTACCTGTTTTCGTCATCGCACGATTTCCTAGGTTGCTCTCTCTCTCTTTCTCTCTCTCTCTCTCTCTCTCTCTCTCTCTCTCTCTCTCTCTCTCTCTCTCTCTCTCTATATATATATATATATATATATATATATATATATATATATATATATATATATATATATATATATATATATATATATATATATACTGTATAATTATATATATATATACGGTATAAATATATATATATATATATATATATATATATATATATATATATATATATATCGAGCTCATTTTAGCATAAACAACCTCATTTCATACCTATTTTTTGGTAAATTCATATATCATTATTAGATTAAATGACAAATAGTCCGTTGGTTAAAATAAATCTTCAGAAACCCAAGGCTACGAAGAGCGAGGTTGAGATGGCCCTTATTTGACGTGACGTGACGGGAGATTAATGTGGAGAATCCAATCAAGATGTTCATGTTGGTCGTAGCAACTTTTCACCTGAGATGGTGTCCGTGGGCAGTATGACAACTTCAGTGCTGTTGGTTTCTTCTTGGTGTTAACTTACAATGGTTCTTTTACAGTCCGGCAATCTATTGCTTAAACAATGATTATGCTGAGAACCTTAGTTGCAAATGATGGCACAAGTAGTTGCAAATGCGATTGTTTTGTTTGTTCCCTAGAATTCCCTGTTAGACATGAGGGATGGCAACATGTTGGAAACAAGGTTGTCTTACACAATTAGTTGTAAATAAAGCAAATTTAACTCCAGTTACAAAATACGTTTTAGTTACTTAAACCTGTTGCAAACTGTCTCCAAATAAGTGATAGGGTTGTTACTTCTTCGGTCTGGTGGCCTGGTAGTGGCAAATTTCTCTGAGGTCTGGGTTTGTCGAGGTCGGGATAGCAGGGACATACAGTAAAGGAGGCTTGGCCTGTGGTATAGACCAGTCTGGATTGGAATACAGTAGACTGGTACTTTGCTTGACTATAATAATTCTTCTGGGGATTAGCGGTATCAGAAGTGAGGGTTTGTTTTTGGTCGTCACCCCTTCAGCACACTGACACTTTTTTACCTTTGATTCTCGCTAAAATTAGATGATTTTATACAGTTTAAGTAAGGTTTATGTTACTATGAGTTTTTTTGTTTAAATGTATTTACCCATTTGAGTCACATGGGTAGAGTATAAACTAAAGAAAATCGTCTAATGGTAATCTGAATATGATGAAAATTACATAATGGTGGTGAAGGGGTAAATGTTTTGTTTTCAATTAAGGTCATTGGTTGACTCTTGTGTTTGTATGGACGCCATATAAAATGATCATGGCAGTATTTATATCATAGCTGCTTCTATCACCTCATTTATTTATATTTGGCATGGTTGGACAAGAGATTAAGTATTGCATTGGTTTTCTTGTTGTCAAATTCCAATTCTACTAAATTGCTTTCTGTGTTGTAATGGTTAAGGTGGCAAAAATATGTGTTCGATCCTGGTTCGAATCCTGGCGGATCATATATACTTTAATTAATTTAATTGGGAGTGTTTGGTGTTGTGGTGAAATTAATAGAATATAGATTATCAGTAGGTTCAGGGATATTTGGTAGCGAGGCCGGTCTATATGATCTGTGCCCCATGAATATTCTTTCCTCTCACTTAAACATTAGGCTACCATAGCGCGGATGGGAGTATGAACATGATAGATTAATATCCAGTATTCGAGAATGGATAATAAGTCGTAGGCGTGTGCATAAACCTTTAACCGTCCTGGTGGTGTAATGGTTAAGGTGGCAACAATCTGTGTGTGATAACCCGGGTTCGAATCCTGGCGGATCATATATACTTTAATTAATTTCATTGGGGGTGTTTGGTGTTGTGGTGAAATTAATAAAATATAGATTAAGTTCTTCCATCATTTACTGTGGCTCCTCCTGTAAGTAGATGCTGTGGTTAGTGAATCTGGGGTTGCTTGTGTGTTCTCCATATTACGTTTATCCCTTTATAGCTCCATTCAAGATTTGTATATATGTCTTCCGAGCAAATTGTGAACAGCTTTTGGTAAAATTGTCTCGCCTTGTATTACCCTTTCTTGTATTTTATGTTTTCTCGTTCTCTCAGTGAAGTTTATTGTTGCTGTCCCATTACTATATAAGTCTTCAAAACTTGTACATAAGCCTGTTGTACTTGTTTACGAAATGCTCCTACACATGCTATATTCTTAATCTACATGTTATATACATAGTGATTTATAGAAAGTAATGCATTTTTATAATTGGTTTATTATTAATTTGCATATTGGCTATTGTCGAGTACCCACTGCGAAAAATTACTTGTTCTTTTGGCTGACTTGAATCTAGCGTTCTATATAATTATTCAGTTGGTGACGATATCTACAGTTTATACAAGACAGAGAGCAAGCAAATTGACTGATAATACCCCAGGTCATAAGCATTGGTACTTAAAACATAGTTGAAGATATAATGACAACGATCGAAGGAGAGAGATAAAAATGTGTACATTTATATATAAATTTGTACATTTTTCGATAGAAACATTTCTCCGGCGAAGCCGGATTTCTCCATACAATGCTGGCTCGCTATCGCTCGCCAGAAAAAAATCGACACCTGGATGGCGATAAACGTCTTAAAACAGTTGGCTGAATGGGGCCGAATGGATACAAGCCAGGAAAAGAGAAAAGGAGAGAAAGATAAAAAAAAAGCCGGTGACAACCCCTTACGCACCATGACGTCTTTTTACCTTTGATTCTGGCTAAAATTTGACGATTTTATGCAGTTTAAGAAGGACCCATGTTACAAAGAGGGTTTATTGAAATCGTATTTACCCACTTGAGTCGGACAGGTAGATTATTAACTAAAGAAAATCGTCTAATAGTAATCAGAATATGATGAAAATTACGTCATGGTGGTGAAGGGGTTAACACCTACCTTCCACCTTCCAGCCTCGCCCTTCTCTACCGAGTAGTTTATATATTAACCACCTGATTCCTTTCACACTTAGATAATATGTTGATATAATATAACAGCTGCCAGATACAATGGGTTACTCATGACACCTTGGGTCCATTTATTACTGTAGGTATTTCCTCACTTGAAATAGATTGTAAGTAACTGGAATAACTAAGACAGGGGTGCTATTTTTTAGTACAGAATGAAGCTCTCGTTGAACAGTATTTATATAATAAGCAAGATAAATTACCCTGAATTACTTCATCGAACCCCATGGGATAACATGACCAACATGGCATGACTAAGGCACATTTCATTATAACCAAATCGACCTTTCCACAAATAAGATTGCAGGAACCAAATTGCGGCCAAAGATATGCACTATAATGCCAGTGTTACATTTAAATATAGCAGAATGCTAAAGAACAGCAAATTTAACAAAAATTTAATTTCATTAACAAATTTGCATATTGTATTTTAATACCCTTTGGTCAATATCTATTTTTGTTTGTACATCTATAACTCCATGGAGCTTGCTAAGTTCCCTTTGATACGGGGCAATTAACAGGTCTCACGTAGACTCTGATTGTATTCTATTGTTTCAACCTACCTGTCATAAATGCCTACTTTAATGTATAGCCAATATCGATAATTCGTCGAAAACCTCGATAACAATTTGTGTGAAATTTAGAAAGAGAGAACTAACTCATCATCTCTACAACGTAAACCAAATATTAGTGTACTATTCACAACTATTGATTTTAACTTAAATGGACGGTACTTCTATTTGTATTTTGTTCCATGTGTATGAAAAAGACAAAAGGCAGACTGTCTGTAATGAGTGTTTCCCCCAAAACGAAAAGCGGGACAGAGAGCCAAATTCAAGGGACATTAGGGTCAAAATACCTGGACACACAAAGTTTAAAGCAGTCTACGACATAGGGTGAGGGAAAGATTGATTGAGGGAGAGAGTTTTAGAGTTCACTTGTTGATTAATAAAAAGACTGAGAATTTGTGTTTATTCTTGGGTTAGAGAGCTGGACAGAATAGGAGTGGGATTGTGTTGAAAGGTGGGTGTCTCCCACTCGCCGTAAGGGAGGGGCTATGCACTGAGAGAGTTCTGAAGAACACTGATTGTTGAAATAGCTATAGAAGAGTGAAAGAGATGCAACATTGCGGCGCGTATGAAGAGATGGTAGGGAGTTAGTAGGAGGTGGTGAGTTGATCAGACAGAATGCTTGGACTCTACCTTTTCAAGAAGTGCGGTATGGGGGAAACCTCGTCACACATATGAACAATACTTGATACATGGGCGCACTACGCCCATGTACAGAGCATGAAGCTGTGTGGGGGTAAAGAACCCTTGGAGACGGTTTAGCACACGCAACCTCTGGGAAGCCGTTTTAGAAAGAATGGTGATATGGTATTTCCAGGAAAGTTTAGAGGAAAAGAAGACACCAAGGATATCAAGAGAAGATGAGGGATGGATTTGTGTATTGTTGAAGAATATGGGATAGTCGTGTGGAAGATTTTGACGGGTAGACAGATGGAGAACTTGATTTTTGGAAGCACTGAAAGTAACAAGATTTTCTCTGCCCCAATCAGAAAATATTGAAAGATCAGAGGATAGGCACACCATGGCCTCATCAAGTGAGTTTTGGAGTGACTTTGAGGAAGGTGGTTGTGAAAAAGTGTAGGGTAGAGTCATCAGCGTATGATTGGATAGGATTAGAGAAACAGTTGAGATCATTAATGAACATTAGAAATAGGACAGAACCCTGATGAACGCCATAGTTGTTAGGGTGAGGAAGTGAGTGATGGCCATCTACAACCGCAGCTATGGAACGGTCAGAATAGACATTTGAGTCAAAGGCACAAATTGAGGGGTAGAAGTTAAAAAAAGGTAGTTTGGAAATAAGTTATTTGTGCCAGACTCTATCAAAAGCATTTGATATGTCTAGCACAGTAAAAAAAGTCTCACCAAAGTCTTGAAGGGAGGATGACCAAGAGTTAGTAAGGTAGGGAAGTAGATCACCAGTAGAGCGGCCTTTAAGGAATCCATACTGGCGATCTGAAAGAAGGTTATGGGAAGTCAGATGTTTGAGAAATTTTTAATTAAGAATAGATTTAAGCATTTTAGAGATACAAGATTTAAGGGCAATTGGACGATAGTTGGAGGGTTGAGAGCGATCACCCTTCATTGGGACAGGTTGAATGAGAGCAAACTTACAGCAAGAAGGAAAGGTGTTAGATGAAAGACAGAAGCAGAGTTTTTTAGTACAACAGGAGGGACACCTGGCCCGTCTGCCTACACAGTATTAAGCCCAGAAAGGAAAGAAAGTACATCTTTAGAAGATATTGTGATAAGTAAATGAGAGGGTGGTGGAGAAGGAGGAACAGCATCAGAATTGTCCAAGGTTGAGATTTTAGCAAAAGTTTGAGTAAAGAGATCAGCTTTGTCAGAGGAAAATGTGACGGTGGTGCAGTCTGAGTGGAACAAATTAGGGAAAGACAAGGAAGTACAGTTATTGGAGAGGTTTTTGGCTAGGTGCCAGAAAACTTAGGAAGAGCTAGAATTTGAAAGTTCATTACATTTGCTATTGATGAAAGAGTTTTTGGCACATGGAAGAACAAATTTGGCACAATTCCTGGCAAATACATAAAGGGTTTTAGATTCCTGAGTTTGAAGGTCTTGGTACTGTCCGTATGCTTCCTCCTTACTGTAAGCAGCAGTAGAACAACGTGAGTAAACCAAGGCTTATGTGCATTAGTCTGAGAGAAAGAAAATAGAATGTATGCTTCCATGCCTGATAGTATCACCTCAGTAATGCGCTCAGCACTCTCTGAGGTTCCCCGGCCACAGAAGCAAAAATCTTTCCACGGAAAGTCAAAGAAGTACTGCTGTAGAGGATCGGATGGCCATACTGGAGAGATAGGACAGGTCACAGAGATTAGCTGTGATCGGAGGTGCCCAACGGAGAGAGAAGGATTACAGTATAAACAGAAGCATTGGAAATTAGAAATAAGTCAACGATGTTGGGCCGATCTTCAAGACGGTCTGGGATATGAGTAGTGTGCTAAACTAATTGTTCTAGGTCTAGGTAATTTAGGATAGAAAAGATGTAGGCTTTTTCACCATGTTGGTCAGTGAAATGATAGGAGAGTCATTGGTGGTGGTGAACATTGAAATCACCCAAGATGGAAATTTCTGCAAAAGAAGAGATGGATAGGATGTGTTCCACTTACGAAATTAGATAGTTAAACATGTTTGGATAGTCAATAGAATTATAGAATTAATGGAGAGGTAAACAGGGCATAAATATTTAGTGTGAGAGTGTCAAGAAAGCTTTAGCCAAAGAGTTGAATATTCAGAAGAATCAAAGCTGGGAACACGAGAGAAAGCTATATTGTTGCACACATACAGTATACGCAACACCCACCTTTGGCTTGAAACTTAAGATAGATATAGTATTAGGATACAGAGAAGGGTTTGCTATCAGTAGTCCCAGACATTTGGGCTTCAGTGAGAAAGAGAAGATTAGGGTTGGTAGAGGAGAGGTGGTATTCCACAGAGTTATAGTTAGAGGAAAGGCCACGAATGTTGCACAAATTAATTGGGGACTCCGAGGCAGGTCTGAAGTGGGCTTAGTATGTGAGATGTATTGTGTATTGAAAGAGAGAGAAGATGTTTGTAATATAGTATATTGAAAGAGAGAGAAGATGTTTAGGAGTGCAAACTAAGGTATCCCTCTGTATTGGTGAGGCACGGAAAGCATTAGAAAGAGAGGCCAGGTGGTGAAACAGGAGATCCGGTTTATTGTTGGTTGGGTCTTGGGGCTCTTATTTGTATCTAACCAACACATACACGCACGCACGCACACAAAAAGAGAGAGAGAGAGAGAGAGAGCAAATAAGTATAACATAAAATTAACTTTAGTGCTGGTGGGTCGTACAGATTGTTTAAAAGAGTACGATTCGGTTATGATTGGCGAGTTTATGGTTATTACCAAGACCCACATATTAGCCTTGGTTACTACAATCGATGCATTATGTCGAGCAGAGAAATCTAGACCCTAACCTGTCATAACTTAAAAGGACTTAAGGGAGCCCACCTCGCTTTTTCTCTTTCTCTTCCTCTCTCTTTGGCTTGTATCCATTCGGCCCCATTCAGTCTACTGTTTTAAGACGTTTACCCCCATCCAGGTGTCAATATTTTCCTGGCGAGCGGCGGCGAGCCAGCATATATATTTTTTTGTTTTGAGAGCAAGCTAAATTTGTAAATTTTTCGATAACAAAATTTTCCGGCAAAGCCGGATTTCTCCATAAAATGCTGACTCGCTATCGCTCGCCAGAAAGAAATCGACGCCTGGATGGGGATAAACGTCTTAAAACAGTTGGCTGAATGGGGCCGAATGGATACAAGCCAGGAAAAGAGAGAAAAGAAGAGAAAGATAAAAAAAAAAATATATATTCTTACCATTAGGGAAGAGTTAAGCGGTAAATGGGTATTTAAGGGGAAATTTCCACTTCGAGGGATTTTTTCTGGACCCCTTTCTCCCTCATGTTTAGCCCCATTGTTTTTGAGATTTTAATATGCTCGCCCCATTAGTTTGGCAAATTTAAGAATTTTCGTCCAATTTATGTCAATTTTAAGACCTTTCGTGCCATATAAGAGTCGATGTTTCCTGGCAGGCGATAGCGAGTCATTAGTTTAAAAGAACCCGGCCTTCGCTCGGGACATATTTCTACCGAAAAATGTACAAATTTATTTTGAAAAAGGGTCTAAAGCGTGTAATTTTAAGCTTAATGGAGGTCAAGGGAACAAACTAAATACCTCCCCTTAGATTTACAGTCCGTTTGCTCCGGCCCTTCCTTAGTTACAAGAGGCTAGGATCACAATTTCTAAGCTCGTCATAACGTTGTGGTGTTTGTTGACATTAACCTACCAGGCTGACACACTTCCTCCTGTGATATATATATATATATATATATATATATATGACAAAGCCTAGGAAATCCTTGCACTCAGAAAACGGAAGGATACCTTAGCCCATTGTTTCAATTTGGAAATAGTTGTGTCCTCATAATTTACACCACCGAAAATATATTCTGGAGAAATATACTGCCTTTTGTTTAACCATGATATGCCAATAGGCTGTTCGCTTTTGTTTAGTTTGTTTTTCTATTATTTGCCAAACAAAATACGAACAGAAATTCCTTGGGGACATACCAAAATGCACAAAATTATTCCATAGGAAACGTGTGACGTTGTTTGACCTGATACTGTATCTGGAGTGTATTTAGGCATAGCAAGTGCAGTAACAGTGGCGATATAACATCCTGTTTTCAAATCGGTAAAACTTTATATTTGTTTGTGGACAGGGTAACTATAGAATAGGTAACTCCTAGAATACCACAAAATACTCTAAATACTGACGCAGTCAAAGAGTTAAAATAAATAGTATATTGGTGTGTTTGTTTTATTCAAATCTCCTGCATCCAGAGGATTTCAATATCGCTCCGAACACTTTATAAACCAGTGAACTAGCCCAGAGGGGATGTCACAAATATCCTCTAAGTCCAGGTGAACAGATGGGTGTTAGGAAAACAGGGAGTCTACCCTTGGTCTTCTTTGGTAGTAAGCCAAGCGTGCTAACTAATACACCACAGGTAATCCAAAGCCCTAAGGTCACACCCATGGCTACAGACACTTATAATTGTCAGTGAGAATAGTAAAAAAAAAAAAAAAAATTGTTTGGCTAGATTATTCATATAAAACTCAATATATTATATTTAATGTTTGCTTTGTTATTATTGTACTGTATGTTTTTTGGTGCAATTCATATATTTTACAAAACAAAAAATATATATATATAGTAATTCGCCTCCATAATAGCTACTCTAGAAAACTGCATTGCCGGATACTAAATTAAATACCCGAATTACGAATTAAACTTATGCCAGAGAAAATGTTTGTTACTATATTATATTTCAATCGGTTATCACAGTACTATATGTCAGCTATGTAAATTAATGTTCTTAAATATGTACACGACAGTAATAACACACACACAAGCTAAAGATAATTAAACTCAAATGAATAAGCACTTATAAGCTCACTTGCACTTTAGCACACACACACACACACACACACAGACATATTTGCACTCACATAATTTTCCAGAATAAAAGGCTATACAAACGAGGTCAAATAAGTGCTCGGACACACACACACACACACACACACACACACACACACACACACACACACACACACACACACACACACACACACACACACACACACACACACACACACACACACACACACACACAACCGCAAGCAAGATCAAAACATTCAAAGACAGTCATAACAGCAAAAACAATGCTAGGAAATAATTATCTACTGAGAAATTTTGTGTTCTTATATTTTGGTATTAAGAGGAAAATTACTAGGTTTTCAATTTGGATATCACTGTTCTCTCTCTCTCTCTCTCTCTCTCTCTCTCTCTCTCTCTCTCTCTCTCTCTCTCTCTCTCTCTCTCTCTCTCTCTCTCTCTCTCTCTCTCTCTCTCTCTCTCTCTCTCTCTCTCTCTCTCTCTCTCTCTCTCTCTCTCTCTCTCTCTCTCTCTCTCTCTCTACTCCCAGATACCCCTTTCCCTTCAACTAGAGGGCTCTAGGAAAATACTAGACCCCCTCCAGGTAGTAATATTTAGTGCCAGGTCAGTGTGAAACAAATTCTCCGAACTTCGGTCATTGTTGGCTACAGAGTGCTCTGATGTAGTGGCTATCACTGAATCCTGGATTCAAATAAGTGATACCTGCTATTATGTTGAGGAATTTGAAATACCTGGATATAGAATATTCCACAAAGACGAAATTCTTATATACATCAGAAATTTTCTAAATCCAATTGACTGCAAGGTCAGGTCAGAACATGAAAAGTTAGGAGTAGACCTAAATTTAGGTAACTCTATCTATAGGGCTCTTCTGGTGTACATGCCTCCAGATTTATTTTTATTTTTTTGAAAAAGATGAACTATTGTACACATGACAGAGTGGTTTTATCTACGGCGAAACAAGTGTGATCTTAGGTGACTTCAATTGCCTGGTAAACTGGGAAGCAAGAATTGTCAATGCTGAAGGTAGATATTTTTTTGACCGAGCTAGTGAATGAGCCAATAGAGGCAATAATATACTGTACTAGATCTTGTGGTCACCACTGAAAATGAAAGTGTGACCAGCTTATCTGTTAGGGAATCACTCGGATGTAGTGATCACTATCTAGTTGGGTTCTTGTTTCGCACCTTTTGCAGCAGACCCACCAGTCCTTAGAGTACCAAACTAGATTTTCGTTCAGCAAATTTTGAAGGTCTTCGGGGAAGCTTATCTTAGATCAAACTTGAGGGTGAGGACGTTAATGCCATTTGGTGCTCATTCAAAGAGCAGTTTATGGGTCGATAAGCTGCATTCGTTCCCACTAAGCTAACCAGATTAGACTCACTACCTGCCTTGCAGATTGGACCGCTCCGCAATAGTACGGAAGGGTAATAAATACAGCAGTCCTTTATTATAGTTAGTTATGCTAAAATATTATCTACAAAACTGTAATACATAAAAACAACATTCACAAGTAATCAGTGATTTAAATCGAAGAAAACGGTTGAAGGGTAACTAAAATATTCAAAATCTGTTTTTCAATATATCTCGTAAATACAATAGATTTCGAAGTTAACGTTTTAGCATTATATGTCTAAAAGTTATACTCTTTGTATATAACTTTACACATTTTCTCCACAATGGTATGGATGAGGTTGATTTTATGTAGATATTTGCGGCCTTTGCTCCCGGACTAATATATTTGTTCTGCAATCAGTGCTAAGTTACTGAAGATTTCTATAATGTGTTAATAATTCTTTCAAAACGTATGCTAGCCTTGCTACAGTCTATGTGTTTTATAATGTAAATGCGTTTTATAGTGTACAGTAGAAACTAATGTGATGTGTTGTGTTATACTCAAGAAGGGTAAGAAAAGGGTATGAAAAATATATATAAACTGATTGGGTTTATTGATGGTGATATATCTTTCGATCCTTGCATTAGATAGGCTCATTAATATCAGTATACCTTTATAGGGGTAGCTTGTTAGTGTTGGACAGTTCGAGAATCAACTCAAGAACCAACCCCGAAAACGCGAAAGACATGCACCTTGCATGAAGAAGCCCACTCATGGCACTGGCAGTGGCACCTTCACCCACACAGAGATGCCCTTGCCTACAGTAGTGCCCCACCAAAAGGCAAGGCTCATACCCCCTCGGTGAGGCCCATGTCCTCTTCGATCCAGCCTCAAGAAAATGGGGAATTCCCTTACCACCTAGAAAGGAAATCCCAGCCCTCATTCCCCAAGAGAAGCTGGAAACAGCCTAGGCCGCGGATTGGCCAAAACGAGCGCCCGGGCAATGCTCTGACTGGCCACAACATTCACCCTGTCCCTCTTCTGAGAAAGCAAAGGCTTCCAACTTTTGCTGAAGCAGAAGTCTGTAAGGGGGCGAAGCCAAGCGCTGTGATTGGTTCAGCTGTAAAACTAAGAACCAATGGGAGAGCGAACCTGGGCTTGGAAAATGAAGCAGTAGCTGGTTCTGGGCCATATAGGGCCCTGGATACCAGCCACCTTTTCTATATTCATTCATTCATTCATTTGCTCACTCCGAGCACAGTTCAACTGACAGAAACCCCTCCCAAGATACTGAGTTGATGCCTGATATCGAAATAAGGAGATCACAGAGAACGAGCCAGTCCCTGACCCCTAACTGACCCGAAGAAGACGACCAACATGTGACCCATCTGATGTTACCAGGCTGTAGGAGTGGCAACCGGTAGTGCCCCAGAGGATGCCCCAGCCCAAGGAGGACGCCTGATCCTGTCTTTCCTCACCCCTTTCTTTGACTTAGTAACTGCAGTCCCGTAGACCCAGTTGGCACTGTCAATTGTTCCTTTTGTTGTTTATATTTTTCCCTATTTTACCCGTTCTTGTCTGTAAAATGTAATGTAATAACCTCACGCATAATAAAGCTTTTAATGTATATATTCTCCTGTGTTCTCATTCTCCAGCTGAGTATCATAAGAACCCTGGTTAAAATTATTGGCGCAACAGTTATGAACACCCTATTTACCCTTTGCATACTCATAATTGTTTACCGAGTAGTGTGTGCAATGTAAGATAATATTAAAGTGCCTTGTGTAGACAGAACCATTAAGATAACCTTTACTTCAACATGCATACAACATATCATGTTTGTACGACCCTTCATACCTTAAATATAGTTCATTCCTCTTCTCTCTCTCTCTCTCTCTCTCTCTCTCTCTCTCTCTCTCTCTTTCTCTCTCTCTCTCTCTCTCTCTCTCTCTCTCTCTCTCTCTCTCTCTCTCTCTCTCTCTCTCTCCATTGTCTATCTCTACAGCCAGCATTGTGTTCAAAGACATGGCATCCTATAAGAACCTCTGGCCACTCTTTACAACCCTCAACATTTAGTTTCTCCTTCAAATACAAACAAGCAGAAATATATATGTGAAGTATATACATACTCACAGAGTACTTGCAAAACTTGAAAGATTAATTCGCGTATATACAGTATACTGTATATGTATATATATATATACAGTATATATATATATATATATATATATATATATATATATATATATATATATATATATATATATATATATATATATATATATATATATATATATATATATAGATATATATATATATATATATATATATATATATATATATATATATATATATATATATATATATATATGAATAGCTTTATACGAATGAATCTTCCAAGTCTTGCAAGTACTACTGTATGTTAACATGTATTTATTACACATACCGGTATATATTTCAGTTTGTTTGTATATGAAGGAGAATTTTTTTTGAGGATATAATTACTGTCTACCTCCTTTTCATCTTTGTATCTTACGCTCATGATAACTGGATGAAATAATCTGTTATTGTATCAATTTTTGAGTTTAGAAGACAGTATGAGTTATGGAATGTAACATGAAATAAGTTTCATATTCATACATAGTATATAGCTGTCACACATAAATGTAGTATTTACACTGTTTTTGGTGTATTTCAGTGTCTTAAAACACCTCTTGCTTGAACACACACCCTATGTCAACCAATGCACGGACTAGACTGATATTTCTATAGGTGTTAAGAGACGCCCGCAGTATAGGTCTTTTTTACATAGGATGTACCAGTATGTTGCCGCAGTGAATGGGTTATAAGCAAAATTTTTTCTCTCTCTCTCTCTCTCTCTCTCTCTCTCTCTCTCTCTCTCTCTCTCTCTCTCTCTCTCTCTCTCATTCTCTCTTTCTCTCGTGTTAGCCATGACACTAGCTAGTATCTTATGTGAAGTACGTATTTGGTGGCGTGAAAAATGCATTCGATGAAAATGGCATGGTAATATAGCATTACTTATTATCATATCTAAATACAATGAAAATTCATAAATTTGATAGCATCAAGAAGCTGCATATTAACTCTTTCAGTCTACAATGACGCGTTTCTTCCTTTTATTATGTCTATCATTAGACAATTTGGTTTGTAAAGAATATTTAAGAATCTAAGGGGTCAAAACCAACTCAGTTATTTTTCTTATTCCCATTGATCCTTCCTAAGTTCAATAAAAATTTCTAATGCTTGCCTGAATAAACATGCTATCACACGTCATAATCCTCAAGAGAAAAATTCAATTTGAAAGTTAATGCTATTAACAATCCCAAATATAAATCTATTGACATTTGATTATAATTTGTAATCTATTATAATGTTTAAAACGAGATGAAAATGAATGATTCAATAGGATTATTCATACTAGTTTTAACATATAATTCAATAGGATTATTCATACTAGTTTTAACATATAATTCAATAGGATTATTCATACTAGTTTTAACATATAATTCAATAGGATTATTCATACTAGTTTTAACATATAATTCAATAGGATTATTCATACTAGTTTTAACATATAATTCAATAGGATTATTCATACTAGTTTTAACATATAATTCAATAGGATTATTCATGCTAGTTTTAACATATAATGAAAACAAATTACGGGTTTAACGACCCGTAAGGGAGGGAAAACCAAGTATATATTAGTGGTTCCTTCGTATATGAAGTAAGGCCTTATGTTAATATGGCTCCATTTGATACTTTCGGGACCATACGTCTTGGTTGATGCAATAAATAATACCCTAGGGACATCATAAGACCACTCGGAAAAGAATAAAATACAAATATTGAATTTAAATTGTGCATTTTTTGCTCATACTTTCCATCTTCTGTTTACGCTTTCACTACCATCTGGTGGTACGCAATAGCATTCGTCCGTAATTGTAATATCGAGATAATCATATGGATGGGAAGGGGAAGGAAGGGAGGGAGGGTTCTAAACGTCATAGGCTACAGAACCACTTCTACATATTTGATTTTCCTCGATTCCCTCCCAGGTTGTCAAACCCGTAATTTATTAGCGATTCCTTCGTCTATGACTCTATGGCGCAAGGCCTTGAATATTACGACTGGAGGTGGACATCCAATGTTCTCGTCAAGAAACTAGAACCACTAAAGCTACCCAACATGTGAATAAAATCTGCAGGAAATATACAACTATTCCTTTATGCATGGTAAATATTCAAAATACAAAATATAATTGAGGCACCATCTTCTAAATTAAGCCTCATGAAAGAAGTATCAGAAGTAAGTACGAAGAAAGATTTACCGAAGAGTTTTTCTTAGCTTAATATACTAAATATGCGGTTTGTACTATATTTATATTTGAACAAATTAAGGAGGAGAAACTCGTGTTTTTTACTATATTAGATCTCCCCCACCCACCTATTTTTCTTAAGACCACAAGGACGAACACCTCCGGAAAGAAATCTCTTAATAACATTTTAAACAGAGTATCACATTCATATAATGGTAAATAGCGTGCACTCCCATAATAAGTATAATGTGTGTGAAATCAATAAATTGATTCCGTTGTCTTAGGCGATGCAAGGCAAATACGGCTTCTCCAAGTGAACAGACAGAAAAATTTACAAGGTATGAGGAGGCATCCAAAGTTTCCTGTCCAAAATATCATTAACCCTTGTCTGGCGGGGCCGGACTTAAGTCGGTCTAGAGAAGAAATGACTATGTGGCGGGGACCGACTTAAGGCGGTGTGCAATTCTGAGAAATATTTGGCTCTGAGAGAGAGACGAGCGGTGGGAGGAGCGTAGGTCGGCTCTGACCGTTCGGCACGGCTCCCGCGCCAGCACTGGGCCTACTCCACACACACCCACACTCACTGCCTCGCTACACAGGGAATTATGTAAGGAAATTACCGTATTTTAGGGATTTTGCACTCGTCTTGCACGATCGTTACAAGAGAACGCGTGGTCGTAGAAGGATGGTTCTGGTGTCATTGGAAAGCTCAATTATCGTCCTTTCAGGGATACATAATTGTATTACGCTCTGGCTCTTGTTTATGCATGAAAAAGAGCACGGAAACAAGGTCGTGTAGGGTAAAACCACCCGCTTGGCGGGTAGTAGAAGTTACTGACGGGCCCGCTCGTAAAGCGTTAATTGAATGGTAATGCAATAATCTGATAGTTGTAGCCCACTTTCTAACTCATGAATCCTGGCTAATACACTGGGATTGCTTTACCTTATGACTTCACATAATATAGAATAGCTACTTGACTCCTGTTGAGCCTTGTCTGTCTACTCGGAGAGACCCACATGTTAAACCCATCACGAGGATGTGACACCTACTGTATATATACTCGTGCAGAGCCTTCACTGGACATAACTGGTGATGTACCTTACCCCTCTTCAAGGCCTGCACTGAAAGCTCACTACAAATATGATCAGAATGCTCATTCTTGGCAAAAAACAAAAACTTAGGCGCAGGGGCAATCTTAATAATATTCATGTATTGTTTGGAGTAAATGCAAGACAAGTTGGAGAGCGTGACATAGTTGTCAACTCAAATACTCAATCTCTCGTTGCCAGTGCTGAAAGGAAAATAATTTTCTTCGGTCTTTGATCAACTGTTGTGTTAATTGTATATGTCCTTGACTTCAGCAACAACAATGCTTTATTTATAGGTCATTGTGGTAACAATTGCCTCTGTGATGGTCACATACGAATATATGCCTTAGCGAAATCTGCTTCCTCAGTATGTAGAAAATCAAGGCCAATCAGGTCGAATTTTTTTTTTTTTTTTTTGGCTATTAAATAATTTTGATGGGTGTTAATTAACCCGGGAATGCCGAGCGTTCTCATAAGAGGTTTGGTGGGCAAAGGCGAAGGTCCTCATAAGATCCAAGGCATAAAAAAAGCCTTTTAAAACACCCCAGTAGCATTCAAAACAAAGCAATATGTGATTAGGTGAGATCATTCCCCTCCATTACTTGCTACCATTCCTACATATGTGTCCCCCCCCCCCTTCCTCCCCTTTTCCCCCCTTCTCAATTATCACCTATTTTTCCTCTTATTCCCCCATTTTATCGCGTAATTTTCGGCGCGAATTTCCTCACGCGGTCTCTATAGCATGGGCGAGGCATCTAAAGATCCTTGCAACAGAGGGACCTCTACTTAGAGCCGTCAGTGTCGCTTGAGAACTCGGAAGGAGAGGATATATGCCGCCACGGCTCTCCCCTCATGAATGGACTGGTCGGCAATAATACATATTTTTCACCCCCAGAATACTATTCCCACTTGTTTTATTGCTTTTAAATGTTAATATCTTCATATTAAATGTAAAATAGGCGCATATGAATAAGTAATAACGGTATTTATGGTAAAATTATGATTTTCGTCGGGAATGAACAAAAATTCCTTCGCATGGCGGGACGTTTCAAATACCATAGTCTAGCCTTTGCCGGGTTAAAGCCTAAGCGTTTTACTATGAGCAGATAGCTATGAAACTTAAAGATCAATGCCATGGAGGGAAATCTCTGTCCTGAATCTACCAAACATGTTTTGATTGACTTCCAATGAGACTCATAATGTCTCAAAATGGCCTTTGTATACTGTTTGTTTGAGCTTTGAGGAAATGCTCCGTCCATATGTTGTAAGCCATTTGACATTTTGAATGTCCACAATGCAAAAGCGAACAAGATCTTCCGGTTGCGAATCTGATCCAAGTGGAAATTGGACATTTCAAGGGTTACCGGGTCGACACACCACCTTCATTTGAATGAACCATGCCTAGGCCGGCCAAATTGGAGCAACCAAAGCGACCGTACCATGAAAGCTTTAAAGTTTGTGGACTGCTTTGAACAAAAGCGATGTTTCTGGAGGCGGATATAGATATATTAATAATTGGCACCTGTTCCAATCTTCGGTGAGAGTGTCCATACCCCCTGCCGGAGTTACATACCACCAGGTCAGGTAAGACTCCAGCTTCACTGAAGCCTTGGATGTGAACTAATTGATCAACCATTCTACCAATATTCTGGAGGAACCTTGCTTCTGAAAGCATAACACCACGTTGGTATTGCCCATGCATATGGTTATTAATCTACCCTGCAGATCGGCCACGTGGTCTCAGAGAAATAACAGTGGAACAACTATCTCCTTGGAATTGATATTGAAGTCCTGAAGGTTTGACCATCGTCCCCGATACTGATGACCGATCGCAGACTGGTAACCCCAGCCTATCGACCTGGCTGCATCCGTATCCACCTAGATGGATGGGGTGGACCCTTTTTCAGTGCTGTATTGAGTTTGCTACCTCTGGTTTTGCCCAAAATGACAGAAGATTGTGAATTTTCTTGGGGACCTACTTGGGTGAATGGATAAGCTCTCTGGCCAAAGTAAATTATCCTACTTCAGCGAAGTCTGCCTAATGGGATTGTTAGATGAATCTAATTTAATGAGCCAACTAGGGACTCCCAGGCTCGTTGTGTCATAGTTTTGGCATACAATGCCCGGAAAAGCTTCTTGTGAAGTCGCCAAGCATTGTTTTCACTCTGAAAAATCATGAGGATTAAGGAGTCCCACCTGAGGCCTAACCACTGCGCATACTGTAACGGTACAAGCTGTGACTTTTGGACATTGATATGAAAACCTAATCACAGAACATGTATGACTGTCAGAGTGCTTTCCTTGCACTGGTCAGGAGAGTCTGTCACCACACACCAATTGTCAAAATAGAACTGAACGGTGATGCCTTGTGCTAAAAGTACAAATCCGAGGAGCTAGATTGAGACCAAAGGGCATCCGATCAAACATGTATGTCGTATTGTGATGACATATGGCCAGATACTTTTGAAAGCATCTGCCTATTGGCACATATCAGTATAACCAACAGGTCGAGAGTGGACATCCATGTAACCAGTCTCAATGGTAACATGATATGAGGGGCAGTTACCATTCAAAATTTGACATTGTGAATGTCCTGATTGAATCGAGACCCATGAAAACCTAATGATTACCCAGCTTCATTAAGAATTATTTATGTTCTGACTAGTCAGTCAGTAGACGAGATATCTCAGTCTCTGACTACATGGAACCAGAGCCTGTGTTCCGACTAGATAACTAATTGTCGGAGTACCTAAGACTCCAACCACCCGGAAGAAGCACCAAGACTTGAACCGCGGAACTCTGCGAGCTTCCGGGTAAACTGGCACACAGGTCAGTTAACCTCTCCGCTGCGTAGGTGGGGTATTGGCCACCCCTCCCTGTGCGGAGGTATTTAGACTGTTTCCTAAACTCAAATCGTCATCGTACCATAAATATCATTAATACTTATCCATATGCGCCTATTTTACTAATACTTATCCATATGCGCCTATTTTACGTTGATTATAAAGGTATTAAGCTGTTACAGCAATAAAACAAGTGGAAACAGCGTTTGGATGGTCAAAATCGGAGATAGAGGCCGGGAGTTACATAACTTATGGCTGAGGCAGCCTGCCAGCCAGCCAGCCATCATGACGGCTGGAGACACACTGTTGCGTGGTAGTCTCTCTCTCGCTCTTTCCCACGCTTGGTAACACAGATGACCACGCCCTGCTAGCAACTCGCTAATGTTAGCACGAATATATACCTAAGAATAAGGGAATAACAGGGAGAAAAGGTGATAATTGAAGGGGGGGGGGGGGGAGAAGGGTGGAAGGAGGGGATGTGGAGGAGTGATATTTGGCATGGCCAAGGGGCAAAAAATTGATACTGGGCTGATTTAAAAAAAGAAAAATTTTAGGCCTTGGATTATATAAGGCTTCCCGCAGCCCACCGGTAGGCCTTATATAAGTCTTGCCACACTTGCTGGGTTAAACAAGTTTACTACCTCACAGCAGGCCCTGCCTGATGGGAAACTAATGTGATCTGATAAGTACAGTTGGTCAAAGTTCCAGCTGACCCACCCTCGCTCTTGGGCTCGCAGAATTATTTGGCAATACTGGTGTAGGAAGGAGGTGTGTCTTACAAATATTGGGATTGGTAGATCTGATTTCGGCGATATCATTGTTAGAAAATATACTAAACAAGGGAAAGTAAGCCTATCTCATATAAAAATGCATATTTCGCTATGGATGATCCCGAACATTCACCCAAAGTTCGTAGATTTGCTTAAATAATCAAGTTATTTTATCCACTGATTGGCAACGCATATAAAACCTGCTGGCTGCCACAACATACTTTACTCGATTTTATAAGAATATATATTTCTGTTTTACTGGTGGCTGCTTAATGAAGGAGCATTTAGTTTTCACAACGTGAACATTACATAGTCTAATTTGCAGTAATATACAGGACAGACACAGGTAACACATTAATGGCAAGTGGTATCCCTGCACTACTACACCAGTATTGCCAGCTAATTCTGCGAGCCTCAGAGCGAGGGTGGGTCAGCTGGAACTTTGACCAACTGTACATAAACCTTTGATCTATATAGAAATATGCGAAGCTAACAAGCCTTGGAACCACTGAAAAATCACATCTAATGTTTATATTTCTAAGAACAGATAATATATATATTCAAAGATTGCACACAACTTTATTTACATGTAATATCAAAATTAGTAATATGGCATGCAAAATAATCAAGCCTTGACCAAGATGGTGGTAATCCACCAGGTCACAGGCACCAACATGCAAAAGTAAGGTTATACTTCAATAGAATGTCATTGAAATGAAAGTAAAACAGGCACAAACTGAGCCAAAGAGTAGCGTCATTATGAACATTATAGCCTTACCCATATCAATGTAAATATGGAGATATGGGCTGGGTAGAGGGATGCCCCAAGCACCACATGTTCCCCCATGAAAATCACTCAGGGCCAATATAAGATTCACAGCCTTCTTCCAGAACTTACCGTGACTAACTAGGCAAAGAAAATCACATAGCATATACACATCTACATAAAGCCCTCAGAAGAAATTAATGATTACAAATATAGTGTAGTATCCTAAACAACTCGGCCAGCAAAGAGATGTTGCTAAGTAAGCATATATTGATGTAAAAACACATTATTCTAATTTCAAAACTAATCTTAAGGAAATATTAACTCACTATTAAAAGATAACAGCGGAAGCAAGAAGGGAAAGTGAAGGGGCACACATGTTGACAAACCTGTCACACATGTTGACAGACCTGTCACTCACCGCAGAAGGACAAATGCTATTGCGTACCACCAGGTGGTGGTGGTGAAAGCGTAAGCAGAGGATGGGAAACGTGCATAAAGCCATGCTATTTAAATTCATTATCTTTGTTTTATTATCTTCCGAGTGGCATCCTATGTATTATGACGTCCCTTGGGTGTTATTGACATCACCCAAGCCGTATGGTATTTATGCTGATGAGTGGGTTTCAATGAATCTGCTGACCCGAAAGTGTCAAATGGAGCAATATTAACATAAGGCTTTACGTCGTCATATACGAAGGAACCACTAATAAATATAATAAGCCTGCAGTATGCGAGGCAATAGCACTTAAAGCCAAATATAGGATTTAGGTGTTCGGGATTTGTAACATTTAAGCGCATGGGTAGTTTGGTGTTTGGATTTATAGATATCACTGAATTTAATTACATGCAAACACACACACACACACACACACACACACACACACACACACACACACACACACACACACACACACACACACACACACACACACATAGCTAGAGAGATTAAGATATCAGTTTGTTTCTAACATTTCCTATAAAAAACGAAATAGAAATAAGCCAGAGAGAGAGAGAGAGAATGAGTGAGTCTACCATTATCTCCAATAAGTCCAAAAAGAAACCAGACCGCCCTCAGCAACCACTAGAGCCCTCCAAAGCTCCCCCACTCAGGCAGATGTGCATGTATTATTCTCCCTGTCAGTAACGTGGCGTAATAAATATTCCCTGATAATGCTAGACCTTTTTTTTTTTTGCCGCTTAGGAAGGATCTCTAGCAAGCAAAAGGGCAAAATCTATCTCTTCTAAAGCATGTCTTTTACTTGGACAGACCCTTTGACAACCTACTAAGATCAATACTAGACAGAGTAATGATAAACAATGCGTCACAGTGTGTTGAAGGGTAAATAATGTGGGAAGTGATGTCACCTAGACTGAAAAACATATTCGTACAATTAGAAGTGCCATTCTAAAATCGTACTCTCACACACACACACACACACACACACACACACACAAACCCACATTCACACACGCAAATCAAACACACAAACTATCATTGCGAATCAAATTAAATTTCTGGTCACACAATTAGACATACAAGCCACATAAAGCACACATAAAACACACACCAATCTTCCATGTCCCCTTTATTAAGGGGAGGTTTTTAGTGTGTTCCCTAGACTTCCATCAATCTTAAAATTACATCCCCTAGACCCCCTTTCAAGATAAATGTGTACATTTTTCGGCAGAAAAATGTCCCGGCCGATGGCCGATTCCTCTTAAATTACAGGCTCGCTATCGCTCGCCAGGAAATAATCGACACCTAAATGGCACGAAAGGTCTTAAAATTGACAGAAATGGGGCGAAAGTTAGTCAAGTAATCCAACTAATGGGGCGAACGTCTTAAAATTTCAAAAGCAATGGGGCTAAACATGAGGGAGAAAGGGGTCCAGAAAAAAGTCCCTCAAGTGTAAATCTCCCCTTAATCCCACTTGAACATCTATTGTATATCGTATCCCCTCTAACTCTGCGTCTCTCTAACGAATGTAAGCCTAATTAATTTCTTCAACCTTTCTTCATTAGACATACACGCACACATAAACACACATACACAACACGCACACATAAACACACATACACAACACGCACACATAAAACACGCACACACAACACGCACACATAAACACGCACACACAAAACACGCACACATAAACACGCACACACAAAACACGCACACATAAACACGCACACACAACACACGCACACATAAACACGCACACAAACATGAAGTGCTAATATTATTGAGGGTAGTATATGAAGTTAACATGTGGGGTCAGTGACTGGGAAGGTGAAGCAACAGTTAAAGGGAGAGAGGCCGTTTTCTTTTTCTTCTGACCACACCTCTCTCACGCATAGCTCCTTTAGTTTGGCAATTTTAAGACCTTTCGCCCCATTTCTTTGTCAATATTAGGGCCTATTGTGCCATTTAGGTGTCGAATTTTTTTCCTGGCGAGCGATAGCGATCCTGTAATTTTAGGAGGAATTGGCCTTCGGCCGGAACATTTTTCTACCAAAAAAATTACAAATCTATCTTGAAATGGGTTCTGTATTTTTTTCTAAGCTTGATGGAGGTCTATGGAGGAAACTAAAAAATAAATAAATAAATTAATTAATATACCAAAAATCCAGACACTAGCCCCTTAAGGAGGGTGACCTGTTTTGTTCTGTCCTCTTCTATCTTTCTCTGGCTTGTATCCATTTGGCCCCATTCAGCCTACTGTTTTAAGACGTTTATCCCCATCCAGGTGTCAATTTTTTACTGGTGAGCGGTAGCGAGCCAGCATATTTTTTAGTTTTGTTTGACAGCAGGCTAAATTTGTACATTTTTCGATAGAAAAATGTATTTCTTCATATAATGCTGGCTCGCTATCGCTCGCCAGGAAGAAATCGACACCTAGATGGGGATAAACGTCTTAAAATAGTTGGCTGAATGGGGCCGAGTGGATACAAGCCAGAGAAAGAGAGAAAAGGACAGAAATAACAACAAGCAGGTCACTCCCCTTAATGGTCTTCTAATTATGGCTATTATTGGTGGGTGAGGGCTGGTCCTATCCTGAGTGAGGTTTGGCATTCTCTACCCAACCTTAGCCGTTTCTGTCTGTCTCTTTTACAGTCCTATGTTTTCATTCTGGGGGCAGGGGGCTAGGAATCCTCCTTCCACCTTGTAAAATTCATCTAAGGGGCGAGGGAACGCGAAAGTGGTCCTGGACTTTAAGAATTGGAACTAAATGTAATATCTGTTTGGGCTCTGTCTCGAGTCGGCCACCCCCACCTATGGGTTATAAGAACATAAGAAAATGGGAGTCTGCAGAAAGCCGATTGGCCCATTCGAGGCAGATCCCTCTCACACCCAACCCCAATTATCAGGCCTAATTATAGGCCCAGCTCACTAACACCATGAGGACCGACCCCGCCAAAACGGTCAGAGGTCAATACAAGATTACGGGTTCTGCAGAGCGCCGATTGGCCCACACCCGGCAGAACCCCCTCACACCCAACCCATCTCGTCCATATGCCTATCTAATTTTATCTTAAATCTTTCTATCGTTCTTGAACCCATTATAGCACTTGGTAGCCTATTCCACCTATCTACAACTCTGTTACCAAACCAATATTTGCCTATATCTTCTCTGAAACTAAATTGATCAAATTTGAAACCATTTGTTCGAGTTCCTTCGCTATCACTGAGTACTATAGTACATATTTCATGTCTCCTTTATTAATCCCACTAACCCACTTGAACACCTCTATCATAACCCCTCTAACCCTGCGTCTCTCTAACGAATGTAAGCCTAATTTCTTCAACCTTTCTTAATGTGGAAGGTTTCTAATATTATGGATAATTTTTGTCATTCTACGTTGTACTCTCTCCAAGGAATCTATGTCCATTCTGTAATGTGGACACCAACATTGAACAGCATAATCCATATGGGGTCCACCTCCCATTCGTGAAATATTGAGCCTTGGGGAACGTAAACTTCGCTCCTTAAAGGGGGGATGGGCCGGTTTTCTGGACCACTTTCTCCCTCATGTTTAGCCCCATTAGTTTTCAGATGTTGAGATGTTTGTCCCATTAGTTAGTCAATTTTAAGACCTTTCGCCCCATTTCTTCGTCAATATTTAGACCTTTCGTGCTATTTAGGTGTCGATTATTTCCCTGGCGAACGATAGTGAGCCTGTAATGGCAGAACCGGCCTTCGGCCGGGACAATTTTCTACCAAAAAATGTAAAAATTAATCTAGAAGGGGGATCTATTGGATGTTTTTTTTTTTTTAATTTGATGGAGGTTTAGGGAGGAAACTAGAAAAATAATGAATACATTCAAAAATCGCCCAAAAAGTGAACCATCTCCCCTTAAAGAGGGCAGGGGGGTGGAGGAGGTGGCCAGGCTCTCTTCTGCTGGCCCCATAAAACACTCACACGCACATAAAGCACACAAAACACATATGCAAACCAAACACATTCACCTACTGACTGCTCTGGAAATTCACAGCTCTGGTCACACAAACAAGCAAACACACATACACACACACACACACACACACACACACACACACACAAACGCCAGGCCAATCCTCTTAGTGTGCTGGATTACTTAGGTGTGTGTGTGTGTGTACGTCTGTGTAGGTGTGTGTGTGTGCGGTGAATGTTTGTTTGATAGATAGATAGAGAGATGAAGCTAACATTATAAACAGAGGCGCGCAAAATGAAAGAAGATACTGTAGATAGATACAACATTCGCAGATTGACAAACAGACATAATCGAGTTTAGGAGTAAAGTTGGTTAATGGAGAGAACATAATAATACGTATACAACAGAAAACGGTTGCTAAAAACAGTAACACAGACAAAAGGGCAGGCTGTCTAGACAGACAGAGAGGTATTTACAACAGAAAACAGACAGTGAAAATGAAGTGAATGAAACATTAAACAGTAAGAGAGGAATATGTACAGGATTTAGTCAGTAATGAAAAGTTAAACGACATATATTATTAACGAACATTTAAAAGAGCATAGGAAACAGCATGCTTAGATTATGAATATAAATAAACATTAACATCGAAGGGTGCAGAGAAGAAAAATAGTAGTGAGACAATACAAGCGATGGTACGAATAAACGGATAGAGAAAAATACAGAAGGAACGAAACATATTCGAAAAAAGGAACGGGCATTTGTATGTAAAGAGGAAACATGAATCGATACTAGGGTTAGATTTGAATTTGAGGAATGAGATACAATACAGAGAAGGTAAACAAGAACTGTAGAGCCAGAGGAAACCATAGAGAAAAAAGATAAGGCATAGACTAGATAAACACATACTTTCTCAAACTTGGATTAAATGCTTTGGAGACTTGTTTGTATGTTATCATTACAATAGGTAAATGAGTAGAATTGGTGTAAAGGACTTGACCCCTCCTCCTTTTTTTGTTGGGGGGGGGGGTGATTTAACTACAGAGCTTGCCTAAGGAGAGTGACCTACAGAAGAAACAAAAACATAACTAACTAATAATAATGACCGAATGCAAAATATGGAAAACGGATCAAATCGGACATTCATGCACCTTCACATTCATTTTCACACCCTCACGTTCTTACCATCAGGAATGATAAAAACCCTGCACAACTTATATCGCTTCTGCATTGACGCCACACCGTGATGGTTTACCTCAACCACTTGGCTCAAC
This sequence comes from Paralithodes platypus, assembly GCA_032716605.1. Lineage (NCBI taxonomy): Eukaryota > Metazoa > Arthropoda > Malacostraca > Decapoda > Lithodidae > Paralithodes > Paralithodes platypus. Next base: position 17,269,004 of record CM064575.1, read on the forward strand.
AACACATTCACATAACCCAAGAGTGCAAACCGGCATATCACCGAACAAGCATGCAGGATGTATTCGGCAAGACATTATGCAACCTGCGGCAGGCAACATGTGTATAAAGGTCCAAGAAGGTCAGCAGTAGTAGGGTGGATACTTGTATATTCGAGTCGGGGCCCCAAATAGTTCAACATGCTCAACGTTTGAGGCCATATGTGATGCATGCGGATTGTGGTCTGCAGTATGCTGGTCTGCAGTATGCGGTTCAAGGTCTGATTCATTCGGATACATGCTCATTAAATTGGAGGTAGGTTTGGAACATGCTGCTTCATTTGGGGACATTCCGTCCAACTCTGCGTGGTGCACGATCATTTCGAATACATGCGCATTAACCCAACCATGCACGCATTAGGCCGCATATATTCTGATGCATGCGGGGCAATGAGGAAAGCATGGGATAGGGCGACTGCATGTAGCAGCATACATCCGAACACAGCAAACCAACCACGCATACGGTCGTACGTCTGTTGCCGACCAAGTATTTGCTAAACAAGTTTAACATCCGAATGTTCCCGCATGTACTAGACTGAAAACCGCACTCATCAGACTGGAACAGCATGATAAATAATGAGATACAAATGCAACCTCCAACGAACCAAATCAAACTGACCGATAATAATGATGCGACCATATGGCAACACCGTCCCATATATAAGGTCCCCCCGGCAGGCAAGCCAGGTCAATTTGCCATCAACCCTCGTCACTCCGCCACTTCAGCCACACTCCACCCAACCCCCAACCACCACCGTGGGCAAGGCTAAGCTGAAGAAGGGAGCGAACCCCAGGAATGTGTTCAGACTCCCTGCACAGCTTGAAGACGCAGAAAGCCAGGAAATAATTTCTGATAGCCAGGCAACCTTCGTATCATTTACCCAGGACACCACCCAGGATAGCCAGGAGGTGAAGGTGATACCGCTTGACTCCAGCCAGCACCCCAGCTCAAGTCTTGCTTTTCTGGGCATGAGGAACCGCACATACTCAATGTCGCACCGCTCTTGGAGTGAGATGGTGGCAAGTGTGATGTCAAGGCGCTGTCGGTCTGCATTGGATAGGTCCATGGCCGTGGTAGGAGTGGCAGGCACTGTCGAGGTGTGTTCTTGGAGCGTGCAGGATGTGTTGTGATGGGGTGGGGTCCTTGGAACCTTATATATAGCAATTGGACATGATTTGATGGCGGTCACAAAGTTATTCGGGACGTGAACCACATATAATCGGTAACAATCATATTTAGTCGGTTTTCGGTCTTATATAGTCTTCATTATTCGGTTTCAGTTGGCTTCTGGAAATGACCGTTAAATTCAAATGTTCCGACATTCGGTTCATGGTTGGTGGAATGCCGATTATGGTCATATGTCAGGCGGTTCTCGGTTGGATGTATGCGGTTCTATTCTATTGCATGTGTATAGAAATTGCAGTCGGGGCCAACTTTTCCAAAACTATTGCCGAACACGGATTCGCCGATATGCGGGTTTACACTCTTGGATGTGTGAAGCCCCTTTTATTGCACGTCATTGCTCGGAATGTCATTATATACCACCTCCTCCAACTCTCTATATCTCTTGTATGCCTTTCACTCTCTGGGAAGCTCAAACACCTGTTTGCCAAAGAATCTTTCATTCCATTTCACCATTTTATCCTTGGTCTTCCTCTCCCTCTCATACCTTCCACCTCTACTTTGTAACTATTATTTGTCATTCTTTCTTACTATTACAAAGCGATAAACCCACAAATTCACCTTCCAGCTATAAATAGGCCATAAATGTAACTAAATCCCTACTCTTCTTTTACAGCATATTGTATATACCAGATCCATCTCTTGATAACTGTACATTTTAAAGCCATGGTCCTATTTCACATATATAACTTTATTTAATTTGATAATACAAATATGAAAACAATGCTCCTGATTCACGCTGAAGAAAGCTTAATGTGAACACGATGTATTTTTTTCGGTTATTATCTAGCAATCAAAATTCACATATTCGATCTCGATTAATCCTCTGATGCCCACTGATCCTTTGTAACTTAAAACAAATCTTCTAATGATAGCCAGAATGACAGGAAGGAGGCGTCATCCTATACTAAGAAGGTTAAGGAAAGTTTTAGTCTTTTTACTTGAGAAATTACCATGGTAGAAGTTATGGAGGTAGACCACGACTTTTACTCGTGACTGTACAGTTACCAAGACAGGAATCTGGGCCAAGTTCTGGGAATGAGTGAAAGGGTGCAATGCTCTCACAGGTTTATATGTTACTTCAAGCTGAGCTTAGGAGTTTACTGTATTGTATTAAGGTTGTTTGAAGTTGGTTAGTGTATTTTTCATCATTAATACTATTCTATTGACCTGCTATGATGATTATTCCTTTTAAAATTCTTACTATTTTTTACTTTATTCTGGATAATAATAGGCAATTTTACTCAGCTTTAGAAGGTCCTTTAGATATCGAAAATCTATCTCAATTATGCCATTCCCTCATACACAACTTTAATAAGTATACTAAAATCATCCAATAATAACTAGTGTTAAATATATATATGCATTATGGCATACGTAAAACGTTGTTGTTGTTGTTGTAGCTCCCCTATTTCACCCCCTTTCGGGGTTGGGCACCCGCTCATTCACGTAAAACGTTAAACGTAAAACGTTAACCCCTTCAGTACGACTTTGGCTAACATTAGACGATGTTATGCAGTTTAAGAAGGATCTGTATATTATTCATATGGTTTATTAAGATAGTAATTACCCCTTTGACACCCAGAGGTACAATATAAGCTAAAATAAAACCTGTTTAATTTTAAATTAACCCATTCAGTACCGGGGACATCCTTTCTATTGTGTTCAGCTTAGGAAGAACCTCTAGCAATAATAAGGCTTCAATCTATCTCAACCGAGCCTTTTAATTACCACATATCCTTTCTAAGCTGCATAATATTGTCTAAATATAGCTAGAATAAGATTTAACACCTGTCCTTGATACTCAAAGGGTGAAGTAAGACAAAAACTACGTCATCCTTTGTACCAGGTTGCCGTGTTTGCAACTGTACATGAAAATCACATGTGCTAAGGGGAGATGGGAGTATTTATTTGCCTATTGTTTTATCTTATATTATTTTTTAATTTCCTCCCTAGACCTCCATCAAGTTTTAAACAACACCCCTTAGACCCTCTTTCAAGATAAGTTTGTACATTTTTCGGTAGAAAAGTATCCCGGTCGAAGGCTGGTTACTCTTAAAATGACAGGATCGCTATCGCTTGCCAGGAAACAAGAATCAGTTTTTCCTTCTTCCTATGACTTGAATTGCTTCAAACTCCGTGTGTCCAGGCATTTTGGCTCGAACGTCCCTTGATTTTGGCCCTGTCACTCTTTCAACACTGGGGGAGGCACTCGCTACAGGCAGTTCTACCTTTTGTCTCCCTCACTCACAGAGAAAAACAAAAATATATACAGTATAGTGGAAATTTCATGCAAATCGAGTTGTTTGCTTTTTGGCACCGAATTTCTGAAGGTTTGTCTTGGCTTAGGAACTCGATTTGAGTGGTTGTGCACTTTAGGAAAAACTTTAAAAAAAAAATTATTCGCTGTTCTACGCGCCAAGGGGTTAATATGACACCAAAGATGGTTATGGGGAAAATAAAAATAATTGTTGACAGATGCCTTAGGGGGATTATCAGAGTGATATTGTCAAATGAGGCAAACAGGTTCATTTTTAATCGAAGTGAAGTGTTTGGAGAAATTACTGCAAAATTATGTTACAGACCGTGCCTCTTAAACTTTATCAATGCCATTATCCTTTGATGCATTATTACAGAATTGAATTCACCCCAAGCAAAGGAAGAGAGAAGGGGGTTGGAAAAGAAAAGGATTTAAAAATGAGAGGGGAAGAATTAAATGGGAACAGAAGAAAGAAAGGTGTCAACAGAGAAACAGGTGGGTAAGGGAAAGTATATTTGTGAAGAATGAGAATGGAAAACTAATTGAGGAAAAGAGAGAGAGTGAGGAGAGCAGATGTAACAGATAATATAAATTTTGAAAAGAAAAAGAAAAGAAGGGAGATGGAAAGAGAGATTAACTACGGTAGGAAAAATAAAAAAAAGTTAGTATAGGAAAGAATAGAAGAATTGAGAAGTAAGGAAATAATAAAGTGAGAGAGAAAGGAAGTAGTGAGTGAAAAATGAGTAGGTGGAAACAGAGGAGAGAAGGATATGAGAAAAAGTTATAGAAATAAGAAAAAGGGATCAATATTAAGTGAGAAGCAGTAGAAGGTATTGGATGAGAAGAAAGGAGAGAAAGGAAGTGTGTAGGATGATAAGTAATTGTTAAAATTCATCTTGGCAACGCAACATCTTTGGATATTTTCGAAGGTGGTAAGACGATAGACAACAAGGACCCGTGAAGAAAATCAAAGGGCTATTTTTTCAGTTAGGCATTTTCGGATTTCCTCAAACAGTCAATCAATCAAACACAAAGGGCCAACGCCATGACGGTGCTTAGCACAATCACCGTACGTATCCACTTCCGGAGACCTCTCCGTGTGAGGTTTCAGATGGGTACTAGGTCCATCCAAGCAGTTATCGGCATGATCGCTTGACTTTCCTCTGCCATATGTCAGATGGTTTTCCTCGAGATCTCATCTAATAGCTTTTCACCCACCAAAACTACCACATGAGCAAGGTCAACTTCATGGAGGCAGTCTACATGCCCACATAGTCGAAGTTGGCACTCATAGACTGTGCACCCAATATATCTTGAATTAATTTCACAAAATAGATACTGGTGTGATGTGTGGTTATAGAAATGGTACCTCATGATCCTGCATAGATACTTGGTACCAAAGGAATTGATGCATCTCTCCAAATCACTGTTGAGTGCCTATGTCTTTCAACCAGAGAACAAAACAGGGAGCACCTGTGTTTTGATGATCTACAACTTGGTCCTTCTGCATAGGTATGTATATCACCATATACTCTTGATGATAGAATTCATAACCCCAAGTGGTAGGCCACAGCAACAAATAACATTGTAATCTGACCCAGCAGTGCTATGGATCTTACTACCAAGATAAGTTAATTTATCCAAGACCTATGTGTTCTTGCCAGTTGCATGTACAGACTGCACTGTTTCACCCAACAAACCACCAAAACTTTGAGACCATTATACCTAGGGGCTCTGATTTCTCTTTAAGTGCCTCAAGAGCTAGTGACTCCACAATGATCATTGCATCATCCATAAAAACAAGGTCAGTGCCTTTACATTGCCGACCGATGTTCCCCATTGACTACGACTGACTGTCTGGCCCATTATCCAGTCCATACAAGGATACAAGCACACACCTTTGTCTCACTCCTGAGTTTCAGGGAAGAAAGAGGAGACCTGCCCACCACACTTAGCTACACTATCTGTTCTTGTGTAGGCCTAAATTCTGGACACCAGATTGATAATCGCGGCAGGTACCCCATAGTCAGAGAAGTTCCCACAGTATCTCTCAATGCACTGAGTTAAACGCCTTTTTGTGATTGGCAGTAACTACAAGCAGCCCCTATCGAAACTCAAGCCAGCAATCCACAAGGACCCAGATTGTCAAACATTGATCAATTGTAGACATCATGAGAGTGAAACTAGATTGCTCGTGTCTCAGACCTTTTACCAGGTGACGTTGCGTTTGGTACAATGGTACATACAACCCAAGGATCTTTGACTCGCCACCGGCTTTCAGAAGTTATCCAGAAATGCCATAGACACTAGGAGCCTTTTCACTTTTCAGCCAATCCACTGCCTCTTTTACCTCAGCAAGGTAGAATGGTTCTTCGCAAATTAGCAGATCAGGAAACAATTGCTGTTCATTTACTGGTTGAATTTGTTTCTCAGGAGGAGCAGCCATTTACAACTACACATTGTACTCAGTCCAGCAGGCCATATTTTCATAATAAATATCATTCAATATGCCATACACCATTCAAACTGAGCCAATCTGAGGGGCAGATTTAGAGTGGAGCTTCAGGACTCGACTTTGGTTTGGTGCTGGGGTCATAATATAATTATACCCTTTTGGCGGATTGAGTGGCTTTGTGCCAGCCAATCAGGGGGCTTCCAGGATTTTCCAGATGATGTCTTGATCCACGTTATGGAATGAAGCTTAAGTGATCTGTCACCTGTCAGTCTTGGCCAATCGGGAGGGGGCCCGGGCGAGCGCTTTGGCCAATGGGAGACTCAGGAATCTTCTCCAGCATCTTCCGAATCACCTTGGCTCGACCAATGGGGTGCAGGGGGAAATAATTAAGCTCCACCCTCTTCCAGGCAGCTCCAGGTGACGAAGGGGAATCCGCCTTTGTGAAGGTGATAATGGGCTTTGTTGAAGGAGGCATGTGCCGCGCTTCTGAGGGGAAGTGACTGGAGGGTTTGTGGATCTTGTAGACCAGGAAGCATGTGCCTCACTAATCCCTTGCGAGGCTGTCTGGATGATTTGGGGAACTGAGCAAAATAATATTTACCGGTATATATATGTATAAATATATATATATATATATATATCTGTCTATCTATTGCCTGACGCCGTGATCCCCGAAGGGGTGGCCACGAACGAACCGCCCCCATACACCTCTGTCCCCAGTCAGTCGATGCCCCTTCTCCCAACCAGCACCGACTTCATTCATATACTTCTTCACTCCATCCTTCCACCTCTCCCTCGGTGCACCTCTCCCTCTATGTCCTTCCACCTCGCTCTCGTACACCCTCTTAGTCAATCTCTCGCTTTCCATACGTTCCATATGGCCGAACCTTCTCAAGTTGTTCCTTTTCACACTTTCCAGCACATCTACCTCCACACCACACCTCCTTCTTACTTCCTCATTCGTCTGTCTATCCCTCCATGTAACTCCGCATGCACTTCTCAAGTAACTAATTTCCACCGCTCTCACTCTTGGTCTGAGTCTCTTCCCGAACGTCCATGCTTCGCTTCCGTAAGTTAGTGTCGGGATTACCACACTGCCATGCAAGGACTTCTTCACTTCCATACTGATCTATTTCTTGTTACTGCTTTCAACGTTCCTACAACCCTCTTCCCCTGTTGCACCCTCTCCCGTACTTCTTCATCCATAGTCCCATCTTTACTCAACACACTGCCCAGATACTTAAAAGAGCTGACAATATCCATAGCCTGACCGTTCAACTTCACCTCACACTCTGTGACTTCACCCCTTTCGAAGACCATAACCTTGCTCTTACCCGCATTTACCTTCAAATTCCGTTTTTCGCACACTGTTCCAAACTCATTTACCAGATCCTGCAACTCCCATTCATTATCGCTCATCAGAACTGTATCATCCGCAAACAGCAGTATAGGCAGCTTCCACCCACATAATATATATATATATATATATACTGTATATATATATATATATATATATATATATATATATATATATATATATATATATATATATATACTGTATATATATATACTGTATATGTTATGTGGGTGAATGTGTAGCTGAAACTTATGTAATGGTCTGAATTACTTGCTCTCAATCCTTGACAACCCCTCCAAATACTTAGCAATCTATCCTTACCCTATTCTAACCCTACCACAACCATCTTAATAAGATGCAAAATATATGTTATTGTATGGTTCAATTTGTATTAATTTGTGTGTGTTTTTTAAAGTACAGTACTTACGACAACAGGCATTATGAGTTTAGATTGTGACTGAAATGTACGTATGATTATAATGATTACAGTCTCTCTTATGGCTCTTAATTATTATGGTAACTAGACTACACTTTACTCAGACTATACATACAGCTTTAATGAGTAAGTTCATAATACCGTGATCAAGATACCGACCATAACCCATGAAACCCGCCAGTTCCAGTGAAGTGAACTATACCTTTGGTAATGTATGAGCGTATTGAACTGTCCTAAATTTATCCACAGGTAATGACGTGGGTCGGGCGTCACGGAGTTTACTGTGTATAAACCATGGCTCATCCTTTTGGAGCATCCCCTGATTCGCTTCGTTAATTTGGCGATTTTGAGACATTTCAACATTTCACTTCATTAAATTTGGCGACTATTAGATGTTTCATGCCATTCTGGTGTTTAATTTCTTTATCGCGAGCGATATCAAGCTTTCTATTTTTGAGAAACCATCCTTCTGCCGGGATATTTTTGAGAAACCATCCTTCTGCCGGGATATTTTTGAGAAACCATCCTTCTGCCGGGATATTTTTCCACCAATAAAATAATTTACAAATTAGTTTTGTGTTTGAAGAGGGGCCTCGGGAGGTAAAAACAATGAATACCTCCAATTGTAATCATAATCTCTCTCTCTCTCTCTCTCTCTCTCTCTCTCTCTCTCTCTCTCTCTCTCTCTCTCTCTCTCTCTCTCTCTCTCTCTCTCTCTCTCTATATATATATATATATATATATATATATATATATATATATATATATATATATATATATAACATTGAGCGGGTGTCAGCATAGTATATCCGGCAGTAATGACGTGGGTCGGCCGTCGAGGGTTTTACTGTTTATAAACCATAACCGGTCATTTTAGAGGCACCTCCCTGCTGTTTCGCTATATTAGTGTGATGATTTCACACTATTAGTTTACCAATTATAATACGTTTCCACTTGGGTTTTGATTTTTATCTATCGAAAACGAGCGTGCCTGCAGATTCTATTGAAAAAAAACAAAAAAAAACACATGAAAGTGAATCCGGAAACCCAGTTGTTCTACGGTCGAGTTTGTGTCCGATATGGTCGTGAGGCTTGATATTAGGGATGGCACCCAACCCCCAAATAGTAATACAGTCATCTCCAAAATATTTGTGTGAATTCAGAAACTAAGCAAAAATGAAGGGATCGACTGACCAAGTTTAATTGAAATCCATTCATTCTCAAGATATCGTGTGAACAAACAGACAGACACACCGAAATTGTGTAGGAAATGTTATATTAACGTATGAGGGTAACTCCCCCCCCCCCCCCCCACACACACACCTTAAAACTAAAGGTAGTACTTCAAACATCACCAATAGCGGACAGCAATGCCTTAGAGTGGTATTTGGGGGGTTGAATAAGGGAGTTGTGTTGGGCGGGGGCGACATCCAATGTTACCAAAACTTAATGGGGACCTATCGGGAACCAATTAAAGGGATTGACCAAATCTGGTCGAAATCCATTCCTTCGTTCTCGAGATCACACTAGCACACATATACAGTAGATACACAGGAACGAAAACAATACCTTGGGTGTTCACGCCTACGGCAACGCGCAGGGCAATCAAAACCTTTAAAAAATAATAATATCAATAGATCGAAACAGCCCACTAACCCTCCAAAATGTATGAGTGTGAGGAAGTGAGGTATATTTATCCCTCAGTAATGACGTGGGTTAGGCGTCATGGATTTAAAGGGGTCACATCGCTCCCTGGGTAACATGACGTAGTGCTTCCTACACTGTAAAAAGTTGTTTGTGCATAACAGAACGCGCAGACTCTAAATGGGGAGATAGATGTTTTTTCTCCCTCATGTTTAGTTTCATTAGCTTTGAGATTATAAGACGTTCGTTCCATTACTTTGGCGATATAAAGACCTTTCACCCCATCTTTTTGTCAATATAAAAGCCAGTAATTCTAGAAGGGATCGGCCTCCGGCCGTGATTTTTTTCTGCCGAAAAATGTACAAATTTATCTTGTCTAGGGGGTGTTTTTTTAAGCTTGATGGAGGTCTAGCGAGGTCTCTATATAATATATATATATACATATAAAGAAAGATATAGACCGAAAAATAACCACTACCCCTTTAACAAACATATTTTAGAAAGATTTAATAATTTGCCATTCATTATAAACAACTTTTAATACTTTACGTTATTATTGTATTACAAAAAATTACAATGTGTTTGAAATGTTACACTTTACGATAATTATAGTAATGTATTTTATATTACACACACACATTGTTGAAAGGTCAGACTATTGTTGTAGTTATGACACTTTCAATATGGTAACCAGTTTTATTTACTTGACCAATGCTGCTGTCAGGCGATTTTGTTAACTCTATCAATGTGCGAGGACGCGTTTCTTCGTTATATTCTAGCTTGTAGTAGACGATTTTATGCAGTTTTGGAAGGATCTCAAACGGGTAAAAACTACTCAATTAACCCTCTGACTTCCAAAATTCCTCGCTGAACGGAACAAAATCGTCTAATCAAAATGAAATAAATAAACGCGTCATGGCATACTGAGAGGTTTAAGATGAGGAAGGAAGTCTAGGAGTCAATTTGACCCACACACTCGTACACGCCTTTTCCATGTTGAATAAAAGCGTTTGAGGGTAGGTAGAATAAAACACAAATTGGTATCATCTGACTATAAGGGATAATGGGGTCAGTCAGTTCCCAAGGTAACATAACTTTTTTGTTTTGTGTCTTTTTCTTGGTTTTTACGGTTAGTTCCCACGACACATTGCTGAATGATTTACTTAATATGCTAGTCGAAACGGCCACATTCCTAAACGGCCACAACCAGAATTATCTCAACTAAAGTAACTCCTATTCTAAGCCAACCTAACTTAAGTAAACCAAATATATGATTGCCATTTCAGTATTTTTTTTCTCGATAATCCAGGTTTGGCAGCTTCTAAATTGAAGTTCTAATGCAAATCAGTCTCCTAAGAGCATACACTCTTAGTTTGTAGACTATTTTATATCACCTCACTGAAATGTATCCACCTTAGTATCTTACTTTTAGGTACTCAATGGACAAATATTAAACTATTAAGTCTCTGCTTCATAGTAATGCTCCGTTTTCATGATTAAAAATACATTTGTTTACAAAATTGTCTTAATAGCCGAGTAATAAAATAATGGGACATGGAAATTTACCGCCTGCTGGGGAAACAAACATGCTAAAGAGTCTCGAAATATTGCAAAACATAATTGTGCAACTTTAGTTAGATTGAATTTTAATGGTAGTGCATGAATTACTGTATATAATTGTGTACCCTTTGACTAAGATAATTTATTCCTGTAAACTGAATAAAATTAATCACCTAATGTTAGTTAGAATAAAATAAATATGATAGCATTGTATACTGAGAGGGTTAAAGAAGATAGCTTTTTCTATGTCAGGGTTTGTGAGACTGTCACACGTGTGTTCTTAAACCATTCTTTCCCATCGCACCGCCTAATACTGAACAAACATGGTGAGGAGGAATTTTGTTTACAGAAATTAGACGGATTAGCATTCCCGTTTCTAAAGGTCGCGTAATTTTTCAACTTATTTCGTCCATTAACGGTGCTGCGAAGGGAAAGAATTACTATAGAATTCAAAATCTTAGGCTCAAGGTCCATTGTTCAGCCAGTTATTTCCGGGTTTGCTCCTACAATACAAATTCGAGTATAAAGCATAATACGGTGGTTACTGCATTATTTAGTACAGCTTCAGTCTCAAACACCTGTACTTGATCTTTGTGAATAATATCTTAGTTTCGGCTGTGTATAAAGTGTCCAAATTACGAAATTACCTGTATTATTCTAGAGAGAGTGAGAGAGCGGGGGATTGGGGGGGCGGGGGGGCTCTGAGGGTAAGAAAATTAAGGAGAATTATCTGAGAGGCAATGGGATCATGGAGATAAGAGTATATGGAGAGGCCTGGGGCCATGATGGAATATTTACCCATAAGTGTCCTTTGATTCCACTGCCGCAATATTGTAAAACCCAAAGCCGAGTTATCTTAATCCGGGAGTCGAAGCCGGTGTCTGACCAGCGATTTTTCCGGCATTTTTGTCAGGCAATAATTATGGTCTGGTATCAGCTTAAATAAAGTTGTATATTTATTAAATCCTTTAAAACCTTACACATTCCTTCTTGGTGTCGATTCAAAGTGAAAATACCAAAAACTTGTACTGTATATGAAAACTTGTACTGTATATGAAAACTTGTACTGTATATGAAAACTTGTACTGTATATGAAAACTTGTACTGTATATGAAAAATGTTGCTCATCACAATTGACGGATAATGGCTCGTGTGACACCACCGTCTGAAATGTGAGAATTGTGTTATGATACACAACCTCCTGCGTTCACTCCCATAATTGTGGTATGATACACAACCTCCTGCGTTCACTCCCATAATTGTGTTATGATACACAACCTCCTGCGTTCACTCCCATAATTGTGGTATGATACACAACCTCCTGCGTTCACTCCCATAATTGTGGTATGATACACAACCTCCTGCGTTCACTCCCATAATTGTGTTATGATACACAACCTCCTGCGTTCACTCCCATAATTGTGGTATGATACACAACCTCCTGCGTTCACTCCCATAATTGTGTTATGATACACAACCTCCTGCGTTCACTCCCATAATTGTGGTATGATACACAACCTCCTGCGTTCACTCCCATAATTGTGGTATGATACACAACCTCCTGCATTCACTCCCATAATTGTGTTATGATACACAACCTCCTGCGTTCACTCCCATAATTGTGGTATGATACACAACCTCCTGCGTTCACTCCCATAATTGTGGTATGATACACAACCTCCTGCGTTCACTCCCATAATTGTGTTATGATACACAACCTCCTGCGTTCACTCCCATAATTGTGGTATGATACACAACCTCCTGCGTTCACTCCCAGAATTGTGTTATGATACACAACCTCCTGCGTTCACTCCCAGAATTGTGTTATGATACACAACCTCCTGCGTTCACTCCCATAATTGTGTTATGATACACAACCTCCTGCGTTCACTCCCATAATTGTGGTATGATACACAACCTCCTGCGTTCACTCCCAGAATTGTGTTATGATACACAACCTCCTGCGTTCACTCCCAGAATTGTGTTATGATACACAACCTCCTGCGTTCACTCCCAGAATTGTGTTATGATACACAACCTCCTGCGTTCACTCCCATAATTGTGTTATGATACACAACCTCCTGCGTTCACTCCCAGAATTGTGTTATGATACACAACCTCCTGCGTTCACTCCCAGAATTGTGTTATGATACACAACCTCCTGCGTTCACTCCCAGAATTGTGTTATGATACACAACCTCCTGCGTTCACTCCCAGAATTGTGTTATGATACACAACCTCCTGCGTTCACTCCCATAATTGTGTTATGATACACAACCTCCTGCGTTCACTCCCAGAATTGTGTTATGATACACAACCTCCTGTGTTCACTCCCAGAATTGTGTTATGATACACAACCTCCTGCGTTCACTCCCAGAATTGTGTTATGATACACAACCTCCTGCGTTCACTCCCATAATTGTGTTATGATACACAACCTCCTGCGTTCACTCCCAGAATTGTGTTATGATACACAACCTCCTGCGTTCACTCCCAGAATTGTGTTATGATACACAACCTCCTGCGTTCACTCCCATAATTGTGTTATGATACACAACCTCCTGCGTTCACTCCCAGAATTGTGTTATGATACACAACCTCCTGCGTTCACTCCCAGAATTGTGTTATGATACACAACCTCCTGCGTTCACTCCCAGAATTGTGTTATGATACACAACCTCCTGCGTTCACTCCCAGAATTGTGTTATGATACACAACCTCCTGCGTTCACTCCCAGAATTGTGTTATGATACACAACCTCCTGCGTTCACTCCCATAATTGTGTTATGATACACAACCTCCTGCGTTCACTCCCAGAATTGTGTTATGATACACAACCTCCTGCGTTCACTCCCAGAATTGTGTTATGATACACAACCTCCTGCGTTCACTCCCATAATTGTGGTATGATACACAACCTCCTGCGTTCACTCCCATAATTGTGGTATGATACACAACCTCCTGCGTTCACTCCCATAATTGTGTTATGATACACAACCTCCTGCGTTCACTCCCATAATAGTGGTATGATACACAACCTCCTGCGTTCACTCCCATAATTGTGTTATGATACACAACCTCCTGCGTTCACTCCCATAATTGTGGTATGATACACAACCTCCTGCATTCACTCCCATAATTGTGGTATGATACACAACCTCCTGCATTCACTCCCATAATTGTGGTATGATACACAACCTCCTGCATTCACTCCCATAATAGAACTGACCAACAATTGTAAAGTATAAACCAGAGCAATGTCAAGACCATACCCAGGCCAACCTTTGACCCGAAACCCGATATTGGCGTAGATTAACCCTTCCCGCCCGGGCTTGCCCTCCTAAGGACAGTGTGGGGTACCCGGGCGATTTGGCCGAAAAACGTCTAGGCCTAGGCTACCGTATCTTTGTTATTATAACTGCTAGAAATTTCCCACGCATCTCTAAACGTAGTGCGGTGTCCAATCTGTAAACTGGCGTTGAGTAGAGCTCTGTAAGTCAACTGGTTCAGTTGTGATGACGATATCCGTGGAGCGAATTTTGCCGCGATGTTGACAATATCGGAGCTTTTCAGACACTAATTTCGTCATACCATACAACAACAACATTGATGCGACGTCTCCTTGTTTTTGGAGGTGCGGTGATGCAATGACCGGCTTTGTTTACATGCGTCGGACGCACGGCGTTCAGACCAAGCTGAATAGGCTTTCAAGCTTACTGCCTGTTATAAGGACACCCGGGGTCCTGCCCATCTGCCGCGATGTCCTTATAAAAGGACAGCCGGGCAGGAAGGGTTAAGGGGAGATGGGCCATTTTTTTGGTCTATTAATTCATATATTCCATTATTTCTTAGTTTTCTCACTAGACCTCCATCAAGCTTACTAAAACACTCCTTAGACCCCCCTTCAAGATAAATGTGTAAATTTTTTGGTAGAAAAAAACCCGGCCAAAGGCCGGTTCCTCTTAAAATTACAGGCTCGCTATCGCTCACCAGGAAAAAAATCGACACATAAATGGCATGAAAGGTCTTAACATTGACAACAAAATAATGGGGCGAAATGTGTTAAAATCGTCAAACTAATTTCAAAACTAATGGGGCTCAACACAAGGGAGAAAGTGGTCCTGAAAACCGGCCCATCTCCCCTTAGTCAACACCTCTACGTGAAAGAGGTCTCAACAAGATGGCGGAGGGGATCACCTCTTGAAGTTGACGGCCTCTCCACTCTCAATACACTTCATGAATACGATGATATTATGAGTCTGTGTGTGTGTGGGGGGGGGGGGGATTAGTTTGGAATAGAAGAAGTCTTGGGCTAAAGAAAACTTGTTGAATACGATGTTCATGGTGAATTAAAACTTTCAACGAAGAAAGAACCTTGCCAGATGTTTCCAGATGTGTTTTTCAAATCAAGATATTCCTTTACTCAATTTGAATTCCCCTCGAATCCCCTCATTAATTAAAGATTCACACCAGACATGTAATAACCATTTTGCAGAATCTCTCAACACTTAGAAAATGCTTCTTAGTGCTTGCTTCTGTTTTGGCAAAACTTGACCGTCTGCTTATATTTCTGTTTCCAAAAGGGAGCCTCTTCAGATCCAACAAAATACAGACCAATAGCTATAACTTCCACCCTTGGTAAAATCGTCGAAACAATAATAAATAACCTAACCAAATCAAGCATCTAAAGACTAGTAAATTGATCAGTGATAGACAGTATGGTTTGAGACATGAACGATCAACTGCAGACATCCTTTGCTTTCTTACGCATCAAATTAACCAAGCTACAGATCAACTTGGTGAAACGCATACAATAGCACTGGATATTTCAAAGGCCTTTTGAGTCTGACATCAATCCTTATTGTCGAAGATGTTACACTACGATCTTGCATCACAAATACCACTATTTTCGTTTTATCTTCATAACAGAAAAATACGTGTAATGGTAAATTGCCTTTATTGCCAATTTTACTCCATACATGCTGGCATTCCTCAGTGATTGGTTTTAGCCCAAGCTCTGTTCCTTATTCATATCAATGATCTCCTATCTATCACTCATAACCCAATACATTCCTACGCAGATGACTCAACACTCCACAGTTCATTTACATTTAGCAATTCTTTCACGCAGCCTGATATTATAAATACCAAATGAAACACTGAAATTTCTCTGAACCAGGACCTTTCTAAAATTAATAAATGAAGACGAAACATCTAGTTTCCTTTAATGCACAGAAAACCAAGTATATACAATTTTCTAACAAACACATTCTTTCTGACTCCTACCAACGTTTTAATGATGTAAATATTTCCAGTTCCTCTAGTGTTGATATCCTTGGTGGAAAAAAAAACTCACAATTTTCTAACATACAGAATCTTACTAATTCCCATATAATTGTGAATGATGTTAATATTCCCAGCTCCTCTAGTATTAATATCCTTGGTGTAACATTAAATGCCGGCGAGAGCTGGACACCTCATTGCTAATTAATATTGAAAATACCTCTAAGAAATTGGGACTTCTATTCAGAGTTCGAGAATTCATCACTGACGAGCAGTTAGCCATTATATATAAAAGTCATGTGCGTTCTCAGATGGAATACTGTTCACATTTGTGGAATGGATGTGGTGGAGTGGTTGTATTGAGTTACTTGGACAAAATTCAAAATAAAGCAATTGAATTAATAAAAAAAAAATGTAATTACGCATCATCTTCCTCCATTATTCATACAAAGAGATGTTGCATCCCTTGCATTACTCTACAGATATGTTCACAGTAAATGTTCTGAGGAACTTGCTTCAATTGTACCACCTCTCTGCATCTTTCTCCACAGAACTAGGGAAGCTGGAAATGCCCATGAATTTACACTCTCTCCTCCACAATTGCGAACTTCCACTTATCAAAATTCCCTTATCCCCAGAACTTCTACTTTCTAGAATTAACTTCCTTGAAGTTGCTTTCCATGAATGTACAACCTACAAGTTTAAATCCAATTGTTACAATTATTTTATGATTGAAGGATGCCTTTAGGCACATGGACGTTTTACTTCTCTCTCATTTTGTTTCCTTCCTCTATTCACGTTTTATTAATACAAATTCCGCAAATAAAGTAATAAGTTGTAAACAATGTTAATAATTAATATATCTCCTTTGTTGTGATGTCAAACTAATAAGTATTATTATATATTATATAATCAGTCAGTCTCCAGTCTTACTTAGTAGATATGTTTGATCTCATCTGTGTTCACGTTATGGTATTTACGTTAATAGGGTGTTGTATTTGACATATAATATATAGCTGGGTTCGGATTTCTCTCTAGAACTGAATTGCTAACATTACTTGTAACTGCAGTTTAAACCATAATGAAGATATCTTAATTTACTAAACATCCATCAGCTAATCAACAGCCTCTATAAAACATTTTTTTTAGCTGATTCACAAGTCATGCAGTCCTGTTCAGAGAGAGGCATATAATCGTCACATTTAGCATACAATCGTTGTTTAATGTGGATACCAATACTATAAATAAGTAATAGGCATACAATAGAAGGTGAATTATATGCTAGTACTTTTGAATTTTTGGAGCCTTTATTTACAGTTTTGTAGTGGATTTATCTCAGGACTCGGTAATTTTTTCTGACCCCCTCCACCCCCTACTTTTAATATACAATTAAGTAGTGGACTAAAAGATATGCCGGATTATTCTAATATATATGAAATCTTCGCGAGATATAAATATATATATATACTGTATATATATATATATATATATATATATATATATATATATATTATATATATATATATATATATATATATATATATATATATATATATATCTATATATATATATATATATATATATATATATATATATATATATATATATATAGTATATATATATATATATATATATATATATATATATATATATATATATATATATATATATATATATACCGGTATATATATATATATATTGTCACTTCCACCAGTCATGTCAGCTGGAAGTGTTTGTTTTAACTTGTATAATTCACGAGGCCTATTGTGGAGGGCCCTGTGGGAGGCTAGGGCCTCGCTATACGTCCCTCCTCTGCTGCCACAAAGATAGCACTGTTTTGTTGCCATGAGTATAATTACTCCTTTTGTTCAGCCCTTGGGGGATTATTTCGTTTATCATAAGTTTACACAATGTTTTCTTATGTTTTACTTGATTACTTTGAGAGCCCAGGCTGCCTTGTTAATTGCTTGTTCTGGCGGTGCCTGGCGCTCCCCTTTTCCCTCCCTCGCTTGGCTGTGGGAACTCGTGGCCGCGAGAGCTCACTAGTCACTTCAGTCCTGGCCCTCGCTCTGACAACATCCACTGTCTCATGTTGTTGAGCTTACTTCCTTGGTTTCCCTTAAATACCGCATTTATCACTTTTGTTTCTTAGTGGATCAAAGCATTGCAGGGCTGGAGTCATTATAAGCATATTGGTTTTGTTTTAACCTCATTAGTTTAAGTACTAGAGTTTATTTAGTTTCACTACATATTTCTCTCTCTGGCAAATCTTGATTATAAGCTTCTACATTGTTTTCTTCCATTTCTCTTCCATTATTCTGCTGAATTACTTGTTATTATTACATGTATATATTCGTTATTATTGAAGTTAATATTCACAGTGGTTTGGCGGTATGCTCAAGTGCAGCCTGCCTCCAACCTACTGGAATACCAACTAGTGTGTTTCATATGTTAGGATAGTGCTCAGACTTTCC
Organism: Paralithodes platypus; assembly: GCA_032716605.1. Lineage (NCBI taxonomy): Eukaryota > Metazoa > Arthropoda > Malacostraca > Decapoda > Lithodidae > Paralithodes > Paralithodes platypus. The sequence goes on from CM064575.1 coordinate 17,287,692, forward strand.
CCATGTTTCTGCTTCATATTATTCCTAATTCCTAAACGATTGGGCATACTATGAAGTGTCTGGGAGTCTGGCAGTGTTAGGTTTTCTCATTTATGTGCAGTCTAGAATAACCATAGAAGTAGGCCTACTTTTAAAAATCTATACGCATTATCAACCAGACTCGGGGACAATAGATATGTTTGTGTCTCCTTGTTACTGCTTTACTAGAGCAAAGAGGAAGATAACCATTTTTCCTAGAGAACCTGCGCGTCTTGGTGTTTGAGTCAGATATTAAGAGCGTGTCTGTTGCAGGGTAGTACGGTGCTGTGGGCTAGGCTATTTAAGCATCTGTTTGCCCCCGGCCCCCCTCGTAACAATATATATATATATATATATATATGATAACTTCAGGAAAAATCGATAAATAATGAAGAAACGGATACGCTTCCTAGTCTTTTTCACATTTGATTACGATAATATATGTATCTGGTCACATCTGGCAATTTTGTCTGCAGTTTGAAGGCTCCTAGGCTTGACGTAGATTGTCCCTGTAGTGAACACCTTACTTTATCAGGCGATTTGGGTACTGAGTTATTATTTAAGATCACTTTTCTAAACAGTTGCTTGTCATTCTTTAGAAGAAAATTAGTGATTCAGAACAATGATTTAGGTGTAGATTAGAAACTGACGGAATGCTAAGGGCAAAAATGAGGATGGGCATCGTTTCGCTTTACAGTGTCTTGAGGTCAAACAGGTAAAGTACAACAGGACGTTTGGAGTGTTATTATACCCTTCAGTATGTGTGCATATAATAATGCATGTGTTATAAAGAATCTTGTCTCCTACCAATCACAGCAATTGATTACCTTTAATCTGAATTTTAACTCCCCACTTAATTAATTAATCGTAGAGAACACTTATAAAATACTGTGCTGATAAAGTAGTACATAAGATACTTACAGGTAACCTAAATCCATCCAGTACTGTCTCATCTTGAAACTAATTTATAACATTTTATATCAGAGAGATGCACAAGGTAAAAAAGTAGGTAGTGTGTGTGTGTGTGTGTGTGTAGGTGAGGGACAGAAGGTGTGAATGAGCGGGAGTGGGTAGTGTGTTGAATGGAAGGGGATTATTCAATGTGAGTGAGTGTGTCCATATATAAAGAGAGTGAATGTGTGTGTAACAGTGTGAATCAATAGTAATGGCTTGTGTGTTGAATGGAAGGGGTGTTTCATTGTATGTGTGTGTTTGTGTGAAAGAGAGAGAGATAATAGGAGAAAGAGAGAGAGATAGCTTATGCTGTTCACGTGTGGAGGTGGAAGAGTAATGTTAGTCTTCTTTCACACATCCCACAAGCAGATATATATTGGAGAGGGAGAGAGAGATACTACCAAAGAGGGTAGGGTCACAATTGATTTCAACAATACATTAACGTTTTGTTTTCACATTTGCCCATGGGTTTTCACATTTGCCACTCGCGTTTAGAATGGCCCGGGTTTGCCACCCGTTCGGTGCACCACAGGTTTAGTGAGCTATGGGCACCACTTTCCATAATTAATGGCAGACATTAGAGTTGCCATAGAGTCACTAATGTCGAATGAACATAAATATATGCTAGCACCATGGTCAGCATGGGCGAGCTAATTACACTGTTTATTGACCAACTCACATCTATAGCCATTTCAACAGTGCAATCAAATTCCACATGTACAGTTGGTCAAAGTTCCAGCTGACCCACCCTCGCTCTGGGGCTTGCAGAATTCGCTGGCAATACTGGTGTAGTTGCCAATCAGTGGATATAATAACTTGGATATTTAAGCAAATCTACGAACTTTGGGTGAATGTTCGAGATCATACAAAGCGATGTGTGCATTTTTATTTGAGATGAGCTTACTTTCCCTTGTTTAGTAAATGTTCTAACAATGATATTACCGAAATCAGATCTACCAATCCCAATCTTTGTTAGACACATCTCCTTCCTACACCAGTATTGCCAGATAATTCTGCGAGCCTCAGAGCGAGGGTGGGTCAGCTGGAACTTTGACCAACTGTACCTCACATGCTAAACAGAACAATGGGTGGTGGGGCTAGCAACAAGCTAGAACAAAAAATCGAATTTGCCTCAGAATATGGAAGCAGTTTATTGGTGGCCACCCCCTCAGGGATCAAGGCGTCTGGCAACAGATAGATAGATATGTCAATCAAGTCTTCAGAAATAATTGGAAAAAGAGTAATTCAATAAACAGAACAGTGTTAACCTATGGTGCACGTAATTATAGATATTTCAACATCTTCACTCAATTTTCGTTCAACATGAATGAAAATTTAGTGAAGATGTATATATACAGTATATGTCTATGCTAACGGAGAAGAATGATACTCGACATATTTTGTTGGTTGTTAAGCGCCAATTCGACGAGTCCCCCAACCAACAACATCTCAAAGAACAATATTTCTGGTTTCTCTGTTTCTCAAGTGCATGGTGAGGGGGAGCACAGAGACGACACTAGGTGACTCTCTTCTTTTCTTGTTTTGTATTCGTTGTATTATATTTATTTTCTGATACAATACCAGGTGGCTGTACTAGCCATCAATACAGGAGATACTAAGACAGTATCAATCTCTACCTTGAGAGTTTCACCACTAGTCACATTAGTGCCTCAGACAAGCAGATGGTAACAAGAAGTGCCTCAGACAAGCAAGACGTCACAAGAAGTGCCTCAGACAAGCATGAGGTCACAATAAGTGTCTCCGGCAAGCATGAGGTCACAAGAAATGCCTCTTGCAAGCAGGAGGTCACATTAGTGCCTCATACAAGCAGAAGGTCACATTAGTGCCTCAGACAAGCAGGAGGTCACATTAGTGCCTCATACATGCAGGATGTCACATTAGTTCCTCAGACAAGCAGGTCACAAGAAGTGCCTCAGACAAGTATAACAGGACATGAGCTGCATTACCACAACCTAAACAGCCTGAACATCTCACCATTGTGACAGCCTGTCATGACCGAACAAGAGGACTATACAGTATAACTGAGGACCTACACAGTGTCCACACACCACCATCGTCGCCAGTACAAGAAACTAAAGCGCCATCGCCACGGGGCTATCCAGAAGATTTAAGAGTGCCTTGAGAGTAATATTAATTAACTGGTGGTGGGACTACACGCCTAATATTATGTACCAAATTAGTATGCCCACTGTGTCACTCACCTAGAGGATAAATAAAATATATGAGCAAAAACTACATGTATGTTTAAAGATCTCGTTCATGACGCAAATTAAATTGACATTGTAAAACAACGACAGAGTTGAAAAATCAATCGCCAAGTCGAAAAACCATGCTGCCACCTTCAAACAATTTTCATCCAGATTGTCTCCAAACAGTTTTCAGGACCACACAGTCACCTTCAGGCATTTTCCGCTCACAGGTGAATAGGTTGGTACTACAGATTTTACTCAAATTAAACTCATTGGCTTAATATTAAGGGACTCTTCTCAAGTGGGTCCCAGCATCAGGTCATCTCTAAAACCAAATTTGTATTAGCTGACAACCACATCCAATTGTACACACACACACACACACACACAAATCGTTTGCAATGCCATCTTGATCTTGGAGTGATTCCAGAGGCCGCCAGTAACATTGACCCTTGATGCATGTTGGGGAACCTGCTGCCTTGGTGGTTAGCAATTTAGTAGATTGTTTCGGAGCTCTGCTCGTTAGCCCCACCTTTCAGTTGGTGCCCGGAATAGTTGTTTCCTTAGTCCTTATCTCTTCAGTTGGCTGCATCTTCCTGCCAAGTGTCAACATTCCACTAGATCACCCCTTCATTCCATCCTGCTTGGCTTGCTGCTTCGGAGCAGAACCTTCCTGGTCCCAGACGTCCTGGTTTCACAATTTTCCCGGAGGTCCCTTTGGATCTACAGTATAACCTACATTCAGCAAGGGTGAATGGAATTTACTCCTACCGCTCTTCAACTCAATATGAATACACACACACACACACACACACACACACACACACACACACACACACGGCGCTACTGAAAACCCTACCCGAGGTCATCGTCGTCATGAATAACTAAAGAGGAAACTAAAGCTGAACTGGTGAATCTGTATCACAGCTCTTGGCCGTGACTATACCTCACTAACATGTGCCCTTCTGGTCAGACTCAAACCCCTTTATACCCCTACCTGGAAAATATATACCGGTACCGATCACACTACTAGATATATAGATTTTTTGTTTTACATTATTCTTGTGTATATGGATATTGGTCCTCCCTCGCCACCCACCATGATACACGGCAGCCTGTGACCTATACCAGTATCTCACCATCACTGATTCACCAGATACTAACTGGCCGGCAATGAAAATGCGTCATATTACTGCCAAGTCATGCGGCTGGTGTGTGGGAGACTAGGTGTTCCTGTTGTGGTAATTAATGAATGTAATTACTGTATATGCAACGGGGGTTCCTGCTGCTAGTAATGGCATTAACACTAATGATATTCAGGCTACATTGTAATAGTATCATTTTAGCAATAATATGTCTAGTGTTAGTGCCCATTAAATGTATATAAATACGTTTACAGTATTACAGTATATGAAGGTTTGTAGGGATCTTACATTGTCATATTAAGGGGAGGTTTTAGGTTGTTCCCTAGACCTCTATCAAGCTAAAAAGTACACCCCCTAGACCCCTATTTCAAGATAAATTTGTACATTTTTCGGTAGAAAAATTTCCCGGCCGAAGGCCGGTTCCTCTTAAATTACAGGCTCGCTATCGCTTGCCAGGAAAAAATCGACACCTAAATTGCACGAACGGTCTTAAAATTTACAGAAATTGGGCGAAAGTTCTTAAGATCGCCTAACTTATCTCCAAATCTTAAAAGCATTGGGGCTAAACATGAGAGAGAAAGAGGTCCGGGAAAAAATCCCTCAAGTGGAAATCTCCCCTTAAAGCTATTGTTCTATGTCTATAAGAGTATAATCACACATTCTTACGTTAAGTATAATCACACATTCTTACGTTAAGTTTATTTTTTCCAGAGTACTGAGAGTGTAAATTGGTTCAAATAAGATGCACAGATTTTGAGGTTATTTTTAAAAGATTTTTTGTATCAATGGGACCTCAGAAAACGTAGCAAACTGACGAGCCACCCAAATATAATATACTTAGAAAGATTTATTTAGACAAACTAAAATGATATAGCTGAAGCCGAAGAGTCGTTGCTGTGTGATTAACCCCTTCTGTACCGGCGACGTCTTCTTGTTATAATTGTAGCTATATTTAGACGATTTTGTGCAGTTTAAGAAGGATCTGTGATAGTAAAAAGGGTTAAATGAGATAGTTCGAAGCATGTTACTTGTTGGAGTCCCTTTTTAAACTGAATAAATATAGTTAAAAGGACGGCACCGGTACTTTTATAGTTAAAAGGACGGCACCGGTACTTTTATTTGGTATTTGGATAGTGATTCATCTTTCTGTTAAAGATTGGATAATTTCCACCAATAATAAATATGTATAATAATTAGGTATAATAGTTTATTGTTTCTATAATATTCTCCTACTATCAACATTGTACTTGACTAACCATTCAGTGAACATTATATACATCACACAATGACCGGTTAATCAGACTAGCGATCTGCTGTAAAACATATTACAATTCTGATTAATTCGTCTTTAATGAATACATATAACTAAAATACCGGTACCTCTATGTTATGGTGCCAAGTAAATGTCCGTGTGAGCCAGTGGTCCTTAACCCATTGGCTACGGGAGACGTTCCGGAACGCCATGGCAATTTATAGCAATTTACAGGGTTTTAAAGCCTGTGGAGACAAGTGCGAGTAAGCGGGAGCGCGGCAGGCCCCCCCCATCCTCTCTCCAGCCAGGCGGCCGAGGCACTGAGGAGTATGAGCCATACTCCCACTAGACATACAACACTGCCAAAGGCAAATGTAGTGTGACATTAGCGATAATCGCTCAGTATTAGCGAATGTCTATGGTAGCGCTGCGGGTGAAGCCCGCGCGCTACGAAGCTTGTTCTGGTGTCATATTCAAGCTATTTTCTTCTAATTTTTGGCTGAATACATTTTATTTCATTCAGACACTTGCTCAGTCATTCAGGAGTGCCTGAATGTGCCCCAATATAGCGGAAATATGCCCGCAGTGTAAGTGTTAACTAGATTGGAAAGCTAAGACTAGAACAGAGTACACAAACTTCGGTATATAATGTTTATTATATAATATTATATTTATTTATTCCTCATCTGCTCTTCTCTTACTTTCCTTCACTACTCTCTTCACCACTTTCTTTTTCTCCAAGTACTTCGCTCTTTTCTTTATCTCCAAATCTTCATTCCCCCTACTACCCAACCACTCTCTTTACGCATTCTTCTTGTCTTCAACAGCTATTTTTACCTCTTCCGTCCACCATGCTTTACCCTTCACTCCCCTCCCTCTTCACCTTACTCCACACACTTCCTCAAATGCTGCACAGATTTCTTCCCTAAATTTTTGCTCACCTCCTCCACTTCCTCCATACCTTCCAGGTTAAACCTACCTAGTCATCTTTTTACTGTTCTCCTGAACTCTTCCTTGATCTCCTCCTCCTGCAACCTCTCCACCCTCCTCGCCATTTCACCTTCTTCTCGCTTCCCTCCAGCTCTCCTCACCCACTTCTTTTGTATTCTAATTTTAGCTATTACTACATAATGGTCAGACAGACCCCTCCCCCCTCCCCCAATACCCCTATGCACCCTAGCATCCAGCACAGATATCTTCATTCGTTCATCCACACATATTATATAATCCATAAATGCCTTTTGTTCCACCACTGTCTCATCCTTCTTCCTCCACAACACTTTGCATCTGTACCTGTGTATCATTATGTGTCGGAAGAAGGTGTTGGCTATCCACAGCCTCCTCCCCACACATACGTCCAAAAGTGCACTACCATTCCCATCATCTCTGACAGTACACCCCACCCTCCCACCACTCCATCAACTTTCTTATCACCCACCTTCCCATTCATATCCCCAATCAGAAATATTCTTTCGCTCTTGCCAAATTTATCCAGGCACGCCTCCACATTCATCCAGAACTCCTCTTTCTCTCTTACAGTTTTATCCTCTGTCGGAGCATACACACACACAACCATCCACGCTTGTATTCCTACTTTCATTATCACCCACAAAATCCTTGAACCCACGCTCCTTCCATTTGTTATTTTTTTTTTTTTTTTTTTTTTTTTTTTTTTAAGAGACAATGAACGGAGGAAGGAAAAACACAGATAAAATATAAAGGTCCATGTGCCTAAAGGCATCCTCCATTCATAAAATGTTTGTAGCAACTGGATTTAAACTTTTGTAGATTGTAAGTTTGTGGAAAGCAACTCGAGGGAAGTGAATTCCAAAGAGTAGTAGTTCTAGGGATAAATGAATTTTGATAAGCAGAAGTTCTGCATTGTGGAGGAGAAAGTGTAAATTCATGGGCGCTCTCAGCTGCCCTAGTTCTACGGGGAAAGATGTGGAGAGGCGGCACAATTGAAGCAAACAAGCACGTGCCTTCTTTCGCTCCCTCACTCATTCCAGCACACACACCCATTCTACACTCCCGCTCTCTCACATCTGTACCCCGCCATTTGGTCTCCGTCATTCCGCATAAATCCAGCCTGGCATTCACTAACACTTCCAGGACTTCTCTCTCTTTTGTGTCATTATTCATGCCTCTTAATTTAAATAAATGCCATAAGTTATTTATAATCACCCTAGGCGAAAAAGGAATTGCATTCCGAGGCAGCGGCATGGACGTGTAAGTGTATATCACCGCAGCAGAGCTCCTCACAACAGGAGGAATGGGTAAAGTACACGAGGCCCTCAGTGTAGTATTTTCCCATGGAGCTGTGCAGTGCTCACAGTTAGTCCAAAAGAGGTATCAGACAGAGGACTAACAGCACTGGCGGTGGTTGCCTGACTTCCACCACTCCTGAAATCCTTATGAGGTCAGTGACTGCTTTCCAACCATGCCTCTTACTAAAATGCTTCACCCTTAGGTTGGAGGAGCCAAAATATGAGTCACTGTGAGTGTGGACAGAGGTGGGAAGTGTCACAGCAGTCATCGACTGAGCCTTGGGGACTCAAGATGACCTAGACCTCTTCGGAGGGGGTCTGGGTATGGTCAGTAGGTCGTAAGTTAACAGGTCAGCTATGTTAATCGCCTTTTCATGGAATTGGAAATCCAGAACTTTGCTTTGTGAAAGATCTGTTACAGCGACTGCATGGCTTCACTTGGTAAACACAATACCCACAGATAATACACTGTTCCGGTCGCCATAGGTAGTAAGTCATATCCACACACAGGGTATGACAGGGGCTATAAGAGTGAGTGTGGAGAATAAACTCCACAAAGTCCTTCGTCGCACAGTGCCGAAGGGGTAGAGGAGGCTCCAGGTTTGGGTAGATCTTTCTAGGACGGAGCTCTGAGGTACCCAGGAGAGCCAGGACGGCTCCCTGAAGACGCCCACCCAGGGCGATGAAGGCTGTTCACACCCCGGGGGATGCCTGGAATACCCACTGGTGCATCTGCAGTAGGTGTCGAATTGACTAGATGGGCTCGTCCACCTACAAAGAGTTGTTTAAGAATGACAGGGTAAGGATATAATCATAATCTGATATACAAATATATCGATCTGTAGAATAAATAAAATAAGCTATAACCACTGTCTAAGCATATGTTCAAGTGAGTCGTGAGTGTTCAACTTAATCAAATAGTCGGGCAAACAAAGAAGGAGGAGATACTACTTCCCGAGACCAGGTCCAAGAGTGCCTCACAATGAGAAAGGATTACTTTCACAAGTGATATTTTGCATCAATCGCACCACCATAATAGCTAAATAGTAGGTTTACTATAGCAATCCCTGGCGTACTTGGTATTATCCAGAATCACAGTTTCAACTCTATTGTCAGTATGAATAGTATGACTAGAAAGAAAGCTTGTTGGAATGTATGCCACAGTCCCCTGACATGTGGACCTTCCAACCCTAGCTCGGTGGTTACAAGACTTTGTCTTCGACCAAGCCTGGAGGGGTTGGACATAGCTAGTCTGACTATCATTGAAACACATGTCCTTAACTATAGTCAGAAAAATCATATATCCAACTACTCGGAACTTCCCTGACCGTAGTTGGAAAACCATGTATCCGACTACTGAGAACTAGAAAAAGTCCCTTCAGCCCTGTAAAATAGGACCAAGTCGGAGCCCCATTTCCCCGACTAAGTGAAAAAAATCTAGTCAGTTCCAACTGGTGACACTGCTAGGTAGTCAAAAGACTGCGCCTCTGACCGTACGCATCCAGCCCCATCACCAAGGTTAGTCAGAAGGGCTAGTTTACTAACTAAAAGGAACTCGTTCAAGAGGGCAAGCTTCTGGATCAAAAAATGCTCAGGGTAACTGTAACAGAGGCCAAAAAGACTAATGGCATTAAAACTGGTCCCATTTGACCACCACTGGCTGCATGTTTGCGTGTCTAACCCGAGTATCTAAGGATGAAAAACGGTCTCATTGACTCAATCAAAAGAAATATATAATATTCCAAAAGATTAACCCCTTTATTGATACAGTTATCTTATGTACATATAAGAAATAACACATACACCTATTCTTCATTGACACATTTAGAATAATAAATGTAATGGGCATGCAAAATAACCTAAGGCCAAAAGAAGGAAGAGAGCTATGAGTTTCAGCAAGATGGCGGCTGAGTAGCGGGACAGATGAATGGAAAGATGCTCATGAAACTGCACAATTATAAAAAAATTATATCTATTATTTTATTTTCCAGGTGGTATCCCAAGTCTCATGACGGTCTCTGGGTATTATTAAAAGCATCTCCCAGGAGTTTAGTTCTATTGCTGACAGGTGGGATGTAAACAAATATGTGGACCTGATCGGGCCCAATGAAGCCAAGTATTATTACGGCCTTCATCATAGATGAAGGAACCACTAATAAATATATAACTTAGTTTCGTGAGCGGACTGGCTTTGGATACCTGAAAGATATATATGTACCTGATGGAGAAGAAAGGGATAATGTGTTGATTGTAAGTAATTTTACTTTAATAAGGGATCCTGAAAGGCAGGAGCATTATTACTCAAAGTACATTTCGTCTCGACTCTAGTAAATTATATGTTTCCATGGGGTCTCATGAGGCAAAGGGATGCAGGTTTTGTTGACTTCTCAGGTGTGTTGGGTTGACGCCATGTGCTAAACATCTGCTTCTCGCCCAAGACTGCGGTTGCAGGGACATACGTCTTTTTACTGTTTGTCTTTTTTTGTGTCAGTGGCGATCTCGCTAGATGAGTTAATTTGTCTGGGTATTAAAGTACAAGCCCATTGACAGTCCCTAAGGAGGTGGCCTGTGAGTTTACAGGCATAGGAGAAAGAGTATGGCCGAACTCTCTAACACAGTTTGACCAAGTGTTCTCTTAGAAATAATAATTTCTAGCCCTCGTCAGTATTAGTGGATGAGTGTCCGGGAGATTGGCAAGTTTGACTGAGCCCTGAAGAAGCACAAGTTTGACAGAGTGCCGTGCCCTTCGTGTGAAGTTTGGGTGCCTTGCCAGTGTTAGTGGATGAGTATACTGGAGACTGGCAAGTTTGACCGAGCCTCGGAGGAGCACAAGTTTGACTGAGCAGTATTGGGCAGGCATGACCAAATCCCTGAGCAGGCCTAGTAGGGAATCTGACAAAAGATTATTTCCCTCTGCACCTGACTCATCTTTTGCTCTGCTTGTTGGTGGTGAGGCTGGGAGTCAGAGGGGCCTTTAAATGCAGGTGTAAGCTGTCCTTATTTCCTTTTTGCCTTAGCATGGTAGGTTAGGGGGAAATCCAAGGCAATTCCTCAGGTATTAGTACCTGGCTGCCAGGTTGTGGGCTCCTTAGGGATGGGGCAGAGCAAGTGGTGGAGCTTTGGGGTCATTAGTTGTTATTTTCTATTTTCTGTTGGGTTGGTGTGTCAGAGAGTGTATGCTAAGGTAGTGGACTCACTTATTTTCTATGGGTTTTATCCTGATGCTGGCCATGTGTGCTGGGGCTTCAGGCATCTTGGAGAAGGTGGAGGAGGAGGGGGGGGGGGCTGTAGAAGGGGAATCTGAGGGGGATGGGGTGGTTTAAATTTTGGGTTTTTATTTGTTATGATTGATAATACCTCAGACGTGCCTGTTACAATATAGCCGAGATTCGCCATGACAGTCGACGATGACCTGATGATTTTAACCCCTACTATACAAGAGCACTATGCAATGCATGTAACCCCCAGTACCAGACAACATCCTCCCACGACAAAAGCTGAGGGATGACTGAGTGTGGGTGGCTGCTGGCAGCTAGGGGGAGATATATGCAGTGTTGCCAACATCTAACAGTGTTGCCTTCAAGTCACGTTAGGGGCTCCTTCTCGATATTAGCAGAGAACAAGGGTCGAGTATTAGTAAGGATGACATCTGTCGCTTGTACTAGCATATACCTTTTGTACTTACAGGTTAGGAATGGTGCTGGGACAGCATGGGTTAAATGGACCTACAAATCAGAGTTGAAGTTTGTTTTGAAGGAGCAACTTTGCTAAGACTACCTCCTCAGCAACTTATTAGTATCACATTTCTGTCCATCTTGTTCATTTGTTTATTAAATACGAATATAATAAAAAAAAAATCACATATGGAATGAATGAAATAAATTAAATTGAAATGAAAATATACAAATTCATATTTCACTCAATTTCACACTCCATTAAAAATGAAATTAATGAAATGGAAGTACACGGATGTATATTTCGCTCCATTTCGTACTCTATTTAGAAATGGAATGAATGAATTGGAAATATTCATACCGGTAGCAGAATATATTTTATGTCCTGTTCGCTTCTAGAAAATTCCATATCGCTACTTTTAGTTACTTCTCGCTACATATCGCTACTTTTTGCTACTTTTCGTACTTTAGTAACAACGGTATCATTCTCATTCACAACCTCGTCCCTACCACATACAAATGCTCTCTCCTAAGTATAATTCACAACGATCTTGCTGCCGTACCCTGAAGTTATGGCGAGACTGAAGCTGTCGTTGGTGTTGGGAATAGAGCAACTGGAGATCGAGTACCTGTTTGAATTAATGAAAAGGAGACGTGAGAAGAAGAGGAAACAGACAAGGAAATGGGCATTCTGGGTGAAGCCATGGCTGCTCAGGAGACCAATACATGGGCATTGTGAGAATCTCATGAGGGAATTGGCTCTTGAGTATGAAGGAACTCTTAGGAACTTCATGCGAATACCCAAGGAAATGTTCAAGGAGATGCTGGACAGAGTTGCCCCAATAATAAAGAAGTAGGACACATTTTGGAGGAAGGGGCTGGCACCTGGTTTGCGTGTTGCTGTGACACTTCAGTACTTGGCAGCCGGAGACAGCTACATGAGCCTGTCATATAGTTTCCGAGTTGCGCACAACACCATTTCCAAGATAATTCCTGAAACTTGCGAGGACCTGATTGCGAAGTACATTGAAGAGGTCATGCCATGCCCTAGGACACCTGAGCATTGGAAGACAGTTGCAATTAGCCTCTTATAACTGCACACACACACACTATAGAAACACAATCACATACACACAATAAATCACACACACACACACACACACAAGCTATACCAATGTAATCACACACATACAAGCAATACATACACAATCACACGCATGAAAGCTACACGAACACAAACACAGATAACATACATACAAGTGGTGATGGGCCGGTCTATCAGAATGAGAGCTGAGTGATCTCTGCCATGCCCATAGCTTACTCTGACTGATCTCTTTACTTATATATTTTCTAGATCTCAAGTGACGGCGTCTTTTCCATGGATTGACCTCCCTACTGTCAACCTAGAGTTTGGCAGATTGGGAGCCAAAGCGTCACATTTTTCCTTTGCCCCTCAACTTTCACTTCATAATTGCTGAGGGGCACAGGGCCTTGGGTGGAGCTTTGGTTTCCCGCGCACCCTTCTCACTCAGCTCCCCGCCTTGGAGTGGCTTCGGTCACCCGGGCTTTATTAGTGGTAAGCAGGGAGAGTTTTGTGGGGGCGCTCGTTTATGGCCTTGGCCTTGCTCGGGACCTTGGGGCTGTTCGGCCAGACAGCCTGGGGAACAGCAACAACAACAACAACATACATACAAGCTATGCAAACACAAACAATCACACATACAAGCTTTACATATACAAACCCACACACAAGCTATACAAAAACTAACACACACTCACACACACAAGCTATACAAACATGAACGCCCACAATCACACACATGTGAGCTATGCACACACACACACTAGTTATACAATCACACACATGTGAGCTATGCACACACACACACACTAGTTATACAATCACACACAATAGTATTTCCAACCTTAGGCAGACAGCTTATATATTGTAGTGTATATAAAACTCAATTAGTTATGAGGGTTATACTATCACATAGACCCTTGGTAAATTAACGTATATTGGTATGTTACACTTGCACTCGGTTTATTTAATGTATTTATGTTTTACTATATATTTTGCTCAAAGATTGTCAGTTGAGTTTACCATTTTCAAATTAACATTAATGTACTGTACGTACATTAACATTAATGTACTGTACGTACATTAACATTAATGTACTGTACGTACATTAACATTAATGTACTGTACGTACATTATTATTAACATTAATGTACTGTACGTACATTATTATTAACATTAATGTACTGTACGTACATTATTATTTTCTCATGTTCATCTACTAGATTGCAAAATGTGTATTTTCAGTTCATCGGGCTGCCATTCTTTAATTAAACAATTTATTATTGTTATTATCAATATTATTATTATCAATATGACAGTAAATAGAAAAGGTATGTGGAAAGTACTTAGAATATACGGAGTAGATGGCAAGTTGCTGAAAGCAGTGAAGATCATGTATGAGGGTGCAAAGGCGGCAGTACGTGTGGAGAATGAGCAGAGCGAGTTCTTTGATCTGAATGTTGGGTTGAAACAGGGGTGTGTGATGTCCCTGTGGTTGCTTAATGTATATATGGATGGAGTCATGAAAGAAATACAAGGAAGAGCAGTGGATGTTGGTGTATCGCTGATAAGGGAGGGAAACAAGTGGAAGCTACCTGTACTGCTGTTTGCTGATGATACAGTTCTTGATGAGCGATAATGAATGGGAGTTTCAGGGTCTGGTAAATGAGTTTGGAATAGTGTGCGAAAAACGGAATCTGAAGGTAAATGCAGGGAAGAGCAAGGTTGTGGTCTTCGAAAAGGGTTAAGCCACAGAGTGTGAGGTGAAGTTGAACGGTCAAGCTATGGAGATTGTCAGCTCATTAAGTATCTGGGCAGTGTGCTGAGTAAAGATGGGAGTATGGATGAAGAAGTGCAGGAGAGGGTGCAACAGGGGAAGAGGGTTGTAGGAACGCTGAAAGTAGTAACAAGAAATAGGGTGGTCAGCATGGAAGTGAAGAAGTCCTTGCATGCCAGTGTGGTAATCCCAACATTGACTTACGGAAGCGAAGCATGGATGTTGGTGGAGAGAATCAGACCAAGAGTGAAAGGGGTGGAAATTAGTTACTTGAGGAGTGCGTGCGGAGTTACATGGAGGCATAGACAGACGAATCTTGGAGTAAGTGGAGTAAGAGGGAGGTGTGGTGTGGAGGTAGATGTGCTGGAAAGTGTGAAAAGGAACACCTTGTGATGGTTCGGCCATATAGAACATATGGGAAGCGAGAGAATGACTAAGAAGGTGTACGAGAGCGAGGTGGAAGGACAGAGAGGGAGAGGTAAACCGAGAGAGAGGTGGAAGGATGGAGTGAAGAAGCATATGAATGAAGGCGGTGCTGGTTGGGAGGAGGGGCATCGACTGACTGGGGACAGAGGTGCATGGGGCATTTTGTTCGTGGCCACCCCTTCAGGGATCACGGCGTCAGGCAATAGATAGATAGATAGATTAACCCGTCCAATCCCAGCGACAGCTACTAGCCATCTGTAGATAAGTCATTCCCCAGTCCCAGCGACAGCTAGGAGCCGTCAGTAATGTACTTTCCTTGTAACTTCCTGTATCAGGCTGTACCTGGTACCACGACCGACTGTTTGAGCACTGCTCTCGATATGGCAACACTTCTCAGCTTATATAAGACCCACTGAAGGGTGGGAGAGCCAGTCTTCCTTCATCTCTTGAGGTGGAATGTTGTTCTATCTTGCCATTTTGGCCACATTGCTGGGGGGGACTTTTATTACTGTACCCTCCGGTACAGTAGGGGTTAATATTAATTTGGGACTGTCAAAATGTATGTATTGTAATGACCAATGCAATAGCATTCATATAAAGCGAACAGTAACATTATATTTAAATTCCATAGGGTTCGAGTTGATTTACATCAGAGTATTGTGATAATATTATAATGTATATACAGTACTTAATCAAACGCATATTAAGTAATAACCAAAGCTTAAGTGATTATCTTTAAATATGACCATTTATTAATTATGTAGACAATTTGGTCATTTAATATTCAACGAGTTAAGAGAAGATAATTATAATTTATTTCCTCACATTGACAAACGAAACGAACCACAACGATTCCATTATAGTTTCTGTATAACTTCTGTAATGAGAATATAATAATCACGAACCATACCCTTAAGGGGAGATTTCCACTTGATGGATTTTTTTCTGGACCCCTTTCTCCTTCATGTTTAGCCCCATTGCTTTTGAGATTTTAACACGTTCACCCCATTAGTTTGGCGATTTTAAGAACTTTCGCCCCATTTATGTCAATGTTAAGACCTTTCGTGCCATATACAGTAGGTGTCAATCTTTTCCTGGCGAGCGATAGCGAGCCTGTAATTTAAGGGGAACCGAAATTCGGCCTGGACATTTTTCTACCGAAAAATTTACAAATTTATCTTGAAAGGGGTCAAGGGGGTGTAAATTTAAGCTTGATGGAGGTTTAGGGAACAAACTGAATACCTCCCCTTAAGCTATGAGCACACATCTATATATATGTATTACTTTACAACCCTGAAGAGGCCGCATTTATATTCTATATATTGCGGGTACCACAGGTCATTAGAAGTAGTATCATGCCGTAGCTCTATTCTAACATGGTTAAGGAAAATAACATGTAACATATAATTGTTCTGTTTATTTGGATTTCTTTATGGAAATAAGATGTGTCAGCACTCCTCAGATGAACAAGGGATGCCCCTGTGGCACAAATCCACAAGTTACACTCTCCTGTGGATAAAGAAAAGAGTATTAGGTACACATGGCTAATCTTAATACAGAGGAGTGAGATATGAGTACAGGGATTAACCCGTACAGTACCGGTGACGTTCTATTTATCATATTATATTCACTATTAGACGATTTGATTCATCTACCCATTAAAAGGCATCAGACGATCTCAATTCATCCTTTTAGCTACCCTATATCTTTCCTAAGCTTTCTAAAATCGTCTAAATGTAGCTGAAATCAAATATAAGAGACGTCACTGGTACTATAAGGGTTAAGAACTGTCAAATGTTAAATGTTGCCCTGTCTGATTATTTTACGATTTACCTAATGTTTATATTGCCTGCCTTCAGCAAATACTACCATTAACTTGCTTTGGGGAAACTGTATTTATAGGGTCGTTGTTTTCCCCATATACATCTAAGAGAGGGCCTTGCTTCTCGGTGGGACAGAAGGACAATCATTAATCCTTATTTCAGGCGAGATACAAGAACAAAAATACGTAAAACTTTACATGAACGGCTTCTGATTTACCCCCTTAGAATCAGTCCCAGGTTAATAGTTATGACTGTAGGTATTCATTGAATACTCAATTTCAGAACGCAAATGCATAGTTTACCAGATTAGAAGATAGAAGATGCTGATCATGAATGACTGGTAAGTGATTTTCGGACAATTTTATGTTTTTACCTGGACCTCCATACCCCTCTTTAATAATATGGTGTATTTGGGGGGACTGACTAAAGACTACAATAAGTCATGGGGGGTGACGGGGGAGGGGGGCTCAACCTATCCTGTATCCATTTTATTTTGTCTAAGCTTAAAATTCAGTTTTCTGTGGGTTTCGAGGGGTTAGAGGGGGGGGGGGGGAAGCAGCCGGATAAGTAACGAATTACCAAAACAAATGAAACTGACAACCAACATCAGTCTTACCTCCATGAGTCCGTTTGCTGAAGTGAATGGTTGTTAATTGCCAGCAATAAGTTTTTGTCACCCAACATATTTCATCGATATATTTACGATATTCATCTTAATTGGAACTCCAAACTCCTGTGTTGCACTTCAAGCTCAAAACTTATGTATAGCCGATTTATATAGCTAAGACGATGACATACAGATCGAAACTAACTCCATCCATTGTAGGGACGCGGCGTTGTAGCTTGTGCCATCAACATCAACTAAAGTGCGTAAATAAAGCCTCTGATAAGGCCAATTGGCAACTCCCAGGTATCACTCTTCTCGCTAGCTTGCCTCTCATGCTATTCCATTCTCGTTGCTTCTCGGTTCATTAGTTGAGAATTCAGTCTGAATTCACTGCTCACCGTGACAAGTGGTTTCTGCTAACAAAGGTATAGATGTTTCAAGTGATATTTATATTTAGTGATCGGGGTATAAGACCTGGATATGAATTGACTAAGTCTAGATATGAAAATCTTTAACATATTGACATAATATTAAAGTTCTACAGTTATGTGCTCAAGTGAATGGCTTACTATTATGAACAACGTTCTTTAATATAATTAAGTGATTCACTGAACCATTTTCATTATTACATTTTAAGTATGAAATTATTGATATTTGTTCTGATCGCTTTCACTATTATCATGATAATCTCGGGTGAAGGATAATTACAAAATTAATAATACTATTTAATAAGACTAAGCGAAGTCTATCTATCTATCTATTGCTAAGACTAAGCGAATTGATATACTAAATATTGATAACAGTACAGTATGTGACCGTTCGAGACTTGTGTTCGGATAAGAGGAACTGCGGGGTGACTTGAGGTGCGTTAATTCATCAGGGCTGACGTAAGTTATTTGTATTGTTTATCTTTTACTGATTATATTTGTATTAATTATGAGTGATAATTTTATATTGTGATAGTTCTCAATTATGTACAGTTATGAACATATGTGAGGTTGCACTAGTTCGACTCTTTGTACCTTTAATGCAGAGTTGTAGATGATTTTTTTTTTTTTTTTTTTTTTTTCTATGTGATTGAGGGAGGCAAAAGGCATAACTGCCTATAGCGAGTGCCTCCCCCATAGTTGAAAGAGTGACAGGGCCAAAATCAAGGGACGTTAGAGCCAAAATGCCTGGACACACGGAGTTGGAAGCAATTTAAGTCATAGGAAGAGGGAAAGACCGATTCTGGGGGAGAGTTCCAGAGCTCAGATGTTGAGTAGAAGAAAGTTTGAGAGTAACGTTTCACTCTTGGGTTGGAGAGTTGCACAGAGTAGGGGTGGGATTGAGTTGCAAGACGGGTACCACGTGCCCTACGTAAAGGAGGTGGTATGCACTGGGATAGCTCTGAGGAACACTGATTATTATAGTAGCGATAGAATAGCGAGAGAGATGCAACATTGCGGCGGAGAGAGAGAGATTGCAGAGAGTTGGTGAGTGGACGGGAGTTAATGATACGAAAGGCCTTCCTTTCAACTTTGTCTAGGAGAGCGGTGTGAGAGGAACCTCCCCACACATGTGAACAATACTCAATACAAGGGCGCACTATGTCCCTGTACAGAGCAAGAAGCTGTGCAGAGGAAAAGAACCCCCTAAGGCGGTTGAGCACACCCAGCTTCTGGGAGGCTGCCTTAGCAAGACTGGTAATATGGTCCTTCCAAATGAGAGCAGAAGAAAAAGAGACACCAAGAATATTGAGAGAAGATGAAGGGTCAATTTTTGTATTGTTGAAGAATAAGGGATAGTCCGCTGGGAGATCCTGACGGGTAGATAGATGGAGAAATTGGGTTTTGGAAGCATTAAAGTTAACAAGGTTTTCTCTGCCCCAATTGGAAATAGTATTTAGATCAGAATTTAAGAGTTCTATGGCTTCATTACGTTTGTTGTTGAGGGATTGCTGGCTGGGGCGTTCTGAAAAACTAATGGAGTAGTGTAAGGTTGAGTCGTCTGCGTATGAATGGATGGGAATTAAGGTACAGTTAAGGAGATCATTTATAAAAATTAGAAAGAGAATAGGAGATAGGACAGAGCCCTGAGGAACACCGGAGTTTATAGGTGAGGAAGTGAACAATGGCCGTCCACAACCGCAGCTATGGAACGGCCGGAAAGGAAATTAGAGACAAAGGCACAGATGGAGGGATAGAAACCGAAGGAGGGTAGTTTAGAAATTAAAGATTTATGCCAGACTCTATCGAAGGCTTTCGATATGTCTAGTGCAATAGAAAAAGTCTAGAATATAATGGGTCATTGTGTTTCGTTTGTGTTCATTGTTGGTTCAAGTGGGTTCGTTACCATGTGAGGCCTTGGCTGTATTACGGATTATGTTACGAACGGAAAGCTATGGTTATAAGATTTTGTATTAATATTAAATTGATTACATTTTAAGGTCAAGGTTATCATGCGTCACCAATTCATGTGCCTCGATAATTGTCATGTATCATAGACTACAGTAGATCTGGACTTGACACGAAAATGGTACTTTGCAGTAAAGGACCCTAAATCGGAGAACGAACACCCAAGTTCGAACCTCGAAACCGCGATAATATGATATTTTCGCGGTTTCGAGGTTCGAACTTGGGGGCTCGTTCTCCGATTTTGGGTCCCTTACTGCAAAGTTTCATTTTCGTGTCAAGTCCAAATCTGCTGTAGTCTATGCATATATACATTCTTCCTGACCCATACTCCATTGCTATATTATGTCATTACCATTGGACATTAGTATTTACCTATTATCCAACAATGTAAAGATATGCCCCTCAAAGACCATATTTGGTCATTAACCTAACCTAACCTGGGGGCTGCCGCTCCCAGAGCCCCGCTGGTCTAAGCATTGATATAGAGGATGACAAAATACTAAAAATACGGTGGAAAAAAATAAACAAATTATATCTCCTCTGATTCAAGATGGCCGCCTTTCTTGCTTCCACCCACAGTGTCCAATGATTTCTTTTTATTTCCGTTGGTAGTGACATCTATAGGAAATTAGGAATGATTTATGGGTCATAAATATTGTATATAATTATGACATAAATATCGAGGTACCTGAATTGGTGACACATGATAACCTTGTCCCATTATAATTATTAAGGGAGCCCACCTCGCTTTATTCCTCTTTCTCTCCCTCTCTTTTTGGCTTGTATCCATTCGGCCCCATTCAGCCCCATTCAGCCTACTGTTGTAAGACGCTTACCCCCATCCAGGTGTCAATATATTACTGGCGAGTGGTAGCGAGCCAGCATATACTGTATATCATTTTGTTTTGACAGCAAGCTAAATTTGTACATTTTTCGATAGAAAAATTTCTCCGGCGAAGCCGGATTTCTCCATACAATGCTGGCTCGCGATCGACACCTGGATGGGGATAAACGTCTTAAAACAGTTGGCTGAATGGGGCCGAATAGATACAAGCCAGAGAAAGAGAAAAAAGGAGAGAAAGATAAAACAAAAAGCCGGTGACCCCTTAATTGGCGGAGCTCTGGGGTCATTACTTTTTGTTTCCTATATTCTGATGGATTGTTGTGTCAGTGTTTTGCTGAGGGGGTGGACTCGCTTATTTTCCATGGGTTTTATTATGATGCGGGCCATGTGTGCTGGGGCTTTGGGTATCTTGGTGGTGTCGGAAGGAGCCTCTAAAGTACGAGATTTCAGCATAACAATCCCATTTAGAAACACAAATATTATTCCAAGGACTTCTAATGCCCATTTATGAAAAATAGTTATGATATTTTTCTAACAACCACCAACCGATTTTATTTAGCTTGATGGGGGCATTCGAATAGATTGGTATTTATTACATCAATAATGTTAATTCTCATATATTACTGTTATATAACTTACTGATCTGAATTAGTTCAATATAATTCCTTGTTAAGTAATGAAAGACTCTTCAAATATAACCGCAAAAAAAAATATCACTAACACTTTTCTCCCCCGCACCACTAAATGTTTAAAAGTTATACCTGAAAATATATTATTTCATTATTCAATAGAGTTCAATCCATCTGTAAAGGATCATTGCTTAATCCATCTGTAAAGGATCATTGCTTAATCCATCTGTAAAGGATCATTGCTTAATCCATCTGTAAAGGATCATTGCTTAATCCATCTGTAAAGGATCATTGCTTAATCCATCTGTAAAGGATCATTGCTTAATCCATCTGTAAAGGATCATTGCTTAATCCCTGGGGATTATGACGGGTGATTTGGAGCTCTGTACATAAATTATTAAAGTCAAAGCTTAAATCTTGTTTCTATTATAGATTTTATTTATGTATAGAATTAATCCGTTTTGACCATCTGCTGTATATTTATGCAGTATATGTATACATATTGCTTTCATGTAGGCTACATATGCATGCATGTATGTGGGCATGCATACATACTTGTACGAAACGTCCAGAAATAAAACACTTGTTACTAAAGTGGGTATAATACGAGTCCATTTTCGATGGCCAAAGTTTATCCATCAATATTTGCATTGCCATTAGATACTAAGCTAAAGGTATATTATTTAAAGCAACTAAACTCTTATACAACTTTAATATATAAACTGCCAGGCCAGAAGTTCCAAAGAAAGTTGTAAGATTAAGAGCCTGTGTGATACCGGTTTAACTAAACCGAATATTATGACAACACTTAGAACACAGACACCAACCTGTATTGAAGAACACATCGATAGTTGAATGGGGTTACATTGTCCCCGCATAATTGTATAAGGAAGAAATGTAATATAAAGAATAAAGTTGTCTGTGTGCGTATGAAAATGTAGTTTAAGTGCCAGAGTGTGTGTGTGTGGGGGGGGGGGGGTAAATGGAGAGCCACACACCACTTCACAGTGAATTAATCCTTTCAGGATACGATGACACTTTTATTTTTATTTTTAGGCTATCATTAGATGATTTTATGTAGTTTTAAGTGGGCCTTTTGAAATCGATATGGTATGCTCTAGGGATGTACCGGCACCTTGATTTTCATGAAGTTCAGGCTCCTTATGTAACCTGTAAAACGCTTCTGATTGCTTCTTTACAAGTTACAGTATACACTATCATTAACACCTAACGAGCGGCCTAGGCGGTAATTAATATGTACCGCCCAGTGGGGTGTTTTTACCCAAAATAGGGTTGTTTACGTGATCATTTTCATGCCTAAATAAGACCCAGAACGTAAAACAAGTATCTATCCCTGAAAGGGCATAAACAGAGCTTTCCAGGGACACCCCAACGATCCTTGTACCACCGCTAGTTTTCTTGCAATAATCGCGCAACACGAGTGCAAAAACCATGTAATTCGGTACTTTCCCTACATAATTCCCTGTGCAGCGAATGTGAGAGGGTGGAGGAGGGTGGGATTCATGTCAGTTGGTCCACCGCGGTGGTCTGGAGCAGTCATACGCTCGCTCGCTACTCTCCTGCCACCACTTATCTCTCTCTCTCAGCAACATTACGTGCTGAAAATGGCACACGACTTATATATGTTGTGAGCCGCCACATAGTCCAAATTTCTTTCACTCGACATATGTTGCGTGCCGCCAGTTAAGGGTTAATCTTTCTTAGTTATATTCGTATTGTATCATAGAAAAAAAACTGAATCAGTCAGTCACTGAAGATATATACCATGACAAAGTCCTCACAATGAAGCAACTTGGTTGAGCCCGAGAACTTTGTCTTCTACTGTACTTCTCACTTCTCGGCTTGTTCTTCCTCTGTCCAATTACTCTTCTTTCCTATTTTATTCCAGCCATGCAAGAGCAGGTGCAGTTTCAGGAAAGTGAGTCATATGCACATACATATGATAATATTAGTATTAATAAAAAGAAATGCCGTTTTCGCATCTTGGAGAGAATACTGCATACCCAATTCTGCTATTTTTATTTTATTCTCTTCACAATTGACTATCAAAGGCATAATAAAAATATTAATTTAATCTTTTTGTTATGTTATTTTAACTGAACATTGAATAAGAAACCTGCGTACTCCCAGTATATTGTGCATAAATCTATCAAGTAACTTAGGAGAAATTATTATATATCATTGATCCTATGCCTTGATAATTTAAATACCTATCTGAAAGTTGTTCGGTGAATAATTTGAAAATTAAATAAATAATAAAGAAGAACAAAATGACCTTAGAATTGACCTTGACCTTTGATAAATATTTTTGGATATGAATGTCTTTTATAGCTGTACATTTTGATGAGCATTTATCTGTCGGGTAATGAAAACCATATAAAACAATCTAACTTTGACCTTTCCCTTTGATATTTGACCTTAACTCCCAAAAAGCGGGCATGCTTGTTTACATGACTGTATTGCTGGGTGGGCATATTTACCGAAAACGAGCTTCATTCCATGCTCTTTTTCATCCATAAGCAAGAGCCAGAGCGTAATAAAATTATATATCCGTGAAAGGGCGATAATAAAGCTTTCCAATCCAATGACACCTGAATCATCCTTGTACAACCAAGGGTTATCTTGGATCGTGTAACCGTAGGTGAAAATACTCTAAAATAAGGTATTTTTTGCGTTATTTTCCTTGTTGCGCGAGGTATGGAGGTGGGAATGAGACACAATACGTGTCAGTGACGGCCCCAAGGTAGTGGCGAGTGGTCTGAGGCCAGCTATCATCCCCCCAACGCGCGGTCTCTCTCTCATAGCTCATAACATCCTCAAAATGGCACTCGTCATATGATGGCCACCGCAGGGATAGCCAATATTCTCTCTCCCGTCATATGATGTTCACCGTCGGTTGAGGGTTAACCTTAGAAATTTAGATAATATTATTATTCAATATATATATACAGTATATATATACCGGTATATATATATATATATATATGTGTATATATATATATATATATACCGGTATATATATATATGTGTATATATATATATATATACCGGTATATATATATATATATATATATCCGGGTGGATGGGACTCGTTAGCCTTGGTCGGCAACCCATCTAGCAGAGACAACCTTATAAAAATCCGGGTGGATGGGACTCGTCAGCATTGGTCGGCAACCTGTCTAGGGGAGAAAACCTGACACAAATCCGTACTGCTTATCTAAGTGTAAGGCAGGTTAGTGGATGGACTAGCCGAACACCACTGTAAAAAAGTAGTGCTAACAAGATACATAGAGGGCCTCGGAGTCTGACGGATCCTAAATTGAGTGGTCAATCCTGTAAGTCCTTCAGTAAACTGGCTCGGGTTGGCCCTCTTACAGGTAATAGGTCCGCTTGGTGTGTGGCCACCCTCATTAAGGGGAATAAGGCGTCCGGCAATAGATATATATATATATATACACTATATATATATATACTGTATATATATATACTGTATATGAACAATTTTGTGGAAGGCTAATCGAATAGTGTAATGTAGAGTCGTCACCATATGAGTGAATGGGGCTGGAGGTGCTGTTGAGAAGGTCGTTAATGAATAATAATAAGAGAATTGGAGATAGGACAGAACCCTGAGGAACACCGGAGTTGATAGGTTGAGGAAGTGAACGGTGGCCATCCACAACCGCAGCTATGGAACGGCCGGAAAGGAAATTAGAGACAAAGGCATAGATGGAGGGAGAGAAACCGAAGGAGGGTAGTTTGGAAATAAGTTATTTGTGCCAGACTCTATCAAAGGCCTTCGATATGTCTAGAAAAGGTCTCACTGAAGTCCCGAATGGAAGATGACCAAGAGTTATTAAGATAAGAAAGAAGATCACCAGTAGAGCGGTCCTTAAGGAAGCCATACTGGCGGCCTGAGAGTAGGTTATGGGAAGATAAATGCTTAGGAAATTTTGAGATACAAGAAATGAGATCAATTGGACGATAGTTGGAGGGTTGAGAGCGGTCACTCTTCTTTGGGACAGGTTGAATGAGAGCAAACTTCCAGCAAGAAGGGAAGACGTTAGAAGAGAGACAGAGACGAAAGAGTTTGCCTAGGCAGGGAGTCAGCATGGACAATTTTTTAGTACAATAGGAGGAACATTGTCCACTCCCTTCACATTCTTAGTATTTAGCCCAGAGAGGGTGGAAAGTACATCCTTGGAAGAGATTATGATGTTAGACATAAGTAGGAGAGAGGAGGGTGGAGAAGGAGGAATAGCACCGGAATCACCAAAGCGGAGTTGTTAGCGAAAGTGTTAGCGAAAAGTTCAGCTTTGTCAGAGGAAGAAGTGACGGTAGTGCCGTCCGAGTGGAAAAGAGGAGGGAATGACGAAGAAGAAAAATTGATGGAGAGGTTTTTGGCTAGATGCCAAAAGGCTTTGGAAGAGCTAGAGCTGGATTCAAGTCCGCACGGAAGAGGAAACCAAACGTGTGGAGGATGAAGGGGCACAGAAAGCGACCCAAGAAGGAACACAAGAGCCGACCCAAGAAGAGACCTAGGATGATAGCCTGGTGTCAGAAGACGTCGCCTAACAAGCAAAAGGAGCACCAGGAAAGCGCGGCAAAGCAAGAAAAACGCAGGTCTACGCCATCTTCTATACTGAACAGGAGGCGGATCTTGGCGAGTGGTTCCAGGGGCACGAGCCTTCGAGGATGCCACCAAGAAGCAACGCCTCTATCAGGCAGAGTCCCTGGACAGTATCATTGATATGCCTGAGAAACCTCTCGTTTTTTAAATTGTGCTGCCAGATGAATTCCCAAGCAATACCTTTTCTTATTAACAGGTTAATCCGCATCTTGTAAATATATGTTCTTTCAGCTCTGGAGTTTCGTGCAAAACTTTTTTCTTCGAGTACAAAGGCCAAATAAGTATTTTGCAAATTGCAAATTGGTCAGGAATTATGTTCAGGAAACACTGAAGAGTTTTAGGTGTGAGGCTTTGTTGCTGGAGCATATGCATGGCACTGGTGGCTCCCCAGTCTTGTTGGCCAACTGCTCCCACCAACCTTGCCTCTTTTTGTCCTGTGATCAGGGCAAAACTTTATATCGTGCCCACGACAGTCTCACTGGACGAGGGTAGGTGAAAGTGGTCTTCACACTGGCACACAACCATTAGGAAGTACACAAAGCAGTGGTTCTGCATTATGATGTCAAAGCTAATAACGTAATGGTCAAGGTTCCTATGGCTGACCTGGGGCAGGTTGAAACATCTTTGATTTACTTAATTGGGGACCCTCGGGGATTGAATCGTAGGTATTTGGAATTACGGTGTCACTGACTACATCCACTAAATGTGGTATGCATCGGAAGTCTTCTTTAACTGAGGGGCCTCTTTTGCCAGGTCTTGGTATGATGTTTGAAATTTTGGTACTGAACCTAATTGTTATGCCATGCTTCCAGGAGCGAGGTATATTCTGGTCGCGTTTCCCGATTCTGGGAATTCGCAGTGAGCTTCAACTTAGGTCCCTCTCAGCTGGGAGAGGACTCACCCTAACTCTATTTTGACCAAACAGATGACCTGCAAGAACAGAAACACAATGGAGGGTACAATGGTTTTTAGTAACAGTTCATATGGAGGTACATAGATTCACAAAACAACATACAGTATACTGATCGTAGTATAACACACACTCTGTTAGACACAAATACAAAATAGGAGGCGGAATAAGCCTCAAATACAACAATCATCCTAAAACAGTGGATAATATAAGACGCAGAAATATACAGTACTAAGTTACAGACAAGGATGATTGCAAATAGGTTAAGACAATGAGCTATAGCTCTCAAAGATTAATTAACAAGGAGTTCAACAGAGGGTTGACTCAAAACATTACTTCAACAATTACTCTTAGATGAAAATACTCTATATGCCTTAGTCTAAGTGACAAGATATGTGTAAGCCCAGACATGCGGCAGGACCTTTCGGTTGACGTGTACAGTGTATATGTTCACTACGCCGGCGATGTTATATCAATATTTCCTCTTCTGGGGGTCGCGGAAGCCCGGACCTGAGGAAAAATCTATATACAAAGCCTGGTATAGGATAGAGTGTAAGTGTTCCCTAACAAATAGGGTAACTTGGCTCTAACTGGAAGGGAAGACGCAAAGAACGTCCTCAGGTTAAGTTACGTTAACACAGTATAGAGTTTTGGCACATCTAGGCCTAGGCCTCACATAATTCACGTATTGTACCACATTTGGAAACAACACTTAGATTTTGGAGGATAGGAGAAAAGGAGCACTGGGGAGGGTTGGAGAGAGCACTGGCTTCTGATGACGCGAGTTAGTCTTGGGGGCACTGGAAGGTTCAGCAGGGTCACTCTGGGGAGGTGTCCGTTCCAGGCTCGAATCCGGCCCGAAGAGTTAGTAGATGCGCCTCCTGTTTGCCACCTTTGTCACAGGTCCGGTTGGCTTTGGGCGGCTCCTCCTGGACTCTCTCGCTGATGGTCGTCGGCTGGTCTCCTGGGCAGTCTTCCTCCTCTCGTCACATAACCTGGGGAGAGAAGGCAGCTTATCCACAACAACCAAGGACTTGCCTGGTGTTGGGGGTAGGCTCACCTTAGGTTTACCTGGCAAACCAACACAACCTGGTCGCTTCTTATCTAGGGGTGACAAGGCAGTGGCCGGGGTGTGCCTGTTTAACAGAGCAAGGGGTTTCTCTACTTCAGGACTTGTGTTAGGAGTGATCTCCGCACCGGACAAGGGCAGCCGAGTTTCACTACTAACATGGGGTGCTACTAAGCTAGACTTTGGGACCTCACACTGGCGGCAAGCATTGTAGCTTACTCGACAGTGCACTGAGTCTTGATCTGGACGGCAAGTGTTGTAGCTTACTCGCCCTGATTCCCAGCTGGTACCGTAGTCTCGTAATTCCTCGCACTGGCGGCAAGCGTTGTAACTTACTCAACAGTGCATTGAGTTGTGACCCGGGCAAGTATTGTAGCTTACTTGCCCTGATCCCCAGCTGGTATTACGACAGGCCTTTCCCACCTTAGGACTTCCTGAGCGAATTGGTTTTAAGCCTATAGGCTGAATGCTTGTCGATGGCTTGGCTGGCTGAAGTAGTGTCTCCTCTGGCTGGGATGTCATGGCTGGGGCATCTCCGGGCATGAAGGGCACAGCTGTAGTTGGTGATCCTCTTGTCGTGGCTTCTCGAGGTGTTTTGGGGGGCACAGCTGTTTTATTATCTGCTTTGACTACTTTTGCAGGTCTTGGAGTTGGGGTCTCGGGTTGGGGACAGCTCGAGTGATAATTATGTGGGGTATTTGTGGTGGTTGTTGATGTTGGGGTACCCACGTGTTGAGGCTTCCCTCTGTCCGTCTTCTGTGAGGGAAGCACGGTCACTTGGGTTATTGCTGTCTTTGTTGTATTATCAATTGAGTTGGTGGGCAGGTGATGGCTCGGCCCTTGGGAAAAAATTGGAGGGCTTGGTGGTGATTGATTTTGTGGTGCTGCTTCAGCTTTCCCTCTCTATCGTAGTCTGCTATTCTTTGCCTTGTTGATGTCCGTTTTCTTTCGTCTCTCAAGGTACAGAAGGTGGGGATATGGAGGGGAAACTATTTCCCTTGGGGACTCTTGTGGTGAATTCTTGCCACCCTGACGTGGTGCTTGCCCTGGCTAGGGGATGGTATCTGGCTGGTGATTTTGGGTGATCGCATATCATTTATAGAAGCTGATCGAATGTAGTCTTGGCCGGAAGGCCTTCAGGAACTTGTGGCCGACATGGTTGAGTACAAACCGGAAAACAGACCATTACTTACAGAAGTCATCACCATCCTGCCATCTCTGTTAGACTTTCCACGGTTTGTAGACTCAGAGGATGATGAGGGTAAGTCAGACTATAATAATTATTATATTATCGTCGAAACCCACATAAAAACGTTACCGGTATTAGATAGTTTTCAATACTATTACAATGCCAGAAAATGGTGTAGCTTGTGTTGGTTTGCTTAGAAACCTAAACAAAAAGTCTCAAATAAGTCCGTGGTGGTACCTGAAAAGTGCGCGCTACTTCTGAAAATTGCACCCATGAAATAGTTAAGTTTTATCAAATATATAACTAGTTTTGGTAGAATAAACGAAACAATAAGAAAAATATACTTTAGTTAGCGGTCTATCCTAATCGTTTTCTTTCAATGCGAAAGTGAAAGAAAACAAAGTGTTTATGGGTAACATTAGTATTTTGGTATCTCGCTCCCAACATCCCTTCAGATAACTATAATTTTCTAGGGTGTTGGGGCTTGTTATCTGAAGAGTAAAAAAAGAATACAACATTGTTACCAGATTGTTGGGACTTGCACTGAGAGGTGAATAAAGAACTGTTCCCCAGAATTCACTCCCTAAGCTGAATAAAATTGTTTAATAATAGCCTGAATGAGATGAAAGAGTGCGTCATGATATATTGAAAGGGTTAACGTTTACGCTTACGTAGTCGGACCCACAGATGTCACGTGCAGGGTGGTTGCGGATTAGGAACAGGAGAAGGATTAGAGTTAAGGAGATAATGATGGTGATCCTAGTTCTAAAATAATCAAGAGTGGGACTATTAACTATATGAGATGCGAGTTGATTCCTATTTGGATGCTGCGAGGAAAAATGAGTGTCTAAATATGTCTGCTTGCTTAATAGGTGTGGTATTTTAGGTTGTTGCTGTGTCTCGTATACTGTATGCTTGTAGGGTGTAAATATATATCTTTGTCTGTCTACTAAATTGTTAATGATTACATATAACATTTGTTGTCTGTGTATTTGTCTTCTTGTTGCAAGTGGGTGTAAGTCTAATGTGTTGTTTGATCAAAGTGACAGATGTAGTGTGTCTGTAATAATGACTAATCATCTTGCAGCTTTGTTTTGTATGGCCTTTAGCTTATAGATATTATTGTGTGGATCCCAGACGGTGTCGCAGTATTCTTGTTCTGCTAGACAAAACAAGCTGTGTGGATTCAGTAAACAGTGAGAATATGATATTCAATATACTGTATATTCACAAAACAGGGACAAGGCAATTCATACACTCATAGATAGAGCATGGATTTTATTTATATACCGTATATATATATATATATATATATATATGTATAAAGGTTTTCCTGAAACAAGATGAAATCCTAAGTACGTTAATATTAACCCTCTTATAGTGAACAATAACACTTTCACGCAAGTGTGGAATTATGAACTACTGATGTACATAATACTGAAATCCTGTAAGACACAAATAGCGAAATATATTTGTCTAATGTAAGTACAAAGGAAAGGAAATTATGTATAGGGCTTTGAAGATTAAATAGTTACTTCGAGATTGAATGACTGAAATAATTACTTTATTATGCCCGAGAATTCAGATCAGTGAGAATGGAAGTGCTTCTTTTCTACAACGCCCAGGTATGGATAACTTCACTATGAAAATCTCTTAGCATGAATAGTGTTTTACGTATGGGTGTTGTGGTGTGGAAATGACTTCTGATATCATATGTTTCTATTATCTTGATCAGGAAAGGTCGAAAATAACAGTTCAAATTTAATATAAGAACACAAGGATAAAATATGTGTAATATGTGTATAGTCTTCATGAAGGATTTGTTTTTTATACCATGCCCGCAAGGAGGGTTATGGAGCTCCGATCTTACTTTCAACCATCTTGACAATTTTACCAACATACCTAAACTTCGTTAGATGCTGAAATAGCCTCCCGAAAATCTGCACCCAGGGCGGAAATCGAACCCAGGACCCTTGGATTACAAGGCAAACACGTTACCACGAGACTAATAAAGGTACCTCACTTATCCTGGTAGTATAAGTGTATTTCCGCATCTTGTTTAGCTTAGGCTAACCTATTTTTACTGACTTTACATTCCCAAGTAGAAATTTGCTGTGTGGCAATAAGGTACTCGAAAAATGCAAGCCGGAAATTGGCAAATACCCCTGACATCTAAAACATCAACAGAATATGGCATTCTCAACCGGGGGTGGGGGGGGGGGGAGACTATACTAATTTAACGTCTTGCCCTTCGGATTGTGCATCAGACCCGCCACTTTTTCCAGGCTCATAGAATCAGTGTTACACGGGTTAACGTGGGAGACCTGCCTAGCATACTTGGATGACGTAATCATATTCAGCCGCTCATGGAAAGAGCATCTCCAACAATTACAAAAAGTATTCTAACGTATCCAAAGCATAGTTAAAACTCATACCCACCCAGTGCACCATGGGCCATGATTCAGTTGATTATCTTGGAGCATACCATCTCTGCTCAATGGATTGCACCCGACAAGAAAAAGTTGCAAGCCATCGCTGACATTCCCCACCACACCACCATAAAGGGGGTCAGATCCTTTATTGGTCTAGCGTCTTATTATCAACGATTTGTGAAAGGTTTTGCCACCAT
Source organism: Paralithodes platypus (assembly GCA_032716605.1). Lineage (NCBI taxonomy): Eukaryota > Metazoa > Arthropoda > Malacostraca > Decapoda > Lithodidae > Paralithodes > Paralithodes platypus. The sequence goes on from CM064575.1 coordinate 17,319,240, forward strand.
CACCAAACCCCTCCATGACCTCACAAGAAAACAACAAAAATTCAAAAGGAACAAAGACACATTGAATGCTTTCGATCAACTGCAGCAATACCTGATTGATGCGCTTACCATAGCATTCTCAGATTTTACGCACCCCTTCCGCCTGTACACAGATGTATCCCTGGTTGGGATAGGTGCCGTCCTAAGCCAAACATGGGATGGTATAGAACATGATTGTAATCGCTTGTGCCAGCAGAACTCTCATCGCCTCAGTAGTAAGCTATGCCATCACAAAAAAGAGTTTTTGGGCATAATCTTAGCCCTGCAACATTTCAGGGCATCTCTATTTGGCACCCATGTCGGCATAATCACAGATCATCAGTCCCTGCAGTGGTTAAGAAAATCCGAAAACAACAATGCTCTGTTAGTACGATGGAGAGAGACTCTTGAATAATTTAATTTTGATATTGCTTACTGCCCAGGAAATGTTCGCACCAACATGGACACCTTATCAAGATCACCTATTCAAGCTCTCACCACTGCCACTCCAACTCTCATACAACATTGGGAGAATCAACAGAAACCAGACTTGCTGTCCTTACAGATGTTTTCAAACTTAGAGAGAGTTGGTGATAAAATTTAAACCCCCTCAGTACACATCATCATAACTCCTGAAGCAGCAGAACAACTTATGCTAAAACTTCACGAGCACAATGGAATCCATCTCAGTCAAAAGAAGCTAATACAGTCGTTCAAAACCATCTATTGAACTGCCAATCCAACCAACATTGCCATGAAAATCCTAGATTCTTCCGAGTTTGTGCATTAGGAAAATACACCACCAGGACCCAAGGACCTTTAGGAACGCTCGCCACATCCAAGCGCTGGTAACTCCTAGCCATGGATATGATCAGCCCAATCTCCTCCAAAGTGTTATATGTAATAATGTTCGTCATATTCTAAGTTCTGTATTGCCTGTCCTACCATAGAACACACAGCTGTAGCAGTTGCAGGAGCCATGCTAACGCATTTATTTCCTTATTTTGGCCTCCCACAAGTCATTCATTCAGACAAATGCCCCTGAATTTGCAGGACTAGTATGGGAAGAATTATCTAAGTTATTTGGATACAAGATCTCATATTCGTCCCCATACTGGCCAAAACAGAAGTCCATCTGTGAACGCAGTCGCTGCAGTCTAGTTAACCAACTTAGAACTAGATTAGTGACATTGAATACCAACGACTAGCCTGCACAGGTAAAAATCATCCAGTGGGGTATAAATACCTGCCCCCGAGATGACAGTATTACGCCACATGAAGACATATTCGGAGAAGCACCTCTACTAATTCCCCACCGTCATCTTGCCACCACCCCAAGTTCAGCTACAAATAAAGACAGTTCTCTGCAACACCTGAAAGACCGTTTGCAGCAACTCAAATATTGCCAAGGAGTTCAACCAGACCAACCACTTCAAGACAGCCCATACACACCAGATGAACAAGATATGGTAATACAATATGCCAATTGTGAACAAACTCAAGCTCCATTATTCAAGACTGTTTATAATAATAATAATAATAATAGTTCTTAAAGCTAGCGCATGCTAAGCTAGGTAAGGATAGCTCAATAAGGCCGATTAGGCGTATTTCCATTGGGGTCCTGTACTACTACCCCATCCCTTTGCTCATGAGGGATGGTAACGACTCAGTGCTTGTGAAAAATCTTTAATGCGCCGAGCGTGGGCGCGAACCCGGGCCTTCTGGGTGGAAGTCCGAGACGCTAGTCACTACACCAAGCGAGCCGCAACAGTTTACCATCAACTGTGTTCCAAATTCTTACCAGTTAATTGTAGACTATCATGGTGAGAGTTGAATCTACCGAAATCGCCATGTCAGACGATATAAACTGCTAGGAACTCAAGTCCAAGCAGATCAAAGTACCAAAACTGATAATAGCACACAAACTACTGCCACTCCACCTGTACAAATTCAGTCAGGTAATTCAAATAAATTCAATTTGCTGTCCAAGTCACCCTATAACTTTCGCCCACAGTCCGCTCGCTCTCACTATAACCGCCAATTACAAATTCAGTTTCATAAACCTATTTCTTCATCATCGTTAATGCCGCCATCTCTGATTCATTTAATACTAACCCCAAATCTCACCACCCTCTCTCAAAAACAACGTGCAACCACCTCCCAACGTCCACAAACAACAAACAACCCGAGCGATCAACAAATACCAAATGCTCCCCATAAATCACTGCCTACTTCACACCTCCCCATAAACGCCAATGCACCACCACCCAACCAGAATCTGTGCCATCAAGTTCTCAGACAACATCTTCTCCTACACCCAAGACGGCTACAGCTTTGAGACCAGCGTTACCTACACCTCTACAGAGACCTAGTCTATCAAGTGAATTGACCAAACAGCCTTCTACAACCATACAAAATGTGGACAATAGAGATAATGTTCAGGACTTATCCGCCACAGGAATAGTCACTCGGAACGCCACTCATGCCCACCAACACGTTGCAACCCACCAGCATTTAGACCAACCACCAGCCTAACCGAAAAAAACATCGATAGCAACAAATGAGCTGCCTATAACCAGACAAGAAGCCGGAAATGCAACCGCAACAAACACAAATGCTGCAGGACCAGACACCCCCACCACCTCTCAAGTGACACATGGTACCTCTATGTCTGAAAGGATTAGTAACATGACCAACCTCAGGTCAAAGGTCACCATTTGTCTCCCAGCCACAGCAGTGTCCACATCTCTACCGCGCATCTCTGCACTACGTATCACCTCCAACACCACCATGGTGGTGGTGCTGGAGAGATATGAGAGATACGTAATCTTGCTAACTTCATTAGGTCATAAGAGACGCATCACCAATGCTAAAGAGCTTTGAAGACGCATACGCCACGAGTTATCACCATCAACATTAGTGCTCGTAAAGAACCTCAAAAGAAAACCTGAGACAAGATTAACTCACTGGCTCAAACTTCTATAGCACATTGTCCCTGCCTGCAACACATCAACAGAAACCATGTATGATCTCCAGCCACGGGGTCTTGACTTTCACACAGATGGGGGAAGTAATAGGCCAACATTGAAAGTAGCCTCCATCACCACCACCCCAGCAACCATGCCAGAAGGACATAAACACCATCACAACAGAGGCCCAGAGCACCTTTCTTGTGCGGAACAGCCTCCGCGCCTAATTTCACCAAACAGAGATGCCTTCCATCACCAACTAAATAGCAGCAGAGCCAGAGCAAGCCCTTCTCGCACTCAACAGCATTAAGCAGGACAACGCAGCAAAACTGAACACTATCACAGGCGACCAGGCAGACATTAGAACAACCCCTCCTGTTTGGTCAATAAAACCTGTGAAGCTTGATGCTCACCAGCCAAGTTTGAATTGAATTGATAAGATTTAGGTCCAAAGGCAAAGCACTATAGGACCTGAAGAGATCATGCAGCGCTTCATCAAAAAATTAAAATATCAGTACAGGGATATAAAAATTTAAAAACTTGCAGAATTGAATATTCTAGGGCTAGGAATCCTCCTCCCCATGTAAAATTCTCCTACTTTTCAAGACAAAGAAAGGGGCGACGGAGAGCGAAAATGGTCCCGGACCCTGATAATTAGAACCCTTAAATGTTGTTTCTGTTCGGGCTCTGTCTCGAGTCGGCCACCCCCAGCAATGGGGTATGTGACGGAGTATATACATACATACATACACAAGATATCGCAGTCCAATACATAAGGTCGGAGAAATTTCAACCAGGGAATGGAAAGTATAACCTACAGAGAATCTGGCGGATGAGTAAGTACAACAAGAGGTTAGAATGTGGCTTACAGCACACATCGGAGGGCGATCATTATACAATATGTATTTGTGCGTCATATAGTCATATAGTCATATACGTGTGACCAATGCGCAATATCATGAGGACTACTTCCGTGTGTCGACCTAACTGAACAGGCGAGACAGATGCTCCAAATCTTAACAGAAGGGTGAATAGCTATAAGTTTTTGGTTAGTGACGGTGAGAGAAGACCACCTCAATTGCCACCGCCTCCAAATCAGCGACTGGATACTGCATTTAAAATCCGCTGTGGGGATAGAGAACCGGCCCTTACACTCCAGTACAGCCTCCTTTGCAGCTGTGTCAGCCTAGATGCTAAGCGATAAAACCATGCCTGAATGTCCTGAGTGAAGGTCCATAAGATGAATGACCATTAGATGAACTGGGGAATACACTTTAATGGGACAATTGTAGAAAAGACATCTGCGAGATCTGTATGAATTGAGGGGGCGGAGTATGGCATATACTGTAAGTGTGAACTAACTAAGGCGTATTAAGGATCTTAAGAGACTACTAAATCAGGTCGAAAGAGAGAGATAAGGAGAGGGGAGGGAGAATGACGAATGAGTATAGGCGTATACACAATTTGAAAAGAATAAGAAATTAAGGGGACAGTGGCTGTTTGTTTGGTCTATTAATTAATGTATTCATATATTTTGTTTTAGTTTCCTCCCAAGACCTCCATCAAGCTTAGAAGAACATCCCCTAGACCCCCCTTCAAGATAGATTTGTACATTTTTCGGTAGAAAAATGTCCCAGCCAATGGCCGATTCCTCTTAAAATTACAGGCTCGCTATCGCTCGCCAGGACAAAATCAACACCTAAATGGCACGAAGGGTCCTAATATTGACAAAGGAATGGGGTGAAATGTCATAAGATCCCCAAACTAATGGAAGCAACATCTTAAAATTTCAAAACTAGTGGGGCTAAACATTAGGAAGAAGGGGGTCCCAAAAAACGGTCTGTCTCCCCTTAAATGGTAGGCAGGCAAATGATACATAAAATGCTGACATAAAAAGGTGTCACTTTTATATATTTTACATGTATATAGTCACGGCACATATACACACACACACATTTACATGTATATAGTCACGGCACATATTATACACACACACATTTACATGTATATAGTCACGGCACATATACACACACACACATTTACATGTATATAGTCACGGCACATATTATACACACACACACATTTACATGTATATAGTCACGGCACATATACACACACACATTTACATGTATATAGTCACGGCACATATTATACACAAACACATTTACATGTATATAGTCACGGCACATATACACACACACATTTACATGTATATAGTCACGGCACATATTATACACAAACACATTTACATGTATATAGTCACGGCACATATACACACACACATTTACATGTATATAGTCACGGCACATATACACACACACATTTACATGTATATAGTCACGGCACAATTATACATACACACATTTCTTCCCGTTTAGTGGATCCACACAATGTTGTGTAGCATAACTAGCATATAATGTATAGTCTATTCGCTGTATGTAGGCGAGACATCATGACCACTAACCTCTGTAACTCAAAAACGACTTGAGTAATCGAGCTATTAGTTTTATCATTTGGGAAGAGTCAGTCAAGGAATAGATGTGAAAATTTACAGCCAATTTGCTCTAGCCTTTTTTGAGTTACAGAGGATATAGGTCATGATTCCTCGCCTACTTACAGTGAATAGACTATAGTACCTTACGAAAATTGATAAATAATAGAACATTACTTTTAAGAAATTGATCCAAACTATATATAATGACTGAAAATACTATAAATACTATGTGCTCATATAGTTGTAAGTCACTGATAGAACACAGTATCGACACATCACTTCATAAATGGCAGTAAACCATGACAAATGACTTACATGAGGTTATCCATTCACACTCTTTATGCAGTAAGTAGATGAATATAATTTAGTATTATTATGTTTTATCCACCAACCAACTTCACCTCTAAACTCATTTAATGGAATCAACAAATACATGTGGCACTCCAAGGACTCGAACCTAGGATACTCACATCGGAATTCCGCGCACTTATGCATTACGCTATCAAGACATGTACAAGCAAATTATAAATTGATCTATATTAATTTACTTAATTATGCAACTGTATCTCAGTACTTATTTGGATACTGCAAGCATACGAGGTACGAGAACTTTTATGAGTAACTGTACAGTGAAATGTGTAATACCATATATGATTTTGCACATTAAGGGGAGATGGGCCGGTTTCCTGGACCCCTTTCTCCCTCGTGTTTAGCCCCATTAGTTTTGAGATTTTAAGACGTTCGGCTCATTAGTTTGACGATTTTAACACCTTTCGCCCCATTTCGTTGTCAATTTTAAGACCTTATGTGCCATTTAGGTGTCTATTTTTTCCTGGCGAGCGATAGCGAGCCTGTAATTATAAGAGGAATCGGCCTTCGGCCGGGACATTTTTCTACCGAAAAATTTGCAAATTTATCTTGAAGAGGGTCTAGGGGGTGTTTTATATGCTTGATGGAGGTCTAGCGAGGAACTAAATATTATATGAATAAATAAATAAATAGACCAAAAAACAGCCACTATCCATTAAGAGGCTATATATTACGTTTAATTCATTACTGATCACGATAATATGATCTTTCATCCACTGCTGTGCCTTTTTACATGATAATATTTGCATGTTATTGCATTCCTTTATGGGCATTACAAGATTGGAAATCCCTATATACATTTCGGTGCATTATTTGATACAATAATATGGTATGTATTTATTTCCTACACACTAGATAAATATAGAAACCTCTGTATAATATGTAAATTATGTGACCTACATTAATTCTTGTTAGTAATCACGTTAATGTATTATTCACAACCAATTGCCTGTAGCCTACAATAAATGGTTGATTAATACTGTATATCTCACTGTACATAAAATGGCTACATAATAATATTTACATTTTGATAAACGTGTGTGTAGCGTGAAGAAAATGTGATCGCCTGTAGTGAAAAGCGTAGTTGGCTGGGTGGCTGTGTTATGGTATGATGTCATTGTCACGTGATACCCTCAGGCCCCACCCACCACACTGTGACGTCACCACTCACGTGGATTGTTATTGATTTACTCTGGCTGGCAGACCCCCGAAAATGTTCACCCCTCCCTTCCTCCTTCCTTCTCTCACTCTCTGTCTTTCATTGCTCTTCCTGCTTTACCTTACCGCGTTTCTGTCTCTCTATAGTTCTCAATAATTATATATGTAACACTAAATACAGCAACATTGTAATACTGTATGTCAATTTTACTTGAGTAAGGACAGTAATTGAGTACGTTCTTGAATGTGACTATATGTTAATGTTACGCTAGACAAAAACAAGTATTTGTGGTTTCTTCTAACGGGGAGTTACTAGGAGACCAATATATATACACAATAAAATACAAGGCAAGCTATACAATAGGTACAACACAACACTATATTTATACGCAAAAAATAGATCCCTCAGAGTAAGATGTTACACATTAAGCAATAATAAACGAAATATAATAAACTTAATTAAGTCAATTTTACTTGAGTTAATGTAGTAAAACAGGAACCCTTATAGGCTAAACCAGAAAGAAGGGTGTTATGCTGGTATGGACATGTTGAATGAATGGGAGATGAAAGGTTTACAAAGAGAATATATGAGTCCGAAACAAGGGGAAATAGATTGAAAGGAAGATCTCGGAGGAGATGGAGAGATGGTGTGAAACAAGCATTGGAAGATAGAGAGAAGACTGAAGAACAGGCAGGAGAAGTGGTGATGAATAGCAATGAATGGAGAATGGTTGTGAATAGATAAGTGATAACGCTGTCGTAGGGAGTGGGGATCGGACGCCAGTTGGACTAGAGTCTGTTGGCTAGATAATAGTCCGTCAGACGCTTGGCCCGGGTAGCTTGTGTATTTGTGAAGGGCCATGCCTGGGAGTAATGTGGGCGGGCATTGTGGTGTAATTCCGCTGCCTGCTGAGACCGGAACCTCTACGGGAGGCCTGGAACCTAGGGTTTGCCAGGGGCTCCTAGTGATCCTTGGTTTCTGGGTCTTTGCCTGAGTGACCTAGATGTGTGTATTATTTTTATTTTTGTTTCTGTTCAGGCTCTTTCTTAAGTTGGCCACCCCCAACTATGGTGTATGTGCCTGAGTATAATACATACATACATCAAATGTCTTTGATTACATTGAGACTAGAATGCTCAACTGTAATCATAATAGTAGGTCTATTGGGTAAAGAATAGTCAAGGATAGTTTGTGTGTAGTGTTTTTCCTGAAGGGAATATACTTGCACAAAAAAGGACTCTAAAGATAGAGACAGTATTTTCGTTAACTTCGTACAAGTGAATTTCCGGGTGTAGGGGGTGGACTTAACGATTTGTACCTTTCAGTGTTAGGTGGGGAATTATGGCTTCGGTCACTATTAGGGGAATTAATGGACGGTCTCAAACCACATTCTTTAAGTTTTGTAGAGTTTATGTTCTTCTTATTCTTGTTGGATGATCTCAAACCACATCCATTATTTTGGGTAGAGGTGCTGCTCTTCTTGCTGGTGGGCATCGAGCCTCACAGGTGTTTCTAGTCTCAGACTTACCTGGTGATTATCGAGCCTCACAGGTGTTGCTAGTCTCAAACTTATCTGGTGAGCATCGAGCCTCACAGGTGTTGCTAGTCTCAAACTTACCTGGTGAGCATCAAGCATCACAGATTTATTTGACCAAGCAAGAAGGATTGTTCTTATACCTCTGTCTGACACTTGTGATGGTGTTCACTTTTGCTGGTTGTACTAACCGATGCTCTTGAGGGCGAGAAGGTCTCGCTCTGGCTCTGGTGCTGTTTTAGTGCTGGTAGAAGGCATCTCGGCTTGGAGAGAGAGGCAGTGCTGAGGCCGTTCCAATCGAGAAGGGTGCTTTGAACCTTTGTTGTGGTGTGTGTCTTTATGGCTGGGGTGGTGGTGATTGTGTGTTTCTGGCCGGGATGCTGGGGTGGTGGTGACTGTGTGTTTCTGGCCGGGATGCTGGGGTGGTGGTGATTGTGTGTTTCTCGCTGGGGTGGTGGTGATTGTGTGTTTCTGGCTGGGGTGGTGGTGATTGTGTGTTTCTGTCCGGGATGCTGGGGTGGTGGTGACTGTGTGTTTCTGGCCGGGATGCTGGGGTGGTGGTGATTGTGTGTTTCTGGCTGGGATGCTGGGGTGGTGGTGATTGTGTGTTTCTGGGCAGGATGCTGGAGTGGTGGTGATTGTGTCTTTCTGGTCGGGATGCTGGGGTGGTGGTGATTGTGTCTTTCTGGCCGGGATGCTGGGGTGGTGGTGATTGTGTCTTTCTGGCCGGGATGCTGGGGTGGTGGTGATTGTTTCTTTCTGGCCGGGATGCTGGGATGGTGGTGATTGCGCTTTCTGGCCGGGATGCTGGGATGGTGGTGATTGTGTCTTTCTGGCCGGGATGCTGGGGTAGTGGTGATTGCAGCTATTTTCAATGTTGGCATAATACTTCCCTTATCTTTGTAAAAGTTACAACCCTGTGGCTGGAGATCATATGTGTTTTCTGTGATGTATTGCACGCTGGGACGATGTGTTGGAGTAGTTTGAGCTAGCAAGTTGATCTTTTGTCAGGTGTTCTCTTGGGATCTTTCACTAGCACTAATGTGGAGGGCGATGACTCGTGGTGTAAGCATCTTCTAAGTTCATTAGCATTGGCAATGTGTCTTTTATTGCTTGAGGAAGTCAACAAGAATGCATATCTCACAAACATGATGGTGGTACTGGAGTTGAATTGTAGTGCGGAGATGCGTGGTAGAGACGTGGACACTGCTGTGGCTGGGAGGCGAATGGTGAACTTTGACTTAAGATGTGTCAGTTTACTAACCCTTTCAGACTCTAAGGTACCAGGCGCCCCTTAAGAACTGGTGGTAGTGGCTGTGGCTACAACAATTGTGCTTATTAAGGCTGCATTTTCGGCCTGTGGTCTAGTTATTGGCAGCTCTGTCGTTGCAATTGATGTATTTTCTGTTATGCTGGTCGACAGCCTAAGTGCTGGTGAGCTGTAATGCATTGGTGTGCATGACAGGTGGGTGGAACGGGTGTGTGTTGGTAATATGGCGGGCGAATCTTGAACATTATTCCTTGTTTCCACATTTTGTGTGGTTGTAGAATGCTATTTGTACACACAAGTTGGTAGGCTTGTCCATATTTCTTTAACTGTCTTGATAGCGTAATGCATAGTGCGCGGAATTTCGATGTGAGTATCCTGGGTTCGAGTCTTCGGAGTGCCACATATTTGTTGATTTCATTAATTGAGTTTAGATGTGAAGTTGGTTGGTGTAAAAAACATAATAATAGCAGATTTTGGAAAAGGTGTAGGTAGCGTTGGTCTCTAAGTTGTAGCAGTTGTGGGTGGCTGAGATGGTGTATTATTAGAGCTTGGTGGCACAGGCAATACTACAATAGTACTGAAAGAAATGTGGTGATGGGCTGGTCTATCAAAATGAGAGTTGAGCGTTCTCTGCCATACCCATAGCTTACTCTGACTGTTCCTTTTACTTACCGTATATATTTTCTAGATCTCAAGTGACGGCGTCTTTTCCGTGGATTGACCTCCCTACTGCCAACCCTGGCAGATTGGGAGCCAAAGCGTCACATTTTTCCTTTGCCCCTCAACTTTCCCTTTATAATTGCTGAGGGGCACAGGGCCTTGGGTGGGGCTTTTGTTTCCCGGGCGTTTCCGCACCCTCCTCAGCTCCCCGCCTTTGAGTGGCTTCGGTCACCTGGGCATTATTAGTGGTAAGCTGGGAGGGTTCTGTGGGGGGGCTCGGTTATGGCCTTGGCCTTGCTCGGGACCTTGGGGCTGCTCGGCCAGACAGCCTGAGGAACAGCAACAACAACAACAACTGAAAAAAATACCATGAAACTTCTAATGCTTACCGTGAAAAGTGAATATTAGGCATGTTCCCCCCCCCCCCAAACAAAAAATATATTTTCCACACTAAAACTCAAAAGATTTCGGAAACTCAATAAATACCTATATGAGTTTGTATTATGAAATAACAAGTATTTTTTCTGTTAGTTTTGATGGTTCATTAAGAAATATTCTATCATCAATATTGGATTGTATATAATATTCTAAAATTATAATTTTTCGCTTATATAATGTGGCCATCGAACCAAAATTATTCACTCGGTCGATTTTAGACCATAAGAATTACTTTTTATACACTTTATTATACATGCATAAAATGAGAAAAGTGTATTCTATCATATTACGGTAGAAAAAATATCAAACCCTTGCATTATCATCGTGATAATGTACACCGAAAATATAATTACGTCTGTGCGTAATTGAATGGACAATTTCAAGGAAATTTTCAGTGACATAGATTTTTTATGAGTGCACTAAGTAGCACTCTTTATGCTATTTCCATCGTGTCATCAAAATGTATTTCCTATAAATATTTTATATTATATGAATATTTTCATCCCCGTCATGCGAAAGGTGATCACAAAAAATATATGCTTCACTGTATGCGTGCATTTAACCTATCTGGTAAACTATGCAGCTATGAAATATAGTTCCAGACTTATGGCAATGGATAAGGAAGCTTTGAAAACAAGAACCAAATCTCTACCACTAAAACTTGATTTTATACGAATATTTTCATATGCATATACAGTATACCAGTGGCCGTTAGCACTGCTTAACCCACTGGACCCCAAGCGATTTAATATAAATGTACACTCCAGGACCGGCCAATTGTAATTTTTTTGGTTTCCTGAAATACATGGGATGGGTTAGTAATATACGAAAAACAACAGAAAAATGCTCACCTAGGTCATTTAGGGGTCCTGGGGGGCGGCGGAAAGTCATAATTAACATGGGGTGCTGGCTAGGCAAAATACTGGAAAATCACTCCTGCGCGCGTCCACATGCACACGGCTGGACTTGGAGGGTTGCCAGCCATCGGTATTGTTCCATTGAATCCTAAAGTAGTTCCCATACAAATCTGAACCCTCAAGGTGCCATAGGACAAGAGTAATTAAGGCCGACGCAACCGTTGCGTTGCTGGGCCTGCCGGGCTCACGCTCACTCAGACTCGTCTCCACAGGCATTAAGAGCCTGTAAATTGATAGAAATTGCCTTGGCTTACCAGAACGGTCGCCGCAGCAATTGGGTTTAAGGTCCTCGGTGACCGACCTTCCCGCGCTGAGGACAAATCAATACTGGGAAACATATACTTAGACCTTCGCTGTCACACTGCTTTTGTTCTTACAGTGTTACAAGTTGTATCACGTAAGTCCTCGTTTCTTCAGTTAGTCACAGCCAACGAAAGGCGCAATTCGCGCCTTTCAGTGATTTATGCCAAATATTTTAGTTTGGAAGGTGCAAATCGTGCCTATGTGCATTTAAAGGGTGGTTTGGTAAGAGTCTATTGCGTCCTCTAGTGAGCGAAAGGGTTAAGTAACAACATCTAACAAGATGCATGGCCTAAATATAAGGACAGTAATATATCGGGAATGCTTATTTAAACACGGAAAGCTGAAAACAAATTGATGCGTAACTCTGAGATAAATCTGCGCAACAGAGAGAGAGAGAGAGAGAGAGAGAGAGAGAGCGAGCGAGAGAGAAATAGAGGGAGAAAGAGAGCAAAACAATTCTCCAGGGTATTGGGGCTTCCTCCTCCCCCTCCCTCTCTTCCTCTTGTGACACAAAATTGTCCAGTATGTTGGGGCTTGTATGATGCAATATCTCGCCTAAGAGCCATTTTATTAAACCATGGTTTAGCCATTATACTTTCAGCAACAACATTTCATGGTATGTTGGGGCTTGTATCATAATCACTTAGGCAATTATAGTTTCAGTAACAACATTTTCAGAAGTTTTGGGGCTTGTACACATAGGTAATTATACCTTCAACAACAACATTCCAAGGAGTGTTGGGGCTTGAGTAAAATTGGTTGAAACACAAAGGGCCACACTCCTTGACAACCACAACAAAAATGGCCACACTCCTAAACACCCACAAGTACTGGTGGTCCATAATTTACTTAAGGGGAGGCAGACCGTTTTCCTGGACCCTCTTCTCCCTAATGTTTAGCCCCACTAGTTTTGATATTATAAGACGTTCTGCCCATTAGTTTGGCGATTTTAACACCTTTCGCCCCATTTTGTTGTCAATTTTAAGACCTTTCGTGGCATTTAGGTGTCAATTATTTCCTGGCGAGCAATAGCGAGCCTGCAAATTTTAGAGGAATCGGCCTTCGGCCGGGAAATTTTTCTACCGAAAAATGTACAAATTTATCTTGAGGGTCTAGGGTTTTTTTTTCTAAGCTTGATGGAGGTCTAGGGAGGAAACTAAAAATATATATGAATATGTGAATTAATAGACCAAATAAACGGTCAGTCTCCCCTTAACCTAACACAACATTATTGGTAGAATTGGCATTGGTTGACATCTGATTGAATTGTCCAGCCACCCTCAACTACCACCATCACCACCATCACACCTTCTCCCACCATCACTACTACCACCATGGAGGAAGAATACTATCACGTGCACCACCACCACCTCCCCTTGTATCATGTCCACAACCATACTCATTACCTGAAGCCCTACCAATGCCTACACCACCACCATACTCTCTCTACTATTATCACCTAGTACCATCACCACAATCACCTACACGCCCTCTACCACCACAACCACAACAACGTCTACATCCCCCTCTCCCCACCACCACCACCACCACAATCCCCAACACGCCCTCTACCACTACTACCACCACTACCAGCACAACCACAACACCCTCTACACCCCCCCCCCTCCCCATCACCACCACCACCACTATCATCACCACAATCCCCAACACGCCCTCTACCACTACTACCACCACTACCAGCACAACCACAACACCCTCTACACCCCCCCCCCTCCCCATCACCACCACCACCACTATCATCACCACAATCCCCAACACGCCCTCTACCACTACTACTACAACTACCAGCACATCCACAACCACCTCTACCCCCCCCCCCCCACCTCCCCACCACCTGCGCCCTTCCATCATCTCCCTATTGATTACTCTACAAAAAGTACAAAAAGCATCTCAAACCTAATTAGCTCCACGTGTCTTAATAATGGGATATAATGATGTTTCTAATTTTAATTAACTCTGCAAATATAATGAGGAACATGTTGTTGATGTACGTCTCTCTCTCTCTCCTCTCTCTCTCTCTCTCTCTCTCTCTCTCTCTCTCTCTCTCTCTCTCTCTCTCTCTCTCTCTCTCTCTCTCTCTCTCTCTCTTTCTACTGTCCTGAAGGAAACAAAAAGCAAAGCTGCCTGTAACAAGTGTCCCCAAGGTTGAAGGAGTGATTGAGAGCCAAAATCGTAATTTAGGTGTGTTGGAAATAAGTGTGGTGTGCTTGTTAAGTGTAGTGAAATTAATAGGAGGTGTTTGTGAGAGTTAGCTGGATAACTCTCTATGTAGGTGAGGTACAAATAGAAACAGTGGGGGAAGCCAGGCAAATTAAACAGGAGCTCCAGCAACTCCTTATCATTTGCCTATGTGGCCTCCCATGAGCACTACCCTGCTCGATTGGTGCCTACGATCTCCCCACAAATACAAGCGACTGTGTTTACCCTCACCCAGGATCGAACGACGGTCAGTAAGGATGAGAGTCAGTGGTTTAACCCACTCTACCACGTCGTGGTAGAGTGAGGTTTAATCAACGACTCTCGTCCTGACTGTCCACGGTTCAATCCTGAGTGAGTGTAAACACAGACACACCACACACACACATTTTAGGACGTAAGTGATATGTATTTTGAATTATACATGATGGCCAGGTCGGTAGTGGAACGGGAACTGGTTTCATGCTGCATTGATCTCTATTTATGAGGTGGTCACTGTTTCACAGTGTTGACGAATGGCTGAGTTTGGTGCTTTTGATTGATATATAATATATATATATACAGTATATACTGTATATATATATATATATATATATACTGTATAATATAGGCGTAGGGATGTGGCGACCCCACCACCCGTCACTTTGTGGCGCATATAGCCCCTAGAGAGGTTGGGGCTAAGAATCCCACCTCCAGAATTGTTAGGAGGAGGCTGTAGGCACCAGCCGAAGAGGGCGGTACTCCTGGGAAGTGCTAGGTGGTTGATAAGGACAGCTGGAACTCTTGTTTCACCACCTGGCCCCCTAGCTGATCCTTTCTGTGCCTCATCAATATTGAGGGCAACCCCAGCCTGCCCTCCAAAACACCTTCTTCTCCTCTCCATACATTATATTACAAACATCTTACATACTATGTAATTTCCACTATGTGGAACATCACCTCTCCTCTGCCAACTCTGATCTTCTCTTTCTCACTGAAACTCAGTTGTCTGGGACTACTGACAGCAAACCCTTCTCTGTATCCTCCTACTATCTCTATCCTTAGTTTCAAGCCAAAGGTGGATGTTGCATATATGTTCACAACAATCTCGCTTTCTCTCATGTTCCCAACTTTGATTCTTCCGAATTCTCAACTCTCTGGCTAAAGCTTTGTTGTCACTCTCAGACTAGATATTTCTGCGCTGTTTATCTCTCCCCTAATTCTACTAACTATCCAAAGAAAATTGACTATCTAACTTCTATAGTGGAACACATTCTATCCATCTCTCCTTTCGCAGAAATCTCCATCCTAGGAGATTTCAACGTTCACCACCACCAATGGCTCTCCTCTCTTTCCATTGACCAACCTGGTGAACAAGCCTACATCTTTTCTATCCCAAATGACTTAGAGCAGTTAGTTCAGCAACCTACACGTATCCCGGATCGCTTCGGAGATCAGCCCAACATTCTTGACTTATTTCTAACCTTTAACCTCTCTGCTTATACTGTAACCCTTTTCTCTCCTTTGGGCTCCTCCGACCATAAACTTATCTCTGTCACCTGTCCTATCGGTCCGGTACAGCGTCCGGTACAGCGCTGCCGACTGGGAGGCTCTTCACATTACCCAGGTAATCCTCTCAGGCATGGAGGCATACATTCCATTTTCTTTCTCTCAGTCTAATGCAAAAAAATCTTGGGTTACTCACGCTTGTTCTACTGCTGTTCGCAATAAGGAAGAAGCATTCAAACGGTACCGTCGCCTTCAAACTCAAGAATCTCATACTTCCTATGTTTCTGCCTGGAATCAAGCCAACTTTGTTCTTCGATTCGCCAAACACTCTTTCATCAATAATAAATGCACTTAACTCTCCAATTCTAGCTATTCCCAAGCCTTCTAGCATCTAGCCAAAAACCTCTCTTAACAATTTTTCTTCTACGTCCTCCTCTTTTTCACTCTGACGGCACTACCATCACTTCTTCCTCTGACAAAGCTGAACTCTTCTGTAACACTTTCGCTAAAGACTCCACTTTGGATGATTCCGGTGCTATTCCTCCTTCTCACCCCCCTCTGTCCTATTTATGCCTAAAATTATAATCTCTTCCAAGGATGTACTTTTCACCCCCTCTGGGCTTAGATACTAAGAAGGCATATAGACCGAACAGTGTCCCTCTTGTTGTACTCAAAAACTGTACTTCCGTGCTGACTCCCTGCCTAGACAAACTCTTCCGTCTCTGTCTCTCCTCTAATGTCCCGTCCCTTCTTGCTTGAAGTTCGCTCTCATTCAACCTGTCTCAAAGAAGGGTCACCACTCTCAATCCTCCAACTATCGTCCAATTGTTCTCATTTCTTGCTTATCTAAAGTTTTTGAAACTATTCTTACCTCAAAATTTCTTAAACATTTATCTTCCTATATCCTACTCTCAGACCGCCCGTATGGCTTCCTTAAAGGCTGCTCTACTGGTGATCTTCTTTCTTATCTTACTAACTCTTGGTCATCCTCTATTCGGGACTTCGGTGAGACTTTTTCTGTTGTGCTAGACATATCGAAGGCCTTCGATAGAATCTGGCGCAAATCCCTCATTTACAAATTACCCTCCTTCGGTTTCTATCCCTCCATCTGTGCCTTTGTCTCTAATTTCCTTTCCGGCCACCATTCACTTCCTCAATCTATCAACTGTGGTGTTCCTCAGGGTTCTGTCCTATCTCCAATTCTCTTCCTAATATTCATTAACGACCTCAACTGCACATCCAGCCCCACTCACTCATATGCTGACGACTCTACATTACACTATTCAACCACCCTTCCACAACATCATTCACAGCAGGAACTCCATAACTCATATAAGGAGGCCATAAGCACCTATCTTCTGATCTCTCTACTATCTCTAATTGGGGTAGAGAAAACCTTGTTACTTTGAATGCTTCCAAAACTCAATTTCTCCATCTGTCCACTCATCCTCCCCTTCCAGAAAACTATGACTTACTCTTCAACAACATACAAAATACCCCTTCATCTTCTCTTAATATTTTCGGTGTTTCTTTTTCTTCTGATCTCTCTTGGGAAGATCATATTACCACTCTTGCTAAAACAGCTTCACAGAAGCTGGGTGTGCTCAACCGTGTTGGGGTGTTCTTTACCCCTGCGCAGCTTCTTGCTCTTTACAGAGGCACAGTGCGTCCATGTATTGAGTATTGTTCACATGTGTGGGGAGGATCCTCTCACACAGCACTTCTAGACAAAGTAGAAAAAAAAGCCTTCCATCTCATTAACTCAAGTCCACTCACCAATTCTCTGCAGTCTCTCTCTCTCTCTTCGCCGCAATGTTGCATCTCTCACTATTCTACCGCTATTACAATAATCAGTGTTCCTCAGAGCTCTCTCAGTGTATACCACCCCATCTTTGTAGAACATGTAACAACCGTCTTGCAACACAATCCCACAACTCTCCAACCCAAGAGTGAAATATTATTCTCAATCTTTCTTCTATTCAACAGCTGAGCTCTGGAACTCTCTCCCAGAATCAGTTTTTCCCTCTTCCTACGACTTACATTGCTTCAAACTCAGTGTGTTCAGGCATTTTGGCTCGAACGTCCCTAGATTTTGGCCCTGTCACTCTTTCAACTCTGGGGGAGGCACTCACCACAGGCAGTTCTGCCCTTTGTCTCCTTCACTCACATAGAAAAAAAAATGCTGGCTGCTACAGGCGTGCCAGGTGTTGAGGCTGCTATAGACGTGCCTGAGGTGGGTATACTGACTGCTAAAGGTGTGCCAGGTGTTGGGGCTGCTACAGACATGCCCTGGGTGGGTATACTGACTGCTACAGATGTGCCAGGTGTTGGGGCTGCTACAGACATGCCCTGGGTGGGTATACTGGCTGCTACAGGTGTGCCAGGTGTTGCGGCTGCTACAGATGTGCCCGAGGTGGGTATACTGACTGCTAAAGGTGTGCCAGGTGTTGGGGCTGCTACAGACATGCCCTGGGTGGGTATACTGACTGCTACAGATGTGCCAGGTGTTGGGGCTGCTACAGACATGCCCTGGGTGGGTATACTGACTGCTATAGGTGTGCCAGGTGTTGCGGCTACTACATATGTGCCCGAGGTGGGTATACTGACTGCTACAGGTGTGCCAGTTGTTGGGGCTGCTACAGATGTGCCCTGGGTGGGTATGCTGACTGCTACAGATGTGCCCGAGGTGGGTATACTGACTGCTACAGGTGTGCCAGGTGTTGGGGCTGATACAGACATGCCCTGGGTGGGTATGCTGACTGCTACAGGTGTGCCAGGTGTTGGGGCTGCTACAGACATGCCCTGGGTGGGAATACTGATGCCAGGTGTTGGGGCTGATACAGACATGCCCTGGGTGGGTATGCTGACTGCTACAGGTGTGCCAGGTGTTGGGGCTGCTATAGACATGCCCTGGGTGGGTATACTGACTGCTACAGGTGTGCCAGGTGTTGGGGCTGCTACAGACATGCCCTGGGTGGGTATACTGACTGCTACAGGTGTGCCAGGTGTTGGGGCTGCTACAGACATGCCCTGGGTGGGTATACTGACTGCTACAGATGTGCCAGGTGTTGGGGCTGCTACAGACATGCCCTGGGTGGGTATACTGACTGCTATAGGTGTGCCAGGTGTTGCGGCTACTACATATGTGCCCGAGGTGGGTATACTGACTGCTACAGGTGTGCCAGTTGTTGGGGCTGCTACAGATGTGCCCTGGGTGGGTATGCTGACTGCTACAGATGTGCCCGAGGTGGGTATACTGACTGCTACAGGTGTGCCAGGTGTTGGGGCTGATACAGACATGCCCTGGGTGGGTATGCTGACTGCTACAGGTGTGCCAGGTGTTGGGGCTGCTACAGACATGCCCTGGGTGGGTATACTGACTGCTACAGGTGTGCCAGGTGTTGGGGCTGATACAGACATGCCCTGGGTGGGTATGCTGACTGCTACAGGTGTGCCAGGTGTTGGGGCTGCTACAGACATGCCCTGGGTGGGTATACTGACTGCTACAGGTGTGCCAGGTGTTGGGGCTGCTACAGACATGCCCTGGGTGGGTATACTGACTGCTACAGGTGTGCCAGTTGTTGGGGCTGCTACAGATGTGCCCTGGGTGGGTATATTGACTGCTACAGGTGTGCCAGTTGGGGCTGCTACATATGTGCCCTGGGTGGGTATACTGACTGCTACAGGTGTGCTAAGGAAAATGGGGAAAGTGACTGCTACAGGTGTGTCACTTGTCTTGGCTGCTACAGGCATGCCAAGGGGTGAGGGAGTGGCTGTTACAAATGTGCTACAAATATAACTGGCATATCAGATGGGTTGGTGTCGTCTAGTTCAAGTGAACTGTAGGTAGAATTTCTGTTCTCCTTCCTTGTTGGTCGGTTGAGGGAAAGAAAGGCTGACCTGGGCTGCTGCAGGGTGATGTTGGGTCCCTTCTCCACTGAGGTGTTAATCTGCCTGCCTGAGTAAATAGGTAGTGATGGAGGTGTGGCGACATTTTTGTCTGTTTTGGTCCATTTTCTGATAAGGTCTGGTAGAGAAAAATGGGGATTTCCCTGGGGTCACTATTTGATGATACAGTGTCTTTGTTCCTTTCTCCTCGCTTGTCGTTAAGTGAGGGATAACCCAGATGAGTTCAAGTATTTGCTATTGTTTTGCGATACAACACAGGGTGTCCCAAAATAGGTGTGTCACTATGTACCGTACATATTTATTTGCTTGAAAATCTGGTAATGGTGAATTCTCCTAACAGGAAGATATAAGTGTTTAATATACTGTACAGTATATCCACAATATAAGTGTTTAATATACTGTACAGTATATCCACAATATAAGTGTTTAATATACTGTACAGTATATCCACAATATAAGTGTTTAATATACTGTACAGTATATCCACAATATAAGTGTTTAATATACTGTACAGTATATCCACAATCAAACACAAAGGCACAGAACACACAATAGGTACAGAACAACAATTTTGTATATACACAAAAGGAATAATGATTCGCACAATAAAGCTACAATAATACATTCAATAATTATAACATTTCATTCACAATACAAAGGAAAATCAAGTTTATTCGAGTTATAGCTGAATATATGAAATGTACAAGTCACAAATCTAGATGAAATGATAATTTGCTTGAGTTATGGTGAAAATGAAAATATGCGTTCTTCTATTCACGTTCTCTAATATAGTAGGTACACGGCACACGTGGTGAGATGTATTTATGTAATTATTTTAACTTGTGGGTGCTTAGATGCAGCAAACTATAACTTTTAGTTAGATGTGAATGTATATGATATTTTAGTACGCATGAAAATGGTAAAAATACTGTCTTAAAAATATGTATCTCAGAGACGAGTTTTAGCTAAGCTAGACTTATTTATACTTCTCACGAGTTCACGTTTTCTCTATATCTTGTGACAATATTTTCTACATTGAATTTAGTCATAGAAGAAAATTACTCTGTGGAAATCAGTAAAGATAATAAGTGTGCATGAGCGGATGTTGGGGAGGTGTTTTGTAAAAAAAACTTTTGTTGCAGTTGCCGTACAGGTACGTTCTGGAAATTTCCTGGAATTATTAGCCCATTAAAGAGTGTGGAGACGAGTGATCAGGAGCGTGGCAGGCCCCCGTCCGCTCTCCGGCAAGTCTGCCATGGCACTGAGGCTCTGTGGGGAGGTCTCGCAAGATATATTCAGCGTTGCCAAGGCAAATGTAGGAAAACATTGCTAATTATTAGTGAATATTGCCAATGTCTGTAGTAACGCTGTGGGTGAACCCCGCTAGCTAGAGAGCTATTTCTGGTGTCATTTGAAAGCTCGTTTCTATTAGTATTTTGCTGCAAACATATTATTTTATTCAGGAACTTGCTTAAGCAATCAGGAGTACATGAATGAGCCCTATTATTGCGGAAAATCCTCTGCACTGATTGGGTTTAGTCTCAACTATTTAACTTTCCATAATCCACCAAACAAGAATGCCTGTTCGTAATAATAAGAAAATTAACTAGGGAAAACACACTAAGTCTTTATTTTATTTTAATGATTTCCCTGGTGTTGGAGGGGGAGTTAGTGATTTGCCTCCCGGTTGGCATCCTGGACTTGTATTATTCTACTCTTCTGCGTTTGTTTCTACCTGGACATGGATTTCGTCTTGCTGGGGATTCCAGTCTTCTGTTGTTGCTCAGCTTGTAGGCTAGGTCTTGGACCTCTAACAGTGCACGGTTTCAGACCACATGCATAAGAATAGGTAAAGGTGAGGCTCGGCTGCTGGTGTTCTAGTTATGTGACCAAGAATGTGAGCATAGAACCTCACGGTTTTGCTATCTTGTGCACTAGTCGGTCTTGGAATTAACTTGATTGTCCTTGGACCAGACTGGCTAGTCTCATACATAGCTGGCTGACTAAAGCACTGTTTGCCTACAACGCTTGCCACCAGTCGTTTGACCAGGCACCTAGTTTCGAACCTAGAATGCCCAGTCTCTTACTAGGGATTGTTCCAATTTTTAGAACTGGAGAAGCTAGTATCATACCTAGCTGGCTGGCTTTTTCCAGTTTGGGTGAAATAGTCTCTCCTATCCCTGCGTATGCTGGTATCAATCCTGTGCGAGCTAGAACGACGTGACTCGGTGTTGTTGACTACTTTCTGGTTTGTTGTATGGTCACATTGGGCGCCTGCACGTATGATGGGTGTGCTGGTCCTTTCTCTCTGGTGCTTTGTGTTTTTCTGGCACAGTATTGTTGGTGATGTATATGGCAGCAATTCTCAATATGGGCATAACTCATATACATATATATATATATATATCGCAAAGATCTACACCTCAATTATCATAACAAGATTCAAATAATGATATATAATAATCTCACCACCGCCCATATATTACCCTCATCATCATCACCACATATTCAACATTATATATACTGTGACCATCTTGATGTTCTTCCTCGTGACCATTACCATCGCTATCATCTATCATATCACATAGCATTACTTCACCATCATAGTCCTACTTAGAGGGAAATGAGAGGTTTCAGTATTAGACATCTCACTTAAAGCAATTTCCATTAGTCCAGCATTCAGAGTTCAGTGGCACCAGCAACAACAGAGAGAGAGAAAGAGAGAATTTTCCTTTTCTCCATTTGTTCGATTCTACCATAATGAAGATTATATATATATATATATATATATATATATATATATATATATATATATATATATATATATATATATATACTGTATATATAATGTATATATATGTAACATTTATCTTCCCATAATCTAGCAATCGCCAGTATGATTTCCTTAAGGGCCGCTCCACTGGTGAGCTTCTTTCTTATCATATTAACTCTTGGTCATCCTCCTTTCGGGATTTCGGTGAGACCTCTTCTATTGCGCTAGACGTATTGAAAGCCTTCGATAGAGTCTGGCACAAACTTATTTCTAAACTACGCTTCTTCGGTTTCTATCCCGCTATCTGTGCCTTTATCTCTAATTTCCTTGTTGGCCATTACATGAGGTTTTGGACGGCCATCGCTTACTACCTCAACCTATCAAAACCGGTGTTCCTCAGAGTTCCGACCTGTCTCCAGTTTTGTTTCTAATATTCATAAATTATCTACTCAACTGTACCTTGAGTCCTATCCACTCCTATGTAGATGACTGTACCTTGCACTATTCAACTAGTTTTCCACAACGAACCAGCATGCAATTGCTCCAAGACTCACACGATGAGGCCATAGCGCGCCTATCTTGTGATTTATGAACTATTTCCAATTGAGGCATAGAAAATCTTGTTACTTTCAATGCTTCGAAAACCCTATTTCTCCATCCATCTACCTGTCACCATCTTCCACATGTCTATATCTTATTCTTAAACAATACACAAATCAACTCTTCATCTTCTCTAAGTATTTTTGGCATTTATTTTTCTCCTGACCTTGTTTGGAAAAGACTTATTACCGCTCTTGCTAAATAATCTTCCTAAAAGTTAGGTGTGGTCAACCATCTCCGTGGGTTCTTCACCCTGCACAGCTTCTTGCTCTTCATAGGGGCACAGTGCACCCATGTATCAAGACTAGTATTGTTTGCATATGTGAGGAGGTTCCACCCATCCCGCTCTTCTCGAAAGGGTAGAGTCAAAAGAATGTTGTCTCGTCAACGCACTTCCTCTTACTGATTCCCTACGATCTCTCTCTCTCGCTCTCTCTCTCTCTCTCTCTCTCTCTCTCTCTCTCTCTCTCTCTCTCTCTCTCTCTCTCTCTCTCTCTACACACCGCAATGTTGCCTCTATCTCACTCCTCTACTGCAATTACAATAATCAGTGTTCTTCAGAGCTTTCTCAGTGTATGCCTCCTCCCTTACTGAGAGTGGGGGGCACCCGCCTCTCAACACACTCCCACCCCTATTTTGTTTAAGGAGGGTGACCTGCTTTTTTTCTCTCATTTTTTCTCTTTCTCTGGTTTGTATCCATTTGGCCCCATTCAGCCTACTGTTTTAAGACGTTTATCCCCATCCAGGTGTCAATTTCTTACTGGTGAGCGGTAGCGAGCCAGCATATTTTTAATATTTGTTAGACAGCAGGCTACATTTGTACATTTTTCGACAGAAAAATCTCTCCGGCGAAGCCGGATTTCTTCATATAATGCTGGCTCGCTATCGCTCGCCAGGAAGAAATCGACACCTAGATGGGGATAAACGTCTTAAAATAGTTGGCTGAATGGGGCCGAATGGATACAAGCCAGAGAAAGAGAGAAAAGGACAGAAATAACAAAAAGCAGGTCACCCCCCTTAAGTCTCTAGCTCAAGAATGAACAGATTTTCCCAGTCTTTCTTTTACTCAACAATAACACTTTGGAACTCTCTCCCTCAGTCTGTGCTTCCCTCATCCTATGACTTAAATTGCTTCAAGCTCCGTGTGTCCAGACATAATGCAGTTGCGTCTAAGTACATGATTAGATTAATATCCAGAATTCGAATATGGATATTTATCATGATCGTGTACTTGACCTTTAACTGTGTTGGTGGTGTAATGGTTTAGATGCTTATGTTCTGGGTGTGGTGTCCCGAGTTTGAATCCCGGGAGGATCATATGCTTTCATTAGTTTATTCTAGTGCATTGGGGTTTGTAATGGAGGATTAATGTTAAGAACAGGGTGTTCCTTAATTTTGACTCTAACTTACCCTGAATTTCGCTCTTTGTCACTCATCTTTTGGAGAGACACTTGTTACTGGCAGCTTTGCCTTTTGTCTCTTTCATTCACATATTAAAAAAATATATATATACAAAAAATCATCTCAACTCACTTCCCCTTACTATTTACAAACTACAAACTCGCTCTACACGATGCTGCATCTCTCTCACTCTTCTACCGGCAATATAATATTCAGTGTTCTTCAGAACTTTCTCAGTGTATACCTCCTCCCATGCGGAGAGTGGGTGCTTTTCAACACACTCCAACCCCTATACATATATATATATATATATATATATATATATATATATATATATATATATATATATATATATATATATATATATATATATATATATATATATATATATAGAGAGAGAGAGAGAGTCTCAGAAGACTATCTCATATACTTCAACAATAGAAAAATCAACCCTCCTTCTTCTCTCAGTATTCTCGGTGTCTCTTTTTCTTCTGATCTCTCTTGGAAAAAACATATTACCACTCTTGCTTAAACAGCTTCCCTGAAGCTGGATGTGCTCAACCACCTCAGGGGGTTCTTTACCTCTGCACAGCTTCTTGCTTTGTATAGGGGCACTGCGCATCCATATATTGAGTATTGTTCGCATTTATGGGGAGGATCCTCTCACACAGCACTTCTAGACAAAGTAGAAAAGAAAGCCTTTGGTCTCATTAACTCATGTCCACTCACCGATTCTCTGCAATCTCTCTCTTTTCGACGCAATCTTGCATCTCTCTCGCTATTCTATCGCTATTACAATAATCAGTGTTCCTCAGAGCTCTCTCAGTATATACCACCTCCCCTATGTAGGGTATGTAGTACCCATCTTACAACACAATCCCACCCCTACTCTGTGCAACTCTCCAACCCAAGAGTAAAACGATGCTCCCAATCTTTCTTTTATTCAACAGCTGAGCTCTGGAACTCTCTCCCTGAATCCATTTTTCCCTCATCCTATGACTTAAATTGCTTTTAACCCAGGAACTGCGGGCAGACTCTTATGAGGTTCTACTGGGCGAATGCGGCCAGATTTGGTTTGTTTCTTTTTCTTTTTCTATATTCCAACTACTCCCTCTCGGGCATAGGCTGAGAGCCTGTACATTCAACCGTACATTGAACGGCGAAGCCCGTGAGGTCTCATCCCAGTCTAGGGAGTGAGACATGTGAAGCACTTTGGGATATGACCATCGACCAGCCCCCGATATCTTGCCTTCGCAAGATGCACGGTTGCCTACCCATGGCTCGAAGCAGCCACATCTCTAAAGCTGCTTCGCTCCAGTGATTCACTGTCTCACCACCTAGACTCGGACCCTTACTCTCAGAACACCACCTATTGAGCAATGAACTCACTAGGCATTGCCCCCCTGTAGCATATTTTGAATATGGGAATATTCATACAATGCTATTTAATCAGGGAACAATGAGGGTATTGTTTTGGCATTCTGGTGGGCTTTGTGGTATTGCACTGATACTAGGTACAGCGCAAATTCCATCCCAATAATATGTTCCCAATAATACTTCGGGATTCGAACCCGGGATCATTGGATTACCAGTCCAGTGGCATGACCACTAAAGAGTCAAGGCCTAAAAAAACACTTTCAAAACACCTCACTGGCACTCAAAACAAAGTAATATGTGATTAAGTGAGATAATTCCACTCCATACCTTCTATCATTCCTCCACATGTGTCACCCCCCCCCCCCTTCCCCTCCTCCCCTGCACTTTTCCCACCTCTTCCCCCTTCCTCAATTATCTGGTATTTTATTATTTCCGATATTTATCGAGTATTTTCGTGCAAGAACAGCTGGGAGAGAGGGGGGAGGATGGGGGAGTCTATCTTCAACCTTCCAACCAGTCTCAGATCTCCCCTAGTCTCCCAGTGCCATTCGAGACACGAGAGAGGGAGGGTGTGTCCCTCTCGCCGGTCCTAGTCAGATTACGACCACGGGGTAAAATATACGATTTTCACCAGTCAATTGCTGTTACCACTTGTTTTATTGCTTTTCAATGTTCATATATTCATATGAAAAGTAAAATAGGCGCATATCGATAAATAATTATGATGTATATGGTAATATGACGATTTTCGTCAGGAATTAACCAAAATACCTTCGCATGGCGGGCACTTTCAAATACCATAGCTTCGCAGCTTACGAGTTAAACAACTCTGTGTGTCTAGACATTTTGGCTCGAACATTCCTTGATTTTGGCCACTCTTTCTAATGTGGGGGAGGCACTCGTCACATGCAGTTATGCATTTTGTCTCCCTCATCCACAAAATATCTATATATACAGTATATATATAATTATATATATATATATATATATATATATATTACATTCATTGTAATAAATCATAGTTTAGTACACAGCATATGAGTATCATCCATAATCAATGAAGGTTTGTCATATTCACATTAACTCTGAGATTTGACGTCAGTATATGCTTCGAAGGATGATTTTTTTTGGTGTATGCTAGTTTTCCTTGACTTTGCATGTCTTGTATTTGCCACCTCGGATAACCTTGTGGATGACTGTCTAAACTTGTGTGGTTTTGTGATAATGAAGTGCGGTTTTTCTGTGGTGTGCGTGTGTGTGTGTGTGTGGACTCCACTGGATGTGCCAATTTTTTTTTTTTTTTTCATATGTGTGTTTGTAATGTACTCGTATGTGTCTTTCGTGTTTTAATGTATTATATGCGCGTGCATTGTGTTCGTGTATTTATTGCTGTAATCGTCTTTAAAATAAGTGTGTTTTATATGGATATCTAGTTTGTGCTTGTAGGTGTCTACAACTCTGAAAGCTTTAGTGCGACTGTGTTATTTTCTGAATGCTTATATGCATTTAATAATACTCTTGTGTATGTTATTACCCTTGTGTCTCTATTTGTGGGAGTGATATTAATAGAAAGATTACCCCTCTCCAGTAAGGATATCACTGATGACAGCGAAAATAAACAATTTCAGCCAATTACTTAGTATCGTGGAATAAGTTGATGAATACAAATACGTACAAGGCTTAAGGGGGTAGTGCTTGGTTTTTGGTCCATGTATTTACTTACTAATATATTTTTGAGTTTCTTCGCTAGACCTCCATCAAGCTTAAAAATATAACCCCCTTGACCCCCTTTCAAGATAAATTTGTACATTTTTCGGTAGAAAAATGTCCCGGCCGAAGGCCGATTCCTTCTAAAATTACAGGCTCGCTATCGCTCGCCAGGAAAAAATCGATACCTAAATGGCACGAATGGTCTTAATATTGACAAAGAAATGGGGCGAAAGGTCTCAAAATCGCCAAACTGATGTTCCATCAGTTTGGCAATTTCGAGACCTTAAGATCTCAAAACTAATATGCTAAACATGATGGAGAAGGGGGTCCAGAAAAAGCGAGTACTACCCCCTTAAAGTTTGCAAACTGGTCCGCCAATAGTTCTTTTGTCATTCTTCATCAATGTGCTTACCTTCTAAGAAGCATCAAAGCTAAATAGGGAAAATCAGCTCACCCTTCGGCGCCTTCTGTAAGCAAAGAGTCTGATTCACTATTAGTTTGATAACATTGACCTGATATACTGTATAGTTGATATATTTAATGCAACTAATTAACATATCTTATACTGTATAGTTGATATATTTAACCCTCTCCGACATATGACGCGATTTTGAGCCTATTGGGGATACTTTAAAGCCTTTGTTACCATCAGGGGTATTTAGAAACCTTTAGTTTAGTTACTTCAACCTCTGCAGTTGTCTTTGAGTTAGCTGTGGGCAGAAAACTAATTTTGGAGAGGTAATTATAAGAGTGAGAGAACTCTATTTCTTATTGCTAATCTGGCAACCTCTGCGTCATAATTGCGTGAAAGGGTTAATGCAACTAATTAACATATCTTCCCCATATTTGCCTGTATATATTTCTGTCACGGGGTCGTCTTACGTATTCCTATATTTTATGGATTATATTTAGGCTAAAAATCTTAATTACTAAACTCTATAACTGAAAAACGACTAGAGTAATCAAGCTAATATTTCTACCTTTTAGGGATGGTCAGCCAGAGAATAGGCGTGGAAATTCCAAACCATTTTCTTTAGCCCTTTTTTAGTTATAGACGTTAGGGGTTACGATGTATGGCTTACCTATAATGAATGAACTAAAGATATTGTTGTGCCGAATCTGGAAATCCAAGTCCAGAAAGTATGGTAGCAGTAAGCAAGTGCTCCAACAACTACAGCTTCTATGGAGATGAAACAGGCAGCTCCGTCTTCTACCACACAGGCTCTGCCCCAACTCAAGTCGGAAACATGGGCAAAAGGGTTGACCACACCTCCCAGGTCTATGGGAAATCCCCAAGCCAGCCCACTTCCTAAGACTCCCAGGCGAGACAGACACAACACAAACGACCATTGTCACAAGAGCGACAACACGACCTTCTTGCACGAAAGAAGAGGTCCACCAGACATGAACAAAAGATTGATGACCTCTTTGGCAGCGAGACAGACAGCAGCTCTCCTTGCTAACACAAAGCTTCTTCTCTGGCTATTCCGTGAGGTTGATCTGAGATTCTCGACCACCTGACAAGAGTAAACTTCTCTTATTTATGAAGTACAGTTAACTCGATTAATTCACAGAGACATATAGATATGTATAGAGGGGAAGATATATATTTGATCTGGCAATAACTACAGTACTTGAGAACCACAGCAGTTATCATACTGAGTTGTGTGATGTCATTTTCCTTTCTAGGTGCATGAAGTGAACTTTTGTCTTAATCGATGCATAATATTAACATAGTAAAGTGAGTAAACATAAGGGGAATGCAACAAAATAATAGTTTTGAAACAAATACCTAGGAATACAAGCAAGGAAGGATTATAGGAGGAACAGAGAGAAGGGGTGAGAGGGGTGGGAAAGTGGAGAGAACCTTTTGAACCAGTTTAATTAATATACGATATTCAGGGATGGCATCTTAGGTTTATATATTTCATGTGAGTTTACCCACATGTGAGTGAGGAGCTGGACAAAGGGCAAGCGAGCATGGGAAGGAAATAAAAAGGTAGCGAGTGTAAAAACTATGTCTTTGTGTGCCGTGGCACAATCCTTGTTCCACTACATTTTGACCACAACGTCCCTTGAATTTGGCTCTGTCACTCTTTTGGCTCTGGGGGAGACACTCGTTACAGGCAAACTGCCGTTTGTGTCTCCTTCACACACATAAAAAAAAATCCTATATTTTGGCAGAAGATATTTGAGGGATAGGGAGGTTACATAAGGAAGAGAGAGTAAGGGTAGCGTCCCTCTCTCTCTTGTCCTTGGAGTGGTACTGTTCTTAAGGGGCTTTCCCACCTTCAAGAATCACATGCTGACAAGATACGATGCAGCGTTCGTGGTCTAACCTAATTGGCATTAGGTTCATGAAACATTTTGAAATGTCACACACACAGCATCATAGAGAAATGTGACGGGTGGGTGGGTCGGGGAAATTCACGAATTTTTAAAACAAGCGTGAAAATGTTGGCGCGAATGCCAATTTTGCTGATTTTTGTAGACATTCCATAAAGCAATAGTAGCGCATCTTGGTTCACCTTAGGTACTTTGTAGCGCATCTTGATGCATCTTAATAATGCAGCACAAAATATTCACATGATGAGAATTCCAAGCCATTAAACAGCCAAAGTATGTGCAAAATTAAAAAAAATTGTTACAGTAATTATATTTGTTTGCAAAGGTTAATTGAAAAGCCCTTTCATTTTATTGCTCTGTGGGTTCCATACTAGTTCTTGGGTAATCTTAAGTGTCCCGTAGGTTATCATGGAGAGTTAATGACCGTTGAAATTTGAATTTGACCGTTATCATAGCAATTCCTAGCGCTTCGTGCCTGCACCATAGGTTTGCTGTAGGCACTTTGTAGCACTTCGTATATATCCCTAGCAACTCTGTCGAACACAGAGTTCGAGGTTATTTTCTCAAGATACCTAAACATTTTCAGACCTGGACATGTTGGCACGTGATTCTTGAAGGTGGGACAGCCCCTATATGGGTGTGTGGGAATGTGTGGTCCATGGTGATACGAGGGAATCGTGGTCATTCAGCTGTGTACGGGCAAGTCATTACTGGAGATAGGCGGTGTAAATAGGACTATGTAATAAGATGTAGGGTATCTATTGAGATATAATACATTGTACTAAAAGTAATTCTTGTGGCTCAAATTCGATGTAGAATTAATATTTTGGTTACGCCTCAATCATTTTTAATCGCCAAGTAACAAGTTTGATTTTATTAACTATTGATGATAAATAAATTCTGATGTCACATTTGGAATGAGCGTGAAATTGTTTTCTTATTTTATAGAAAAAAAAAATTATTGCTCAGCATATAACAAAATTATGATGGTGTAAACTCAGCAGAACTATTAAATATTTATCATATATCAATTCTCAATGTGATGATTTGATCCTATGGGATTTTTTTTTCCGGTTTTATAATAGTATAGGCCTTGCTCTATCTTTGGACGTATAATACATTGCATGAAGAGGCGATTTTTGTGGGTCAAACCAGAGCGATAACATACATGTATCATCTCGCGGCAGCGCAGATAGCGCTTGAGTGAGGACTGAGGAGTAGTGGAAAATACTTACCCACAAATTTAAGTGGAGACGGTTGTTTTTCTGGTCCCCTTTCTCCCTCGTGTTTAGTCCCATTATTTTTTAGATATTTAGACGTTCGGCTCGTTTGTTTGGCGATTTTAAGACCTTTTGTCCCATTTCGTTATGAAATTTTAAGACCTATCGTGCCATGCAGGTGTCGATTTTTTCCGGGCGAGTGATAGTGAGCCTGTAATTGTACGAGGACATGGCCTTCGGCCGGGAAGTTTTTCTACCGAAAAATTTACAAATTTATCTTGAGGGGGGTCTAGGGGATGTTTTTCTAAGTTTGAGGGATGTCTAGCGAGGAAAATAAGAATTTATGAATGAATGAATTTATAGGCCAAAAAAGCAGGCAGTGTCCCCTTTGAGGTGAGGGGGTTAATTAGATTAGTGGAGTTAGTTAAGCTTGGTTAGTATTTGATTAGCTTGGTTGGGTGGTGCATGAACGAATTTTGGAATATAATTCTTCATGTATATTCTGTTGTAGCGATTCAATAATCTTTCATTGGTAACGTTGCTTTTAGTACTAGTATAAAGCCTTAATATTGGTAACGTTGCTTTTAGTACTAGTATAAACCCTTAATATTGGTAACGTTGCTTTTAGTACTAGTATAAAGCCTTAATATTGGTAACGTTGCTTTTAGTACTAGTATAAACCCTTAATATTGGTAACGTTGCTTTTAGTACTAGTATAAAGCCTTAATATTGGTAACGTTGCTTTTAGTACTAGTATAAAGCCTTAATATTATAAATTCATGTTAAGGGGGCGTTAATTCATGTTAAGGGGGCGTTAATTCATGTTAAGGGGGCGTTAATTCATGTTAAGGGGGCGTTAATTCATGTTAAGGGGGCGTTAATTCATGTTAAGGGGGCGTTAATTCATGTTAAGGGGGCGTTAATTTATAGCCTACTGTGGTGGCGAGAACATAATATTTGTTCCACATTTGAGGGGATGTATTCATTTATATTTTGAACCCCTTCCTCTTTCATGTTTAGCCCCATAAGTTTTCAAATATTAATATGTTCATCCATTCTTTGTTAATATTAAGACTTTTCGTGCCATTTAAGTGTCGATTATTTCCTGGCGAGCGATAGTGAGCCTTTATTTTCGGAACCAGCCACAATTTTCTACCAAAAAAAATTATAAATTTATCTGGAAGGGGGATCTTTGGGATGGTGTTTCTTTAAGCTTAATAAAGGTCTAGGAAGCAAAACTAGAATATATTATATATACCTGTAATAATTTAAGATAATAAAATATATAAAATTACTGCCTGCCGGTTTATCCTGTAATTTGTGAGAACCTGTCCTTATAACCTCTGATGCTGAGTAAATTCAATAGTAAACATTTCTGTACCGGTGAGATATTTTTAACTGTCTTCTAGCCTCTGTTACACGATTTTATTCAATTATAACAGGTTTCGAACGATCTCACTTAACCCTTTTAACTACCATAGATCCTTCTCAAACTGCACAACATCGTATAAATGTAGCTGAAATCCAATACAAAATATGTCGCCGGTACAAAAGAGGTTAATATATTATGGGCGCTTCCTTGACGTGATAAAAGTGGTTGGGATACTCATGGTAATTCATCGCTTGCGAGTTTCAGGTTATAAGGAAGTTGGATCTGTAGACATCGATAGTAAATAGAATTGCAAAAATAATGTAGGTTCCTGATGGCTAAAGAGTATGTTGAGTTGGGCTTTATGCATTTATATATGTAGTACAATGGTATTTATGCATTTATATATGTAGTACAATGGTATTTATGCATTTATATATGTAGTACAATGGTATTTATATATGTAGTACAATGGTATTTATGCATTTATATATGTAGTACAATGGTATTTATGCATTTATATATGTAGTACAATGGTATTTATATATGTAGTACAATGGTATTTATGCATTTATATATGTAGTACAATGGTATTTATGCATTTATATATGTAGTACAATGGTATTTATATATGTAGTACAATGGTATTTATGCATTTATATATGTAGTACAATGGTATTTATATATGTAGTACAATGGTATTTATGCATTTATATATGTAGTACAATGGTATTTATGCATTTATATATGTAGTACAATGGTATTTATGCATTTATATATGTAGTACAATGGTATTTATGCATTTATATATGTAGTACAATGGTATTATGCATTTATATATGTAGTACAATGGTATTTATGCATTTATATATGTAGTACAATGGTATTATGCATTTATATATGTAGTACAATGGTATTTATGCATTTATATATGTAGTACAATGGTATTTATGCATTTATATATGTAGTACAATGGTATTTATGCATTATATATGTAGTACAATGGTATTTATATATGTAGTACAATGGTATTTATGCATTTATATATGTAGTACAATGGTATTTATGCATTTATATATGTAGTACAATGGTATTTATGCATTTATATATGTAGTACAATGTATTTATGCATTTATATATGTAGTACAATGGTATTTATGCATTTATATATGTAGTACAATGGTATTTATGCATTTATATATGTAGTACAATGGTATTTATGCATTTATATATGTAGTACAATGGTATTTATGCATTTATATATGTAGTACAATGGTATTTATGCATTTATATATGTAGTACAATGGTATTTATATATGTAGTACAATGGTATTTATGCATTTATATATGTAGTACAATGGTATTTTAGCTGGTAAATTTGCTCAATATCGATGTCTACAGCTCCAACTGCTTTATAGCCTGAAACTCGCAAGTGGTCAATTGCCAAGAGTAGAATGATCTATTATACATTCTCTATTGCAATACAATGATCTATTATACATTCTCTATTGCAATACAATCATAATCAGGGAAAATAGTCACAATTTCCTCGTATGGGTGCGTACTTGGGTTAAAGGGGCCAACCTAGCTTCTTGTTCACTGCTTTTCCCTCTTTCTCTGGCGTGTATCCATTCGGTCCCATTCGGGCTACTGTTTTAAGACGTTTACCCCCATCCAGGTGTCAATATTTTCCTGGCGAGCGGTAGCGAGCCAGCATATATATATTTTTGTTTTGACAGCAAGCTAAATTTGTACATTTTTCGATTGAAAAATGTCTCAGGCGAAGCCGGATTTCTCCATACAATGCAGGCTCGCTATCGCTCGCCAGGAAGAAATAGACACCTGGATGGGGATAAACGTCTTAAAATAGTTCGTTGAATGGGGCCGAATGGATACAAGCCAGGTAAAGAGAGAAAAGGAAAGAAAGACAAAACAAAAACAGTGACCCCCCTTTTTCAATGTGTGCGTACGCGTGTTTTTGTGTTGAGTATTATATAGGGGGCGGGGGTCTATATACAGTATATTATATGGGGGGGGGGGGTCTATATACAGTATATTATATAGGAGGCGGGGGTCTATATACAGTATATTATATAGGGGGCGGGGGTCTATATACAGTATATTATATAGGAGGCGGGGGTCTATATACAGTATATTATATAGGAGGCGGGGGTCTATATACAGTATATTATATAGGAGGGGGGGATCTATATACAGTATATTATATAGGAGGCGGGGGTCTATATACAGTATATTATATAGGAGGCGGGGGTCTATATACAGTATATTATATAGGAGGCGGGGGTCTATATACAGTATATTATATAGGGGGCGGGGGTCTATATACAGTATATTATATAGGAGGCGGGGGTCTATATACAGTATATTATATAGGGGGGGGGGGTCTATATACAGTATATTATATAGGAGGCGGGGGTCTATATACAGTATATTATATAGGAAGCGGGGGTGTATATACAGTATATTATATAGGGGGGGGGGGGGTCTATATACAGTATATTATATAGGAGGCGGGGGTCTATATACAGTATATTATATAGGAGGCGGGGGTCTATATACAGTATATATAGGAGGCGGGGGTCAATATACAGTATATTATATAGGAGGCGGGGGTCTATATACAGTATATTATATAGGGGGCGGGGGTCTATATACAATGTATTATATAGGCGGCGGGGGCCTAAATACAGCATGTTATATAGGGGGCAGCGGTCTATATACAGTATATTATATAGGAGGCGGGGGTCTATATACAGTATATTATATAGGGGGCGGGGCTTTATATAAATTATATTATTTGGGGGGCGGGGGTCTATATACAGTATATTATATAGGAGGCGGGGGTCTATATACAGTGTATTATATAGGAGGCGGGGGTCTATATACAGTATATTATATAGGAGGCGGGGGTCTATATACAGTATATTATATAGGAGGCGGGGGTCTATGTACAGTATATTATATAGGGGGCGGGGGGTCTATATACAGTATATTATATAGGGGGCGGGGGTCTATATACAGTATATTATATAGGGGGCGGGGGTCTATATACAGTATATTATATAGGAGGCGGGGGTCTATGTACAGTATATTATATAGGAGGCTGGGGTCTATGTACAGTATGTGTGGGTGTGTATGTATAGTATGTGTGCATGTGAGTGTATATACTGTATATATGTATAGTTGACTCCTAATTGTCCGCCTGTGCGTGTATGTGCGTGTGATCCCCCCCCCCCCCCCCCCCCCACACACTCACACACACTATTATTTGTCTGTGTGTGAGTGTGCCCATTCCTTGCTTTCCTGTGTGTGTGTGTGTGTGTGTGTGTGTGTGTGTGTGTGTGTGTAATAGAGAGAGAGATAGTGTATGTGTATTAGTGCGCGCCCCCTTTCCCTGCTTGCATGAGTGTGTGTGCGTTTGTTTGTGCGCGCCCCATTTTCCTACTTGTATGTGTGTGTGTGTGTGTGTGTGTGTGTGTGTGTGTGTGTGTGGTGATTCATGCCAACAGTCATCCACAATGGGAACAAGAATCTAGGTCGGCCACATAGCAGTCAGTGATAATGTGTCCATGCATCACCAAGCTAGTTTATTAACCCATTGTGCATGTTAGGGGTTCACTGGCAACAATGGTATATTTTGTTTATTTATGTATTATGTTTTATTTGTTTATTTATTTATGTATTTATTTAGGACTATTTATTGAATGTATCTATATTTTCATCCCCCATATTTTCCTGTATTATTCTACCCCCCCCCCCCCCCCCTCCCCCTAAGTTCCTGCCAATAGTTGTTTAATCTTAATATGTAGCCAATGTCACCATATTGCGTGTTAATCCATGCAAATTTTCTTGGATAAATGCTATAAAACTATAAGCTTTCCATAATGCAGTTGGGTCTGAGTACATGATTAGATTGCTATCCAAAATTCGAAAATGGATATTCATCGTGATCGTGTACTCAACTGGCAACTGTGTTTGTGGTGTAATGGTTTTGATGCCTAT
Source organism: Paralithodes platypus (assembly GCA_032716605.1). Taxonomy (NCBI): domain Eukaryota; kingdom Metazoa; phylum Arthropoda; class Malacostraca; order Decapoda; family Lithodidae; genus Paralithodes; species Paralithodes platypus. The sequence goes on from CM064575.1 coordinate 17,355,804, forward strand.
GTTCTGGGTGTGGTGTCCCGAGTTCGAATCCCGGGAGGATCATATGCTTTCATTAGTTTATTAAAGTACATTGGGGTTTGTAATGGATGATTAATGTTAAGAACGGGGTGTTCCTTAATATTTAACTTGGAGAGAAGAAGGTGCAAACCCAGAGAATGTCATTGGGTTCATACAGTCATACCCCAAATGTGAGTGTGAAGTCATTGAGTTACCAACGAGTCGTGATAACCCTTCATCAAGTTCACAAGATGATTTTGGAAATCATAATTATGGGAGAACTAGTTTGAGGTGTATTAAATCTTAAGCAAAATGTTTACATATATACCGGTATATATATATATATATATATATATATATATATATATATATATATATATATATATATATAGAGAGAGAGAGAGAGAGAGAGAGAGAGAGAGAGAGAGAGAGAGAGAGAGAGAGAGAGAGAGAGAGAGAGAGAGAGAGAGAGAGAGATTTATACCAAATGAAGGTATTGAAAAATTTTCGTGAAAACTCGTTTGTATTTATTAAGCAGATCAGAGGCAGACAAACAGTCAACCAAACATACTCCCACCCATTAATTCATAATCTTTAAGTACAAATATTACAAATATAATTTTGTTAGGTCACTCACGTTAATGCAATATAAAATTATTTTGTAAGACCGCCTAAATCTGTTGACATTATGACAATCTTGATGGCATTAAAAGATTTGTGTTGCAAAAAAAGCTTGCGTAATTAGGATTTATACAGAACTGATAAGAGGATGAACAAAATACAAGCTGGTAGGAAAAGGATAACGCTGCAATATAAATTAATTATTATGCTTTTTCCACCAACCAACTTCACCTCTAAACTCAATTAATGAAATCAACAAATACATGTGACACTCCAAGGACTCGAACCTAGGATACTCACATCGAAATTCCGCGCACTTATGCATTACGCTATCAAAACATGCATATGAAAGCAAAACCTTTTACCATTTTGCCTTTTTCTGTGTATGAATTAGATAAAAGGCAAAGCTGCCTGTAAAAAGCGACCCCCCCCCAAAAAAAAAATAAAAATACAAAAATAAAAATAAGTAAAGATGAAAGAGTGAAAGTGAGCCAAATTCAAGATATGTCATAGTCAAAATGTTGGGACACATGGAGCTTGAGGCAGGTTAAATCATAGGATGAGGGAAAGACAGATTGAGGGAGAGGGTTCCAGAGCTTACTTGTTGAGTAGAAGAAAGATTGGGAAAATGGTTCCCTCTTGGGTTGGAAAGGTGGACAGAATAAGGGCGGGAATGTTTTAAAAGGCGGGTGTTAACCCCCCAGCTCTCAGTAGGGGAGAAATTATACACTGATAATTATGAAGGCGGTTTCACCACCCAACCAAGACGGACACTTCGACACCTATACTGTAGGCATATCATCACTAGACCTTTTCAGCACCAATCGGTTTCACTATCTAGCCAGTTCAATACCAAGCATATTCACTACCAAGCATCAAGGCATCTCACTATCGCACATTGCCACATCTATTGTACAGCTATCACGGGTGTGACAAACGTAATGAAGCCATGCAACACTTATCTTCTGATCTAACTACGATTTCCAATTGGGGCAGAGAAAACCTTGTTGCCTTTAATGCTTCCAAAACCAAATGTCTTCATTTTACTACCCGTCCGGAACTGCCAGAGGACTATCCCTTACACTATCCCTTACACTATCCCTTACACTATCCCTTACACTATCCCTTACACTATCCCTTACACTATCCCTTACACTTCAACTGTGTTCAACAATACAAAAATCAATCCTTCATCTTCTCTCAATATTCTTGGTGTCTCTTTTTCTTCTGCTGTCACTTGGAAGGACCATATTACCAGTCTTGCTAAGGCAACCTCCCAAAAGCTGGGTGTGCTCAACCGCCTCAAGGGGTTCTTTACCCCTGCACAGATTCTTGCTCTGTACAGGGGCACAGTGCGTCTTTGTATTGAGTATTGTTCACATGTGTGGGGAGGATCCTCTCACACTGCATTCCTAGACAAAGTAGAAAGGAAAGCCTTCCGTATCATTAACTCCCGTCCACTCACCAGCTCTGTGCAGTCTCTCTCTCTTCGCCGCAATGTTGCATCTCTCCCACTATTCTATCGCTACTATAATAATCAATGTTCCTCATAACTTTCCCAGTGTATACCACTTCCTCTATGTAGGGTACGTAATACCCGTCTTGCTACACAATCCCACCCCTACTCTGTGCAACTCTCCAACCTAAGAGTGAAACGTAATTCTCAGTCTTCTATTCAACTGCCGAGTTCTGGGATTCTCTCCCAGAATCAGTCTTTCCCTCTTTCTATGACTTAAATTGCTTCAAACTCTGTGTGTCCAGGAATTTGACTCGAACGTTCCTTAATTTTGGCTCTGTCACTCTTTCAACTCTGTGGGAGGCACTCGGTACAGGCAGTTCTGTCTTTTGTCTCCCTCACTCACATAGAAATATAAAAACAAAATCATTTTCTCTTACACTAAGTTTTCTATTACTGTACATTAAATGGTACACTTCGTGTAAAAATATTTAGAATTGTGCATGTCTCTAAGACTTTTGTTCTTATTTTGCCGCTATTATATTGCACCAAATTGTAGTTGGCGTTTGGATACTATTATAATATATCTATGTACGAAGTTTAAATGGAATATGTCATGAAATATCCAAGAAGATATTCGAGCAAAGTAAAAAGATTTGGTGTTCGTTGGCAAGTTAGCTTTAAGTTGATTAGACGAGTCCTAATTCCCCCAAAAAAGTATATTTTGTCTGACTGTATAGATTATATATATTACTACAAATGTTATAATTCTAATTTACTAATATATAGAACATTATGTGATAAGTATGACACCTATTTGTTTTCCATGCTTAAACCAACACGGGTATAATTAAAATAACCGGATTTAAGAAGACCACCACAACACATAAAAGGAAGCAAACCGACGAAGGGGAGACCAAAGAAAATAACATCCACGCTCAGCCACAACAGAGAAAACAGAATAAGAAGGAAAAAGGAATAACTATACCAAAAGCAACAACAATGAAGGAGAGAAACAACAAGGACAAAACCACCGGGATGCCCAGAATACCCAAGTTGCCCCACATCACCAACAAAGAAGGCAGAAGTAAACAAGCAAAGCAGAACCAAAACACCGAGAAGGAAAACTCAACCCCAGCGCAGAAAACCAACACATAAATAAAACCACGTGTGGGAGATAAGACCAAGACAAAAACCATCACACCTGGCCGCCCAGACAAATCCTGTACACCACTACCTTGCACCAAAAGAGACGCCAGAATTGCCACTATCACACCAGAGATACCAACTACACCAGGCAAGACCATTGCAACATCACAGCAACACCACGAGGCCACAAGAAGGAAAGTACTGTACAGTCAGGGACAGAAGGACCAACATCGACGAACTAAGCAGGGACACTTGCGCCCTTCTTCAACCAAGAACCCAACTCACCTGCCCACAAACTTCTGAGGGGTACTCCTAATCCCCTAATATGAAACTGAACTGAACTGCCTCAAGAAGTTAGAGTCCACAAATATTAACTCTGATATATTTTCCTGCCAGTGTTCTCAGGTGATACTTTATTAGGTTTTTATGAGAGTTCCTATATCTATTGTGAGTAAAGCGAAGATAGATACAGCTCATCCATATCTAGTCTCAATGCTGATCCTCGCCCGTGTTCGGCTTATTTATGTTTTAACCATTTATTCACGTATAACTATTACTATTGTCAAACCTAGCGATTAGACAAATAAAGTTGTTTATGAAATGTACGCAGTGTTATAATGTTATCCTCTGTTTCTTCTCTGCATGTGTTGTGTGATTTTGACTTCTCCAGTTAAGTAGAACCTACCAAAGCCAATCTAAGACCTGGTAAAAACCCTGGTATAACAATAATTATAAATTCTGCAAAAATATTTGAAAATATTTGGACTAACCAGATTAGTATAAGAAATAAGAGAATTAAATATTACTGATAAGTAGGGAAAATACATCTCACCACCGATCTATATACAACCTAGATAGAGATAGCCGAGCTTTACAGTGGCAGCAAGATGGTGGTTGGCCGATCTCTCTGTTATAATATAGGGTCTCTGACTCCGACCATTGCCACCATATCGGCTGTGGAGAAAAACGGCCGTAAACCAAACCGGTCGTGAGCTAATAATTTCACCCGATTCATACCTATCAGAATAATAATTCAACCATTTGGCTAGATCCATATCGGCCATAGAGCAAAATGGCCGGTGACTAAAAAGACCATGAACCAAAAAGGCCATGGACCAAATTTTCGGAAGATAAAAAAGAAAAACATGAATAAAAACGGCACTGTATAAAAACAGCCCATCATATTCGACCGCTTGGATCATATCGGCTGTGGACTAAAATGGCCACGAACTGAAATAATGAGAGAGTTTGGATGCAATTAGATAATTCTTGCTCTGGTTTACATGTTTCTTGAATACATATGATCTACTGATCACTCTTGTTAGCTTAATTATCTGTTTGTCTCTGTCTATTTGCTCAACCGATTCCAGGGGTTCTTTACCCCTGCGCAGCTTCTTGCTATGTACAGGGGCACAGTGCGTCCATGTATTGAAGTATTGTTCACATGTGTGGGGAGGATCCTCTCACACAGCAGTTCTAGACAAAGTAGAAAAGAAAGCCTTCCGTCTCATTAACTCACGTCCACTCACCAATTCTCTGCAATCTCTCTCTCTTCGTCGCAATGTTGCATCTCTCTCATTATTCTACCGTTATTATAATAATAAGTGTTCCTCAGAGCTCTCTCAGTGTATACCACCCCCTCTTCATAGAGCACGTAACACGTCTTGCAACACAATCCCACCCCTACTCTGTGCAACTCTCCAACCCAAGAGTGAAACATTATTCTCAGTCTTTCTTCTATTCAACTGCTGAGCTCTGGAACTCTCTCCCAGAATCAGTCTTTCCCTCTTCCTATGACTTAAATTGGTTCAAACTCTGTGTGTCCACGCACTTTGGCTCGAACGTCCCTTGATGTTGGCCCTGTCACTATTTAAACTCTGGGGGAGGCACTCGCTACCGGCGGTTTTGCCTTTTGTCTCCCTCACTCACATAGAAAAAAATGTATATCTAGTTATTTCCTCATTCATTAACTTTAACTGAGTTTAAGGGGAGGTTTTTACTTGATTCCCTAGACTTCCATCAAACTTAAAATTACTCCCCCTAGACCCCCTTTCAAGATAAATTTGTAAATTTTTCGGTAGAAAAATGTCTCGACCGTAGGCCGATTCCCCTTAAATTACAGGCTCGCTATCGCTTGCCAGGAAAAAATCGACACCTAAATGGCACGAATGGTCTTAAAATTGACAGAAATGGGGCGAAGGTTCTTAAAATCGCCAAACTAATGGGGCGAACGTCTTAGAATCTCAAAAGCAATGGGGCTAAACATGAGGGAGAAAGAGGTCCAGAAAAAATCCTCCAGGTGGAAGTCTCCCCTTAACTTGGCTCCCTATGTCTATATTTGTAAAGACCTTGTATGAAGTAAAGACCTTGTATGAAGTAAAGACCTTGTATGAAGTAAAGACCTTGTATGAAGTCTTCTAAGGTATTTAGGTACTTTCCTTTCCTAGGCATAGTGCTTATCACTGCAACTTAAGGGGGGTCACCGTTTTGTTTTATCTTTCTCTGCTTTTCTCTCTTTTCCCTATCCATTCGGCCCCATTCAGCCAACTGTTTTAAGACGTTTATCCCCATCCAGGTGTCGATTTCTTCCTGGCGAGCGATAGCGAGCCAGCATTGTATGGAGACATCCGGCTTCGCCGGATACATTTTTTCTATCGAAAAATGTACAAATTTAGCTTGCTGTCAAAACAAAAATATATATATGCTGGCTCGCTACCGCTCGCCAGGAAAATATTGACACCTGGATGGGGGTAAACGTCTGAAAATAGTAGGGTGAATGGGGCCGAATGGATGCAAGCCAAAGAGAGAGGGAGAGAAAGAGAAAAAAAAGCGAGGTGGGCCCGCTTAATGATGTGGATGAGGTCACGTGTCATTGTTTATATCTCAGTCACGTGGCAAAGTTTACATCTCAGTCACGTGTCATTGTTTATCTCAGTCACGTGGCAAAGTTTACATCAGTCACGTGTCATTGTTTATATCTCAGTCACGTGGCAAAGTTTACATCAGTCACGTGTCATTGTTTATCTCAGTCACGTGGCAAAGTTTACATCAGTCACGTGTCATTGTTTATATCTCAGTCACGTGGCAAAGTTTACATCAGTCACGTGTCATTGTTTATATCTCAGTCACGTGGCAAAGTTTACATCAGTCACGTGTCATTGTTTATATCTCAGTCACGTGGCAAAGTTTACATCAGTCACGTGTCATTGTTTATATCTCAGTCACGTGTCATTGTTTATATCTCAGTCACGTGGCAATGTTTATATCTCAGTCACGTGGCAATGTTTATATCTCAGTCACGTGTCATTGTTTATATCTCAGTCACGTGTCATTGTTTATATCTGTCACGTGGCAATGTTTATATTTCAGTCACGTGGCAAAGTTTATAGCTCAGTCACGTGTCATTGTTTATATCTCAGTCACGTGGCAATGTTTATATCTCAGTCACGTGTCATTGTTTATATCTCAGTCACGTGGCAATGTTTATATCTCAGTCACGTGGCAATGTTTATATCTCAGTCACGTGGCAATGTTTATATCTCAGTCACATGGCAATGTTTATATCTCAGTCACGTGGCAATGTTTATATCTCAGTCACGTGGCAATGTTTATATCTCAGTCACGTGGCAATGTTTATATCTCAGTCACGTGGCAATGTTTATATCTCAGTCACGTGGCAATGTTTATATCTCAGTCACGTGGCAATGTTTACGCTTGGATACTGCAGCGGTGGTGGGGTTTAAGGGAACATGGGCCGGTTTTCTGGACCACTTTCTCCCTCATGTTTAGCCCCATTAGTTTTCAGATGTTAAGATGTTTGCCCCATTAGTTAGTCGATTTTAAGACCTTTCGCCCCATTTCTTCGTCAATGTTTAGACCTTTCGTGCTCTTTAGGTGTCGATTTTTTTCCCTGGCGAACGATAGTGAGCCTGTAATGTTGGAAGAACCGGACTTCGGCCGGGACATTTTTCTACCGAAAAGTGTACAAATTAATCTAGAAGGGGGATCTAATGGATGTTTTTTTTTTTTTTTAGATGGAGGTCTAGGGAGGAAACTAGAAAAATAATGAATACATGCAAAAATCGACTAAAATGTGAACCATCTCCCCGTAATTAAAGATGGCGTCACACGAGCGTTTATTCTGGCATTTGTCTGACAATATAATTCTCGTAGTTTGTGAAATGAAGTTTTATAATACTTCAGTCTTTTAAAATCATATACCTTCCATTTGGTTACCGACAACAAACTCACCCAAATTATTTCGAAAACAATAAAGTCTCTCGTCGAAAATTGCCTGGAAAAGTGCGTGTGTGAAATCGCCTTTAAGGGGGTAGTACTCGCTTTTTATGGACCCCCTTCTCCCTCGTGCTTAGCATATTAGTGTTGAGGTTTTAAGACATTCGTTCCGTTACTTTGGTGATTTTGAGATCTTTCGCCTCGTTCTTTCTCGTTATCTCTTTATCTCGTCATCTCTTCTCGTTCGTTCTCTTTAGCTGTCGATTTTTTCCTGGCGAACGATAACGAGTCTCTAATTTTAGAAGGAACCGGCCTTTGGCCGGGAAATTTTTCTACCGAAAAATGTACATTTATTTTGAAAGGGGGTCTATTTTTTTTTTTTTTTTTTTTTTTTAAGCTTGTTGGAGGTCTAGGAAGCAAACTCAAAAAGATAATAATGCATAAATATATAGACCAAAAACCAAGCACTACCCCCTTAAGATAGCTTGATGAGAGGAATACTTGCATGTAGTCACCATATTGTGTCCTGCACGAACTGTATTAGTAAGCATTCAGAGTGACTGTATTAGTAAGCATTCAGAGTGACTGTATTAGTAAGCATTCAGAGTGACTGTATTAGTAAGCATTCAGAGTGACTGTATTAGTAAGCATTCAGAGTGACTGTATTAGTAAGCATTCAGAGTGACTGTATTAGTAAGCATTCAGAGTGACTATTAGTAAGCATTCAGTGACTGTATTAGTAAGCATTCAGAGTGACTGTATTAGTAAGCATTCAGAGTGACTGTATTAGTAAGCATTCAGAGTGACTGTATTAGTAAGCATTCAGAGTGACTGTGCTCAGTTTCATAGCAAACAATGTATTAAGGGGAGATGGGTTGTTTTTATTTTTTATTTTTTTTTGGGGGGGGTCTATTAATTAATGTATTCTTTTATTTCTTAGTTTCCTCGTAATGCCTTCATCAAGCTTAGAAAATCACCCCTTAGACCCCCCCCCCCCCCCTTTCAAGATAAATTTGTACATTTTTCGATAGAAACATTTCCCGGCCGAAGGCCGGTTCCTCTTAAAATTTCAGGCTGGCTATCGCTCGCCATTAAAAAATCGACACCTAAATGTCACGAAAGGTCTTAAAATTGACAACGAAATGGGGCAAAAGGTGTTAGCATCGCCAAACTAATGGACCGAACGTCTTATAATCTGAAAATAAATGGGGCTTAAAACGAGGGAGAAAGGGTACCAGAAAAACGGCCCATCTCCCCTTAAAACAACTGTGTGGTAATCTAATAAAGAGAACTATGCCATACAGTTTTACAAATCAAGCAGTAATTTATTTTCCAATAGTTCTTATACCAAGGTATACTATTTACATTATGAACATCGCTATGAATTCGATTACGTGCTATCATTTCTACACTCATTATTTAGCTCGTAGGCTATTTCTCATTTATACCTCTCTTGTTAACCATCTCAATTATATATATATATATATATATATACTCTAATTCCATCAAGTAATCGACTAAAATTACTGTTGATTAAGCTAACCAGAGTCCAGTTAGAATGTTAAACCAGGTACTGAAGTGGTGGTGATTGCTATGGTCGTCTGCAGGGCTGATAACAAAAATACTGGCAGAGGCAGGCAGTAATCTGATAAATGTTGATTATCACCACCTCTGCAACACGTGGGGAGAGAGAGAGAGAGAGAGAATACCGAGAAAATTATTGCAGCTATAAATAAGTTGAGTTATAACGAAGAATCTCAAGTTAATTCGACATAATTAATATGGTAATATTACAAATGTATTTAAAATTATATTCATACATCAACTGACACTCAAGTGCTTTCTTCCCCTTCCTTTCTTCTACATACTCTTCCTCCCTTCCTTCCTTCCCTCCTACTCCATCCCCTCCTTTCCTTCCTTCCTTCCTACTCCATCGCCTCCCTTCCTTCATTACTACCCAATCCCCTCCCTCCCTTCCTACCTACCCCCATCCCCTCCCTTCCTTCCTACTCAATCCCTACCTCCCTCCCTTCCTTCCTACTCCACCTTCCTTCCTTCCTACCCCACCTTCCTTCCTTCCTTCCTACCCCACCTTCCTTCCTTCCTACACCACCTTCCTTCCTACCCCACCTTCCTTCCTTCCTACCCCATCCCCTCCCTTCCTACCCCATCCCCTCCCTTCCTTCCTTCCTACCCCATCCCCTCCCTCCCTTCCTTCCTACCCCATCCCCTCCCTTCCTTCCTACCCCATCCCCTCCCTTCCTTCCTTCGTACCCCATCGCCTCCCTCCCTTCCTTCCTACCCCCTCCCCTCCCTTCCTTCCTACCCCCTCCCCTCCCTTCCTTCCTACCCCATCCACTTCCCAGTCTTCCTTTATACCCCATCCCCACCCTTCCTTCATTCATACCCCATCCCCTCCCTCCCTTCCTTCCTCCCCCCCCCCCTACTCCACCACGCCACCACCCACCCACACACACATCCCTTCCTCCCCATCCAGTAAATTAATCAACTGAAGGCAGGTTTCACACTTGGGAGTAATTCTGTTAACCCCATCAACTACGTTAGCTTGTCGGCCGGAGCGTAGGGCTTACCTTTATAGTACGATGATGCCTTGCTTCGTGTTATATATTGACTGTTATCATTAGACGATGTTATGCAATTTAGGAAGGACTTATAGGAGTCAACGTGGAAACAGAGGTCTGCTTTATTCATTATTTTGTTTCCTGGATACAATCGTTTAATGAGAACCAAAATACTTTATAATGCAATTGACGCCTGGGCATTAAACACTTGTATAAATGCAAGATTAGAGAGGGTAGATGTACTATTTTATCACAGATTTACCTATTTGTTTTATTAACATTTATATTGGTAGATATATTCAAACAAAAACATTGATTATCGATGAGTCATTACATTATACGCAGAGAAAAGTTGTTAAGATTTTATGCATGTGTTTATATTTTTGTTTATTTATTTTAATTTATTTGTTATATAGTTGAATAGTGTGAAAACTCATACTCTGTAGTTAAGCAAATATTTTAATGCTACTGTTCTGTGAAATCTTTAAACGTGTCTTTATATAGTTCGTTCATTTTACACACTCGATGAAAATATTCTGAAATAGTTTCGATTTTGTTGATATAGTGTCTAATGAATTTACTGCGATTTAGTATAAGTAAGCTAGTTTGGACACGTTATTACCCTTATATTACTTAGTTCTTATCCATAATTACAATTGAGAAGGAATTAAGGGTTTTTTCACTTCAGTATATGTGCGAGATAAGCTAAATGGATCTGGTAACTTATGCATGTACAGTACTGTACAGTTACCAAGACATAAACCTGGTACATTTGCTGTAAAGTCTTGTAAACACATGGATGAGTTCAGGTGATGAATAATACGATGCACAACCAATAGTTCTCTCCCTGAATAACTGATAAAGGCAAAAATATAAGGAGGACCAAAATTTTCACGATACAATAGGTGATCGGTGTTCTAACAGAGTCATTTGAGGTTTCAAGGTGAATGTATGAGTTTACACTTATATTATTGTTATGCTGGGTGAGAACAGGAAGTGTAGGTTCACCAAACGGGAAGACCAGCTGGGTTTTCAATATACATGTACCAGATAGAGACAAGACAAATGAATGATTTTGTTTCCACAATAAAAGATAGTTAAATCTGTGGTAAGACCTAAGACTATCTTGAATGGTATTATAAGCGAAACCAATAGGGGAGACTATAATAATTTCCCAGTAAATATACTAAGGTATGGAAATATAAACTTATGGCTTACACAATACTTGTATATAATAAATTACACATAAAGTCAGGAACTCATGAATGTTAGAATAGGAAATAACGGGGAAAAGTATTTGGGAGACTATTTTCTTTCAAGAGTTATCAAATAAGTTACTTGCAGAGTTTCAAGAAAAAGGAGAATGGCGAATTCTCGTTTTCTACTTCACTTTGACACGGAGTACTAATGTATAATAATATATATAATTCCAACAGTCGAAATTATTTCTAGGTGTCGTATGTGTGAGATTAACTTCTAATATTCAATTCTTAATATTATTTCAATCAGAAGAACTGGAATAACAATTGATATTTAATAATAGATACAAGGACAGAATTATGTGGTTTGTATTCCCAAGTGGAAAGTTATTGAGTTACAAGAAGAGAATCTTACACACTAGATTGATTACATTACACGATTCGATTCAAGGGGATTTTCCGGGTGCTGGGCGAGTGCTTGTAGATCGATCCTTCACTGATTACTTTTCTGACATCTTATTCATGCAACATCCTTTATCATTTATCTCGGTTCTATCACTTGCGGCTGGCCATGGAGAGTCTCAGACATTATCCTTTAACCCTTAAAGATCGGGGCCGGACTTAAGTCCGGCTCCAATTTGCAGCAAGTTAGGAGCATTATTAAAGCTTTTAAAGGGTTAAAATCGAGTGCAAATGGCCGGGAGCGCAGCGGGCCAGACAGCCGACTCCCAGGGCTTACCGCCGCCCATTAACTCATATTCCCTGTGTTCTCGAGAGGCCGGCAGTGTAGCCAGTAGTGAGCATAGCTGGGAAAAATATGCCGCTATACGCTAAACTCCCATGTTACTGCTACCACTGTATGAGAACCACGAGTGCTACGTAGCTCGTTCTGGTCTCATTTTGAAGCTTTTAGCGCCTAGGTTTTTGATGAATACATTTCTTTTCATGCAGATACTTGATTTATCATTCAGGAGGGCCTGAATATGCCCAAATAAGCCCAAAACCTCCCGCTAGACAAGGGTTAAGTAAGTTATTGCTGGTCTTGGACTTGGGTCTGAAGGTCTGAAGGTCTTGGAATGTGTCCTTTAATGTTGTAGTATTCTTGCAGCTGAAGAATGGAGAGTCTCGGACCATCTCCTGTAAATATGGTATCTGGCAGATGAAGATTGAAGGTTTTGGTGTGGCAGCATCAAGCCTACCTCTGGTGTCATCAAGCCCACCTATGGCCGCATCAAGCCTCCCTCTGACAGTGTCACACTTATCTCTGGTGTTGTCAAGCCCACCTCAGGTAGTGTCACGCCTACTTCGATCAAACATAGGATTGCTCCTAGAAAAATTGATAACTTGGTCAAGGTGGCTCAGGTACTCTGTCATTTCTCTGCTACACTTGGGTTGTTGGCTTTGAGGACTAGAAAGTCTTCCCAGGTGTGAGGTCACTCTTGGGGGCTGGCAGTAACCATCTGGACGGTTGCCACATCATGTTTGGTTGGCTTCCAGGTAACCAGGGCACATCATGGCATGGATAGACTGTTTCTTCTGCCCTTGTTGTTTTGGTATCTTGATGGCAGCTACTCAGGCTTATACTGTACTATTGTTGTTGGTTGCACAGTTTTTACAATGTGCATCATAGTGTTCAAATTGGTGAGATAATTCATCCAAACTAAGAATATGAATTAACTCCTATATTAAGGTCAGATACAAGCAACCTGCCACAGCATTTATACACTCTACAACATTAATCCTGGCCCAATATGAACCATCGAACAGCAAAACAAACCTATGAAATATAAATATTAAATGAAGAATTAAAGACAAAAATATATTCAGATTGGGATAGTATTAAAACATAAAGCCATGATTTATGCTCTCAGGACCTAGAGTGTAAACTATAGGATCTCTACAGTGTACTAGGCTATTGTACTTGATTCCATGCCTATATTTCCAGTCACTGCTTATATACGTAAGAAGTGTATGAAGATGGTAAGCTTATATATATATTATATATATTGTATATATATAGAGAGAGAGATAGATAGATAGATAGACCTACATGCTTACATTTGTATGAGAGAGAGAGAGTGGTATAAATATAGTACAATGTTGGGTGTGAAGGGGAATCAGCCGGGTTGGGCCAATCAGCACTCTGCATACCCCCATAATCCTGCGTTAATCTCTAACCGTTTTGGTAAGATGATCCTCAGGGTATTAGAGTGTTGAGCCTATAATTGGGCTTTGTAATTGAACTGGGGTTGTGTGGGACAGGGATCTGCCTTGCTTAGGCCAATCGGCTTTCTGCAGACTTCCATTTTCTTATGTTCTTATGTTCTTATGTGTTGATGTTTGAAAACTAATACATCAGTACCCTGTGTGCGTAGGTATAATTATACAGTATATATAGACACCAAATTATCTAGTTTGAATGTCTGGGTGTGTGTTTGTGTGTGTGTGTGTGTGTGTGTGTGTGTTTTTTTTTGTTTTTGTTTTTTTTGTAGATAGGTATTAATAGACACCCAAAATAATGTGTGCACACCTGGATACAATTGTGTGTGTGTGTGTATGTGTGTGAAAGGAAGGTAGATAAATGTATAAATAAAAGCCAAACAAACTCTGTGGATGCCAGCCTACCGATGGATCCTACCTACTACGTGTATATACGGTGATAATATGTGCGTGTGTATGGCGTGCATAGACACCCAATATAGTATGTACAATACTGCTTACTCTGTTATACTCTGTGTGTACGTGGTAGTGGGCTGTTTACTGCATGTGTGTGGGGGTTTGAGTGGGTGTTCATGTGCTTTTGTGTGTGTGTGTGTGTGTGTGTGTATATATACATATATATAAGTGGTAATAATGTGTAAGTGTGTGTGTGTAAGATGTCAGAGTGTGTATGTACAGTCAACTCGTATAATCCGCAGTCTCAGAATATTGTTTAGGCTAATAAAAAGCTTAACAGCTAATGTATAAAATAAATGTGCAATGTATAAAATGGACAAAAAGATGAATTAAGAAATATATAAGCAATACAGTTTCCTAAAGCAATCTGATAAAATATAATTGCATAACTAACATTTCCGAGAGTATGCGGATTAAACGAGTCGACTGTACATGTATGCATAAGTGGTAGTACAAGTGTATTTGTGTGTGCGTGTGTATGTGTGTGTCAGCACGTGTTGGTCCATGTGAGCAGTGTACACGTGAGCACACAAGCAGGGAATCAGTGGTAGGGGGAGGGGGGGGGGGGGTACGAGGGAGGAGGTGGGCTGGGGAGACAAACAGTTTTTCTGGACCCCCCCCCCCTTCTCTCTACTGTTTAGCCCCGCTAGTTTTGAGATTTTTAGATGTTCGGCCCATTTGTGTGGGGATTTTAAGATCTTTCATCCCATTTTGTTATACATTTTAAGACCTATCGTGCCATGTAGGTGTCGATTTTTTCCTGGCGAGCGATAGCGAGCCTGTAATTGTAAGAGGAACCGGCCTTCGGCCGGGAAATTTTTCTACCGAAAAATTTACAAAATTAATCTTGAAGGGGGGTCTAGGGGATGTTTTTATAAGTTTGAGGGATGTCTAGCGAGGAAACTAAGAATTTATGAATGAATGAATTTATAGGCTAAAAAAGCAGTCGGTGTCCCCTTAAGGTGGGGAGGGAGGAGGGGTACAGTCAACAAGCACTTTACCACCATAATATTTATAACCACTAGTCATCCCCACCACCACCTCTCTTAAGGGGAGATGGGCTGATCCCCCCCTCTCCCTCGTGTTTAGCCCTATTGGTTTTTTTATTCTAAGACGTTCGGCTCATTAATTTTTGGCGATGTTAAGACTTTACACCCCATTTATTAGTCAATATTAAAACTTTTCGTGCCATTTAGGTGTCGATTATTTCCTGGCGAGCGACAGTGAGCCTGTAATTTTAAGAGTAACCGGCCTTCGGCCGGGAAATTTTTCTACCAAAAAATGTACAAATTTATCTTGAAGACGGTGTTTTTTAGAGTTTGATGGAGGTCTAGGGGAAAAAAAAAAAAAAAAAAAAAAAAAAAAAAAAAAGTAAAAGTAAATAAACACGCCGATCTCCCCTTAATATACTGTATATTATTGCCTTTATAATACATATGCACCATTTAATAATAGTATGCACAAACACTACTGGACTTTACACCACTCTTATAGTTTGTATAGATACCAGTTATTAATATCATTTATAGACACTAGTTAATATTGCCTATTGTATTTCGTATTCTTACTTTTATAGACCTAATTGTGTTCTAAACATACTCTAAATCACCTCTCATCCTCCTTTTTTGTTTTCTGATGTTAAAATTACAGTACTCGGCATTATTACCTCGCATACCAAGTAATATTTTGTGGATACTTGTTATTATTTCTTTTAGACAATCTTTTCGTACCACTAGTAATATTCATTGATGCCACTTGATATTCTTACTTCCCATTAAACTTTTCAGACACCACTCAACATTGCTACTAATGATTACGCTTATTATTTTTAAGCATCATCCAACTTTACCTTTCAGATCTCGGTATTAATATTTCGAAACACCACTTAAGGCAAGACCAAGGGAGGCAGACCGTTTGTTTGGTCTATTTTTAATTTATTCATATATTTTTTTAGTTTCCTCCCTAGACCTCCATCAAGTTTAGAAAAACACCCCCTAGACCCCCTTCAAGATAAATTTGTACATTTTTCGGTAGAAAATTTTCCCGGCCAAAGGCCGATTCATCTTAAAATTGCAGGCTCGCTATCGCTCGCCAGGAAATAATCGACACCTAAATGGCACGAAAGGTCTTAAAATTGACAACGAAATGGGGCGAAAGGTGTTAAAATCGCCAAACTAATGGGCCGAATGTCTTATAATCCCAAAACTAGTGGGGCTAAATATTAGGGAGAAGTGGGTCCAGAAAAACGGTCTGCCTCCCCTTAACATTCCCTCATCTCCATCATCTCCAGATATCACCTTTTGCTCCCCAGAACTCGCCCCCACAACATCCTGGAGGGTGGTCAAAGCCTTAGGATCTGACCACCTCCCGATCATTATCACCACCAAAACCAGACTCACCCCAGCTGGCCACAGATACACATACACTAACTATAAAAGAGCCAACTGGGAAGCTTGCACATGTGAGACAGAAAAACACCTTGAAAGCCTAAACAGCACACCCATCACTAACATCAACAATGCTGTTCACACTTTCAACACAATTATCCAAAACGCAGACAAGAAACACATTCCAAGAGGTAATAGAAAAAGACACAACCCCATCTTCACACCAGAAATTCAAAACCTCATCAGGCAACACGACACACTAAAACACTCCCCAGCTCCCCACACACAGGACACCCGCACAACAAATCCAAGCACTCAACACACAGGGGTAAGGTATCTTGTGAAATAGTTTGTGTAGGACTGGTTTGATCTTACATGTGTCATGGTGGATGTGAGGGTCTTGGCTCTGCTAAAATATTACCATATACTATCACTATAAAGGGACAGTATACAAATTAATCAATCACAGTAAAAGGATAGGATGTGTGGTTTATATCCTCGTAAAATTAGGTTTATCAGGTTAGAAGGGAAGTCTGAATTAAGGAAACACCGGATAATAGTATTAACCCGGCAAAGGCTAGACTATGGTATTTGAAACGTCCTGCCAAGCGAAGGTATTTTGGTTCATTCCCGATGAAAATCGTAATTTTACTATAAATATCGTTATTACTTATTCATATGCTCCTATTTTACGTTTAATATGAAGATATTAACATTTAAGAGCAATAAAACAAGTGGGAATAGTATTTGAGGGGTGAAAAAGACATATTATTGCCGACCGGTCCATTTATGAGGGGAGAACCGCGGCGGCATATATCCTCTCCTCCCGAGTTCTCAAGCGACACTGACGGCTCTAAGTAGAAGTCTCTGTTGCAAGGATCTCTAGATGCCTCGCCCATGCTATAGAGACAGTGTGAAGGAAATTTGTGCCGAAAATTACCCGATAAAAGGGGGAATAAGAGGAAAAATAGGTGATAATTGAGGAGGGGGGAAAAGGGGGGGGGACACATAAGTAGGAATGGTAGCAACTAATGGAGGGGGATTATCTTACCTAATCATATATTGCTTTGTTTTGAGTGCTACTGGGGTGTTAAGGCTTTTTTAGGCCTTGGATCTTATGAGGACCTTCACCTTCCACCACCAAACCTCCTATGAGGACGCTCGCCTTTCCCGGGTTAAGGAACTGTTTCAACACAATTTCTTAGGATCACTCCTATATAAACAAGCTATACTACCTTTTCGTTACTGGTCTGTACTCAATCGAGGTACTGGAGTAACATAGAGGTAAACCTGTAGTTCAGCAAATTCAGGCCTGTACTCAACAATTATACTGAAGCAACAATTAGCCTGACTTGCAGGGCTCACAGGTAGTTTATCATTGATTGTCCCTGTACTCAACACAGTCAATTTACATAGCCAGTGTGACCTCTGTCTTATGGTCAGAGAACTGTCTGGCCTGTACTCATCACAATTTCTTAGGTAGTTAGGAAGAAGGAAGGTAGTTACTAAACTGGGGCCTATACTCAATATGTTTAGTGGATAGGGCCCGACTCCGATCCAACCTTGCCTGACCTCCAGTGATTTAGCTGATGTAGTTTACTTTGTGTTGAGACATCACTGGTGGTCATCTTGAGGGCTAGAACGGTGTCTTGGACTCTCTCCTTCTTGAGTCATGGGAGGACCCCGGCCAGATGAGTACATCCCGGGTTAGCAGCTTGAGAGCTAGAGGAGCCCGGGTATAGGCGCACGTAGACCCTTCGTGGATGGAGGCTACACGCACCCTTTCTTCTCATGGTCTCTTGTGTTTCTTGTTCTTCTTCTGTCTTCTCTCTAGCTGTAAATCAGTGATATTATTTATAGAAGTTCAAAATAGTTAACTTGACTAAGTTTTTTAACTTTGTGTAATATTACTACAGCTATGATATTCACCCCAATCATAATGCTGTCACCAGGACAACTAGTAACTACACTGCTCTATACATGGCTATGGTCTACACTACACTGGCAACACTGCATTGCACTACAAAACAAAGACTTCCTTATTAAAATTGTCTTCCAATTTTTAATCTACCGGTATATGCCAAAAGGTACTGCTTACCGCTACTGCTAGGAAAACGGCTAGGAAAACGGCTCCAAAACTGCTTGAGGTACTGGTCTAAGAAAACAATAGCGGTACTGTTAGCGGTAATAAAAAAGTACCGGCGGTAATGCCCACCTTTGGGTTTGCAGCACTGAGAGACCTAATTATTATGTTCCTTCCAACAACCAACTATACTCCTAAAATCGATTAATGAAATTTACAAACACATGTGGCAGTCCGTGGATTCGAACCCAGGATGCTCACACCGAAAATCAACACCTTATGCATCGCACCACGAAGACAGTTAAAGGATGGTGGACACTGCCTACGATTTATTATGCAACTTCGAATCCTGCATATCAATCTAAGCATGTACACACATCCCAACTGCAACTCACGTAGGCTATGCATATGTGAATGGAAAGAGCAATTAATGGGACCTTAACCACTAGGGAAGTCCTCTCGATAAATTGCCCCTGAACCAATATAAATGCATACATTGCCACTGCTACAGGGTCACCTTGTGCGATTCCCTCCATTGATTCCAATGCTATTACACAGTGTGTGCTATGGTTGTTTATTATGAAGTGATCTGTAGGCTGTTTATAGTTATTATCTACATAGGTGGCAAAGCTGGGGCATTATTACCTTGATGTTATGTATTGTTGTCTTGCTATTGTTGGTGGTAAAGGCATTTGATGTACCATTTAGCAGCATAGCTTCACATTCATCCTGTTCATATATTTCTCTTATTGCATGAATTACTGCCTCTTCCCCTGCTTGATGGCTGGCACACACTTGGAGATTTCTGGCCACTGAATGCATATCATTTTTCACCACATGCATTATGCATTTTCCAATGATTCTTCATAGCACTTCACCAGTCCCGACTGGTCTGCACCCTGGATTCTTGTCCAGTGGTATTAGACGACAAGCTGTGAAAGCCTCCAAGTGTAGACAGTTGGTGTGGCCATCATTTTTGAAAGAGCTGCAAGGGTCCTGCATAAGTCACTCTTACATTTCGAAAGATTGCGCTACTCCGGATAATTCTCCAACCATCCCCTAAGGGTCATGCACTGCCTCGTGCTTTGATAGCCTTTTTCTAGTTTATCTTGCCTGTGGTTTGGTCATATATGGTGGGGTTTGATGATTTATAATCCCTGTCCAGCCTCAGACTCTGAGTTACCAGTTGCGGATGTTTCTCGCTCAACAGTTTGATGGTTTCTCTTTTGACAGGCAACAACCCACCAGCTGCCTTCTTTGTACAGTAGAGGACTGTATTGTGGGTGCCATTTTACCCTGTCTCATCTGCTCATCGAATCTCCTCTCCTCATCCTCAGTGTTTTTTTTATTCTTTTGTGCTCATGGATATCCTGTCTCTCTTGCAATGCCCTGGCTTCACTGAGTATGTCGTCCATCATGTTATCTTTCCTCAGTTCAGCTCTTTGTGTGAGCACCTTCACGTTTTCGTTTTCGCCTTGTTTAGATTTATGGGAAGTTCTTTGCCAGAAGAGATGTGGCATACAGAACAGTATCTTGAGAGCATAAGGGGGTAAAACTGTGTCATGGACATTCTTATAAATTAGCTTGGTCATCTCTTTTATGATTTCTGTGGTGGCTTCACATTTAGGTTACTTGAATATGTTGTGTGTAGACCAATCTACAAATTCTAAATAAGCAGCATCTGTCCAAGTTTTAATCTGCTCTTCCCATAGTCCTTTCCAAAGAAGATGTCCTCTTCAGACATTTTATTCTGTGGGTCCTTCCACGCTATCAATTTGTGTTTCTTGAGGCTCTTCTGTATCTGGTATACTTTCATTGAGGTCTCTAGTTAGGTTTATTTATAAATTAATTGGTGGGTTGGTGAAAACAAATATGAAAATAGCATCATCATTTCCACCTTCCTCAATTGGTTCTATTGGAAACCCACTTTCATCTCTTGCATATCGATGTTCATCACCATCCCTTGGGTCTCTGATGGGCTCCACATCACTCACTGCTTCTATAGGCTCCCCTCCTTTACTTGGGACCCCTGAGGGCCCCAGACCACTTATTTATTCGACTTGTCCAATACCTCTGTTCCATCCCTAACGCATTTTTTCTCACTCATAGACTGCCTCTTGTTACTATATCTGCCACTCTACTAACATAGGTTTTCTCTGGATAATACCGGTACTACAGACGATAATAATTACAAGATTAATTCTTTATAATGTTTCATAGTTTGTAACACATATGCACTCATATTAATACTACTGTACGTACAGCTGTCAACGTGAGTTCTGGCCTTCCCCTCATAAGATACTACTCCACTTTGATTTTATGGAGTCATTCTCCTTCTATATATTTGCATACCAAGTAGCCGGGAGGAGAGCAACTTTACCTGACAGCCATACCATATATGCAAGATAATTAAGTAATATAAGCCACATTTATTGTTATTTATTTATGTATATTGTGCATTTCCCTGTCTCTTCATACTCTCCGCTTCTATATTGTCTCCCTTGTCAACCTTCCTCATTATGATCATTGGACTGACTTGGTACTTACATTGACTCCTATAGCCTGGAATGTACTGAATACTTCTTTGACTACATCCCTTTTAACTCTCTCTCTCTCTCTCTCTCTCTCTCTCTCTCTCTCTCTCTCTCTCTCTCTCTCTCTCTCTCTCTCTCTCTCTCTCTCTCTCTCTCTCGCTCTCTCTCTCTCTCTCTCTCTCTCTCTCTCTCTCTCTCTCTCTCTCTCTCTCTCTCTCTCTCTCTCTCTCTCTCTCACAATGTGCAAGTTGTTGTCACAGTTTGCTGTGAACGAGCTTTATCTTGCAATCTTATCTCAAGATACTGTACTGTCTATATTGTTGTTATAATTATCTCAAGATACTGTACTGTCTATATTGTTGATATAATTATCTCAAGATACTGTACTGTCCTGTCTATATTGTTGATATAATTATCTCAAGATACTGTACTGTCTATATTGTTGATATAATTATCTCAAGATACTGTACTGTCTATATTGTTGATATAATTATCTCAAGATACTGTACTGTCCTGTCTATATTGTTGATATAATTATCTCAAGATACTGTACTGTCTATATTATTGATATAATTATCTCAAGATACTGTACTGTCTATATTGTTGTTATAATTAGTAAAAAAAAAAAAAATTCACATGGCCAAGACATTGCTATTTTGTTCCCATTTGTAACTGGATTATTGTATCATAAAGAATTATTGTATTGAAATGTATTATTGTCTGCCCGCATCCACTCTGTGAAGCGGTAAATAGAAGGTTATTAATAAGGGGAGATCTCCACTTGAGGGATTTTTTCTTGACCCCTTTCTCCCTCATGTTTAGCCCCATTGATTTTGAGATTTTAAGACGTTCGCCCTAGTAGTTTGAACATTTTAAGACATTTTGCCCCATTTCTGTCAATTTTAAGGCCTTTTGTGCCATTAAGGTGTCAATTTTTTCCTGGCGAGCGATAGCGAGCCTGTAATTTAAGAGGAACGGGACATTTTTCTACCGAAAAATTTACAAATTTATCTTGAAAGGGGGTCTAGGGGGTGTAATTTTAAGCTTGATAAAAACGTAGGGAACAAACTAAATACCTCCCCTTAAGACAAGTCAAATCTCGTTAGCTTTAAGGTTAGCCCAAAGAAGAAGAAGAAGAAGAACCCATCTACTATTCTACTTCCTTCCTCCTATCTACAATTTGTCTACACTCTACCCTCTGAGCACACCTTTTCTCACCTGTCTACCCCCCACCCCCACCCCCACCCCTACCTACCTACCTACAATAAACGACTCTACTGATTACGCCACAAGTCAAGATAAATATATATTGCTCTGATGACCAAAATAATTCAAGTTTATTATGATTAAACTTCAAAACACCATTTGTCTTCTTCCTTGGAAAAATACTAATATTGTATCAATATTGCTGATCCATCCCTTATGTCAAAATGCAGTTGGCATATCAGATATGTATAAATATTTTGTTTTATTACATTAGCTAATAAAACGCAGTCAACTTTAAGATATATTTGTTCTACATGTACCGATATATATTTTAGTAGCGTGGATACCTCAAGTCAGTTATTATTAACAGGCTGTAAGCCTATTGTAGGATTTGTTTTTATTAAGGTGACAGTTACAAAGTGGTGTACAATCTATCTTATTCTAGTTACATTGTAGTTTATCTTATTGTACCAGTACCTCCCTACAATCAAGCTAGCCTATTGTAGAATTGGAACATAGATAAACAATCAGTGTCGATGGGCTATTTAGCTAGATAAAATCTCCTAATGTTAGCTAGTGTACTGTAGAATACACCAAAATGTTCACCATTGATTGAATTTGAAAGGGTTAAGGGGGGTCACCTGCTTTTTTATCTGTTTTTCATTTTCTCTCTTTCTCTGGCTTGTATCCATTCGGCCCCATTCAGCCAACTGTTTTAAGACGTTTATCCCCATCCAGGTGTCGATATCTTCCTGGCGAGCGATAGCGAGACAGCATTGTATGGAGTAATCCGGCTTCGCCGGAGACATTTTCTATCGAAAAATGTACAAATTTAGCTTGCTCTCAAAACAAAGATATATAAATGCTGGCTCGCTACCGCTCACCATGAAAACATTGACACCTGGATGGGGGTAAACGTCTTAAAACAGTAGGCTGAATGGGGCCGAATGCATACAAGCCAAAGAGAAAGGGAAAGAAAGATAAAACAAATCGAGGTGGGTTCCCTTAAGAGAGACTTGAGTGAGGGAGGATCTTGTCTGCCAGAGATTGGTCTGATTGGACGATTGGCTTGAAGTGATAAATTGATGGTCTGGGATTGAAAGGCATTCAGGGTACGGGTGAGATTGTCCTGTGAATGAAACCAAGGTGATGAGACCGACAGATAGAAATATTTGACAAACGGAATGACAGGCACGTAAAATGACACGCACATAGAATGACAAATGCACTTACGAACACAAATAATTACATATTATTATAAAGACAAATAGAATGCCACATATATAGATTGTCAATAAATAAGATTGCATGTAAATTGAATGACACAATTATAATTATAATAAAAAAGAGTTACACAAACATAGAATGATAAGACAAATAATGCCAGACAAATAGGATAACTGACAGAGAATTACTGTCAAACTAAATTATACATTTGACAGGAGAGAGAGAGAGAGATTTGGAGTGAGTAGGTATAGTGTGCAGGAGGGAGGCTAAAGTGAGAAAGCTTGGAGTAAATATCACATGGAGAGTGACAGTGTAAGATTTGTTTTCTATTTCTAACACTCCCTGCAGATACAGGCATTCTATGGCCTGTAGAATAAATGGTTAAACACGATTAAGTCTGGAAGTCTAGCTCATTTCAGACGATGAGTTAAAAATTTAGCGTTTTGCATCTGGATCAACTTTGTCTTATTATCTCAGACCAGTTTTGGCCCAGTTAGGCTCGCTCTCAAACTCGCATCTCCACTGTCTCGCTCTTCATCTCGGACTACACACACTCATGCTACCAATTGAGCTTTTCACTGACAAGGCACTGTTTACACTATATTAGGGCTCATTCAGGCACCCCTGAATGATTAAACAAGTGTTTGAATGAAATTAAATGTATTTCGCCAAAAACTAGAAGAAAATAGCTTCAAAATTATGCCAGAACGAGCTTTGTAATGCGTGGGATTCACCCGCAGCGCTACCGTAGACATCGGCAAATATTCGCTAATTATGAGCAATGTTGCTCTACATTTGCCTTTAGCAGCGCTGCATTGTCTCGCGAGATGTGAGGCCCGAATCTCGGTGCCCCGTCAGCCGTGCTGGAAAACGTCAGCCGCGCTCCCGCTCTCTTACACTCGTCCCCACAGCCTTTAAGAGCCTGTAAATTGCCTTATATTGCCAGGACGTTCCAGAACGTCTCCCGTAGCCAATGGGTTAATATGGGCCTATTCATACAATGTTTACATATTTGAAGCAGCAAGGTATTATTTATGGCATTATAGTGAGCTTTGTAGTAATGTACTGAAAGTAAGTACAGCTCAAATTCCGTCCTAGTAACACAGCGGGATTTGAACCTGGGACTTTGAACCATACATTAACTCGCCTAATTCAAGCCTACTGACTATTTCAATTAATCCTTTTAGCTATCATATATCCTTTCTAAGCTTTATAAAATCTTCTAAATGCAGCTAAAGTCCAATAACAAAGATGTCGTGGATTCACCATAGTCAGTGATATAACCTACATTTTCTATGTATCATACCCTAAATACAGTTTGTACAGTATGTACGCTTAATAAGTTAAATAAGGCCTATTATACGAAAGTATAGTATTTAAGTGTCTTTAGGAATGCATATTTTTTTTTTTTATTTTTTTTTTTAAGAGACAATGAACGGAGGAAGGAAAAACACAGATAAAACAAAAAGGTCCATGTGCCTAAAGGCATCCTCCATTCATAAAATGTTTGTAACAACTGGATTTAAACATTTGTAGATTGTAAGTTTGTGGAAAGCAATTCGAGGGAAGTGAATTCCAAAGAGTAGTAGCTCTGGGGATAAATGAATTCTGATAAGCAGAAGTTCTGCATTGTGGAGAAGAAAGTGTAAATTCATGGGCGCTCTCAGCTGCCCTAGTTCTACGGGGAAAGATGTGGAGAGGCGGCACAATTGAAGCAAGTTCCTCGGAACAATTGCTGTGAAAATATCTGTAGAATAATGCAAGGGATGCAACGTTTCTTCGTATGGATAATGTAGGAAGGTCCTGTGTGATTGCAGGGTTATTGATTAATCTAATAGCTATATTTTGAATTTTGTCCAACTGCCTCAATGCAACCACTCCACTTCCACCCAACAGAGGTGAACAGTAATCCATCTGAGAACGCACATGACTTTTATATATCACGGCCAACTGCTCGTCAGTGAAGAATTCTCGAACTCTGTACAGGAGTCCCAGTTTTTTAGAGGCATTCTTAGCAATGCTTCTAACATAATGTGTCCAGCTCAAGTTAGTAGTTAATGTTACACCGAGAATGTCAATACTAGGGGAAGTGGGAATATTTATATCATTAAAAAATATATGGGAGTCAGTGAGATTCTGTCGGTTAGAAAATTGAATGTACTTGGTTTTCTGTGCATTAAAGGAAACTAGATTCTTTTGTCCCCATCCATTAATTCTAGAAAGGTCCTGGTTCAGAGAAATTGCAATGTTTATTTTTGAATTTATAAGATCGGGTTGGGTGAAAGAATTGGTAAATGTGAAGGAACTGTGGAGTGTTGAGTCATCTGCGTAGGAATGTATTGGATTATGAGTGGTAGATATGAGATCATTGATATGAATGAGGAACAGAATTGGGGCCAAAACTGATCCCTGGGGAACACCAGCATTTATTGAGTGAAATTGAGAATAAAGGCCATCTACCATTACACGTATTTTTCTGTTATGAAGATAAGAAGAAATTAGTGGAACTAATGATGCAAGGCCGTAGTGTGACATCTTCGACAATAAGGATTGATGCCAGACTCTATCAAATGCCTTTGATATATCCAGTGCTATTGTATGTGTTTCACCATGTTGGTCTGTAGCTTGGTTGATTTGATGCGTAAGAAGGCAAAGCATGTCTGCAGTTGATCGACATCGTCTAAAAAATATACAGTATGATTTATCATATAAACCATGCCGTAATATTATACGAGCGGTGCGATATTTAACGCTAGATATCCGCTACAAACTTAGCAGTAGCCACTAGATTCGTAGCGTAAGACGATGACGTCTCGGATTGTGGCGCACCGAGCCAGAGCTCCTTTGTCTACCATAGAGACAACATCTCCACTCCTTAGTTCGCCGCGACCCTGGTTCCGGTTTCATCCAGCTCTCATCATTTAACTTAACTTCATCCAACAGACAGACCGACTGACAAGCTAAGCCTTATTATCATGATTTAAATTTCTTCAGCTTTATATTCTCTTTATTTTGTTAAGGTGCACCCGCGTGGTCACCTTGAGGTAAACATCCAATGGTGTTCGAATAGTAGCCATTTGCCTACCATCCATCAGCATCTCCATCAGCATTTCCACTTTGCCTAACTGCAATATTTTATGGTGATTTAATAGTGAGTTATACTCCCGGCATTATTATTATTAATTTACATTTTATATGAGCGGACCTTTTCAGTCTTAGGTAGCCTAGAGTAAACTTATCTTCCTTAAATCCGCCATAAAAGACATCACTGGTGCAGGAAAGGTTAAGGTTACCACCTAATGGGCCAATATTGTGACATGTGACATCCCAATGGATGACATCATCAACAGCCGACATTTGTACAATTGGAGGTGGAGCAACCGTAGATCTTTGGAAAAAATCCCAGAGTTGGTGGTCACGCCTGCTGGGATATTGAGGTCACTTTCTATAGGCCTTGTCACACTGGTGTCCGTACCTTCCAAACTTTGAAATTACCATGTGTTTTGCAAAGTCTAGTGCAAAGTCTTGCAAGGTCAGTGGAGTCATTTCAAGGTTGCATTAAGGTGTGTACATCCCCATCTTTATTGTATTTGTCGAAAAAAGTTGGAATGGTCGGGCCTGGGTCAGCACCACCGTCAGAAGGCGGGCGAAGGGCGTGGCTGTGGCACAATAAAAACGGCGAGAGGTCCACTTCGTTGGTGGTGGGGTGGGGGTGGGTCATGCTGGAGGCGTGCAAATGCAGGAATGGGTGGTTTCACGTCCATCAACCGGCATTGTGCAGCCACTCTACCGTTAATAACACAAAGACGATACAAGGATGGGTCAAAGACTGAAACAAATTACATCCCTGAACCATCAAATTGGATAGTTGTCCCGTTTTCTCCAATTTGACAGCACATCCGCCCTTCTTGCACTGAGAAGGAGCACCTGGAGAAACGCCACTATCGGTAAGACTATGCCAGACAAATAAAGATAAGTACAGTTGGAAACCTCTTAAAAACACACTTCACTGGAAAGTTTTATAAGAGCTGGAAGATTTGGGCTAATACTCAATAAACTATTAAAGCACTGGCAAATCAAAGTTTATTAAGTTTATTGAATTGTTATTGAATCACCATGGTGGCCACTCAATATTAATTCTTTGTCTCGATCATCAGGAATTACTGTCTCTAAAGAAAGCTGTACTGATGTGCGCTTTAGTTGTAGTAAACCAAACCTCAGTAAGACTTGTTAGAGGTTCATGCACTGGCAATTGGCTTCTTTCTAAGTCAGGGCTCACGAGATATCATAGCACTGGCATAACGGCACTTTGCATAGAGTCCTTACGGTACGCTGTCCCAGGCATTGGCAATAAGACATGTATTCGTAAAAGGCCCAAATACAAACCTTTACAAAGTCCCTGAAAGACTCTTATAAAGGTCAGGACAGTTAAGAGAAGTTGGAGAGCACAGGCATCCCAACCCTCTCACGTTAGTCCGATGATACAATATGTATAGCACTGGCAGAATACTCATATTCATTTAAGACCCAAACCCATGAGTACTGTAAAGGTTTTTGATTTACAACTCTTATTAAGGTCAGGATAGTTGAGAGAGACAGTATAACACCGGTAGAACTTTTCCTCACTTTAATCCAATGATATGTTACGTACGTATAACACTGGTAGAACATAGCGTATTCATTTAAGACCCCAAACCCAAGAGTTCTACAACATCTTCCATCCTACTGTCATACTACTCGACAGGACCACCACCACGGCCCAAGAACTTCTTCGGAAGTGCCACTGAAGTGCAACATCACCGAAAGTGCATAGTGTCATCCCCCTGGAACTTATTGTGGATCCTCGATCCTGCTAAGAAATATTGTGCATATACCTATCTATGTCTGACTGTAATTCTGTATAAATGTTATAGTTACATTGAATAAGATACTCTATGCTTGTACTTTGTATTATATTTATCCTCTATTACCTTTGTGCATGTGTTCATGTGGTTTCAACTTCTCCAGTCGAGTAAGAACTTACCTAAATAGTCCAGTTAACCACAGCAAAAACCTGGCATAACAACTACGGATCCTAGATTCGTGGCCTTTTACATACATTCGCTTGTTATCTAGGTAATAAAGGGTAAATATTTATACAGTGACTGCTGTTCTCTTTTAACGCCAAGTGCCAGGATTCATATAAATTGTCCGATGACCCAACCATGTAACAAATCTAATAGTTATCAACGGAAAACTTGATCTCTTGGTGGAATGCATTAGTCTTATGTTAAGGTCTTATTACGTTTCTGCTTGGAATATCATATCCATCGATTATCCATTGATTACCATGTAGGCTACACTGGGATGCTATTGTCTCCAGCCCACCCCCCTCTGGCAAGAGGTGAGGCCGGGACCATTTCTGGACGGCGGCCCACAGTGATGATTAGGGGTGAGGTTTGAGAGAGAGGGCAAATGCACACATAAACCCTGTGTGAAGCATTTGAGGTATTTGAATCCTGCCTCTAATGCTTCACACTATGTTCATATGTGCCTTGCCCTCTCTTCTGATGCATTGTAAAGTATGGTTAAGGAGATAATTGTGGGTGAAAAACGTGCGATACTAAAAAATATTGGTAGCGCACCATCAGGGATCAGCCGGGACAGACAATTGTTTTAATGGGAAGGAAAAACGCAATTAACTTAATTAGGTAATGACCGGTGAATGAGAGGGTTAACATAGAATTTCTAGAAAGTATATTATTGAGAGAAAATGTTTGTGTGTGTGTGTCTGTGTGCATGCTTTACTTTTTGTGTGATTGCGGTAACAGTAGTAGAAGCTCTTGAAACTATAATACATAATATACTGTATATATATACAGTATATATATATATATATCAGATGAAGGTATTGAGGGATAAGCCTTTGCAACGGCACCTCGTATCTACATTTTACTTATTCTATTTTTCTGAAGAGTGTAGAGAGGGGAGAAGGGGTGTTGGAGAGAGAGGAAGCTGTTGGAGTGGCTTTGTTATGTGTGTTTAGTCTTTATACGTCGTCAGGATGTCCCCTGACTGGGTGCGAGCATGTGGAACATGCTAGGACGTACTACCATATATATAATATATATATATATATATATATATATATATATATATATATATATATATATATATTTATATATATTTATTTATTTATATATATAGAGAGAGGCATATTACAAAAAAAATAGGCAGACAGACATACATACATACCACACAAATCATATTATTGGCAGAACTTAATTATGCTGCACCCAGAACGAAAGTAATCAACAAAGCTGATTAGAGCGTTCCATTATAATTCAGGGAAATGTCAAGCCTCGCACTAAGATTATTAAAATATTATATTCCCATTGTGAAATACTTGATAATTAACCCCAGCCAGCGAAAACCAAAATGGGGGAAGTTTATTTTCAGCCTTTGTCAGTCCGTCGGGGAATTGGTTTGTCTGTGTGTTTTTACATGTCTGTTTATGGCTATTATGATCTGTATGTTTATATATTTGTTAATGTTGTGTATCTGTATTTGTTTGTTAACACTAGCTCTTCTGACGTGTTAGGGGATTATTGTAGTTGGGGGAGTTATATAATTATTATTGATAGTCTTGATTGTTTTTGCCATTTTTGAGCAATATATTTTAAGCTTACACTGTAGATTAAAACAAAAGTCTCCCCCAGACTCCCTTTAAGCTAAACAATAAATAAATGAAATAAATATATAAATTACCCACAATCCCATTAAGCCTAATTTGTACATTTGTACAAGCTCGCTATGAACCAGTAGGGATCCCAAACTACCAGCCGACCACTGACGTCTGTCGTCATGGTGAGATTGGCTTAAGGGGAGGCAGTTGGTTTTTCGAGTCCTCTTCCTCCCTCACGTTTAGCCCTATTAGTTATGAGATTCCAAGACATTCGCCCGCTTAGTTTGGCGATTTTCAGACATTTTGCCTCATTTCTTTGCCAATATTAAGGCCTTTCGTGCCATTTAGGTGTCAATTGTTTTAATGGTGAGCGATAGCGAGCCTGTATTGAAGAGAAATCGGCCTTCGGCCGGGACATTTTTCTACCGAAAAATTTACAAATTTATATTGAAGGGGGATCTTGTGAGTGTTTTTTGCTTAGTTTGATAGAGGTTTAGAGAGCAAACTAAATTCCCTCCTTAAACCATTGATCCGAACCATTAAATTATGCTGCACAATACCGTCTGAGCTCCGTTAACCCATCAACTGCTAGAACCTGTGCAAAATAAAAGGTCAAGTTGAGGGAGGTATAAAGGGGGGGGGGGGGGGGAGGAGCAAAGAATGGGGTATAGAGAGATGCCGCTACTCTCTACAGTATGTGTCACCCATTTTGAGACATTTCCCAGCACTGGCATAGTATTTGAAGGGTTGTTTTTACACGTTTAAATACCATGCTTCCGGAAGGACTGTCGCAGTCCCTGGGTTAATGAAGAATCACAGGCGAGTTTGTTTGTCGACTTCCGGTGGTCAACACTATTTCGGTAACATTCTGGGGATCATTTGGATTGGTATCGAAAACCAGACTGATGTTTCATTAAATCAGGTAACAGAATGATTTTAATGTTTACTTCACAAGCTGCCAAACCAGTGTTGATTATAATAGTTGAGGGAAAAGTACTTGTGTGAT
This sequence comes from Paralithodes platypus, assembly GCA_032716605.1. NCBI lineage: Eukaryota > Metazoa > Arthropoda > Malacostraca > Decapoda > Lithodidae > Paralithodes > Paralithodes platypus. Next base: position 17,386,827 of record CM064575.1, read on the forward strand.
ACCGGCTTTAGTCTTCTTTCCTTTATCTATATTTGTTTGTTTTTCATTGTTCTATTTTGTATCTATTTATTTGTATCTGTCTGTTTGATTGTCCCATATTTGTATATGTTTGCATGTTTCTTTGTATGCATATTTGTCTATCTTTAAGATATCTCAAAATGTTATAAATGGATTTTCTATGAGGGGATCCTGTAAAATGGTGGAAAAACTTCAAACGTGGAGCCCTGTCAGCAGCTGATGAATGTATTAGTGTCAAACTGGGGTCAAGGAGACGTTTCCCATCGGGTGAGATGCTGGGCATAATAGAAGAGTCGTGCTGCCAGATTGGATGGAGATCTGGGTCAGCGCAGGGCCCAGTCTCGCAGAGCCAAAACTAAGCTGAGGAGAGACAAAGAGAGGTATGTCAGGGGAATCACTGAAGAGGTCGAGGGACATTTCTCTGCAAATTACCTTCGGCCTCTTTCCCATGCCCTGATGAGGCTCCGCTCTAAACCTACCCCCCGAGCTAGTTCAGTTCGGATGTCGGATGACCAACTTGCATCGAGTGATGAGTGCAGAACCCGCTGGGCTGAGAACTTTGAGCAGTTGTACATAGCCAGTGTTCCCAACAGACAGTTTCATCCAGTGGATGTCGAACCACCAGAGCCTGATCCACCAATTAAGGAAGACCCTCTCTCCCTTTACAAGGTAAGGGAGGCCGTGGCTAAGCTGAAGGGTGGGAAGGCTCCTGGTATTTGTGGCATTCCTGGAGAACTGCTGAAAGCTGGGGTGCATGAGTTACATGCGGTCCTGACTGCTGTATGGAAAACCAGTACCATTCTTCTTGACTGGAGAATGGATCTGGTCTCCCCTATCTGGAAAGCAAAAGGGGACCGACAAGACTGCAATAACTACCATGGAATTACACTGCTCAGTGTGCCAGGCAAGGTTTTCGCCCATATTTTGCTGGTGCGGATCTGAGGCCACCTGCTAAAGGATCAGAGACCTGAGCAATATGGATTTACACCCAAGAAGTCAACAATTGACCCATCACTCTCCCACCTTCTACACTAACAGCTATCCCTAGAGAGAAAAAGGGCTTCAGTGGTTGAGACCGATTCGGTGGACAGCAGTGGCGACATAATGAGGTTATTCCCCAGAAAGGAAACTAGACACACCTAGGGCTGACAACCCTAATTCTGAAAAAAATATCTTGACTACCTCATACTGCCGTAGCCATTGAAAATTCAACTCTGTTGCGCAAATGCCCTAGGCTGAATGAGCTGCAATACTTGCTCACAAAATACACCAGTGAAAAGGACTATTTCAAGAAACTAAGTCGGGAGTGGTAGGACGAGCTACCTCACACACTCAGAGCCTGGAGAGAAGTCTTGTCAATGAAGTAACCAGCTCCTGAAGCAGCTACATCCACCCCCCTCCCCCTTGTTCCTGAAGAAGATTAGAGACGAGCTCCCTGCATCTCTAATTAAACTCCTTGTTCCTGAAGTAGCAGTTCACCCCCTCGTGTTCCTGAAGTGACCCGTTCCTGACATAGCAGCAGCCTCCTCCTTTGTTCTTGAAGTTGCAGTAATCCTCTTGTTCCTGAAGAAAACTAGGAGATGAGCTCCCTGCCTCTCTAACTATATCCCTTGTTACTGATGGGACCAGTTCCTGAAGTAGCAGCACCCTCCCACCTTGTTCCTGAAGTCGCTGTAATCCCCCTTGTTCCTGAAGAAGACTTGAGACGAACTTCCTGGTTCTATAACTAAATCCCTTGTTCCTGAAGTAGCGGCACCCTCCTCGTTCCTAAAGTTGCAGTAAGACCAGCATATATATATTTTTGTTTTGACAGTAAGCTAAATTTGTACATTTTTCGATGGAAACATTTCTCCGCTGAAGCCGGATTTCTCTATACAATGCTAGCTCGCTATCGCTCGCCAGGAAGAAATCGACACCTGGATGGGGATAAACATCTTAAAACAGTTGGCTGAATGGGGCCTAATGGATACAAGCCAGAGAAATAGAGAAAAAGAGAGAAAGATAAAAAAAAAAAAAACAGAGATCCCCTTAAAGTTCATACAACGTGACCCACGCCTGCCTGTGTGTGCGTGTGTGTGTGTGGGGGAGGGGGGGGGGGGGGTTATGAGTGTGTTTTGTGGGAGGTGTGTGTACGAGTATGTATGTGTGTCTGTGAGTGTATAAGTGTATAATTATATGTATGTAAGTGAATGTGTCTGCCATATAAGTGTTTTGTATGTTTTATGCGATGTGTGTGTGTGTGTGTGAGTGCATTATATGTGCATGTGTCTAAAGATGTATGTGTACGTGTTTGCATATGTATTTGTATACATGTGTGCGTGTATAGTATGCATGTGTACTCGCCTGTGTCCTTGGTGCGCATGTATTTCTTTATGCGCCGAGATTGGGAGATGTGCTTGACATTGTAACTGCGCAAGAGAGAAAGAGAGAGAGAGAGAGAGAGAGAGAGGGTAACGATAGCTGTGTATTTTGTTAGTTCGTATGTCGGTGACTGGTCCCCACGTGTCTATATTTAAGGGGGGATGGTTCACTTTTTGGGCGATGTTTGCATTTATTCATTATTTTTCTAGTTTCCCTAGACCTCCATCAAATTAAAAACAAACATCCATTGGATCCCCCTTCTAGATTAATTTGTACATTTTATGGTAGATAAATGTCCCGGCCGAAGGCCGGTTCTTCCAACATTACAGGCTCACTATCGTTCGCCAGGGAAAAAATGTACAGCTAAATAGCGCTAAAGGTCTAAATATTGACGAAGAAATCGGGCGAAAGGTCTTAAAATCGACTAACTAATGGGGGAAACATCTTAACATCTGAAAACTAATGGGAGCTAAACATGAGGGAGAAATTGGTCCAGAAAACCGGCCCATCCCCCCTTAAATGCGCCGTATCGTCTGTAATAGATCAATACTATGTGTGTCAGCCGTATATTTTGTTCATTCGTGTGTACATGTTGTTTCACGTGTCTGTATAATACTGTAATAATATGTACGGACTCGTGTATATGATTAACCCATGCCGTACCAGTGACGTCCTTAACCCATGCAGTACCAGTGACGTCCTTAACCCATGCAGTACCAGTGACGTCCTTAACCCATGCAGTACCAGTGACGTCCTTAACCCATGCAGTACCAGTGACGTCCTTAACCCATGCAGTACCAGTGACGTCCTTAACCCATGCAGTACCAGTGACGTCCTTAACCCATGCAGGACCAGTGACGTCCTTAACCCATGCAGTACCAGTGACGTCCTTAACCCATGCAGTACCAGTGACGTCCTTAACCCATGCCGTACCAGTGACGTCCTTAACCCATGCAGTACCAGTGACGTCCTTAACCCATGCAGTACCAGTGACGTCCTTAACCCATGCAGTACCAGTGACGTCCTTAACCCATGCAGTACCAGTGACGTCCTTAACCCATGCCGTACCAGTGACGTCCTTAACCCATGCAGTACCAGTGACGTCCTTAACCCATGCAGTACCAGTGACGTCCTTAACCCATGCAGTACCAGTGACGTCCTTAACCCATGCAGTACCAGTGACGTCCTTAACCCATGCAGTACCAGTGACGTCCTTAACCCATGCAGTACCAGTGACGTCCTTAACCCATGCAGTACCAGTGACGTCCTTAACCCATGCAGTACCAGTGACGTCCTTAACCCATGCAGTACCAGTGACGTCCTTAACCCATGCAGTACCAGTGACGTCCTTAACCCATGCAGTACCAGTGACGTCCTTAACCCATGCAGTACCAGTGACGTCCTTAACCCATGCAGTACCAGTGACGTCCTTAACCCATGCAGTACCAATGACGTCCTTAACCCATGCAGTACCAGTGACGTCCTTAACCCATGCAGTACCAGTGACGTCCTTAACCCATGCAGTACCAGTGACGTCCTTAACCCATGCAGTACCAGTGACGTCCTTAACCCATGCAGTACCAGTGACGTCCTTAACCCATGCAGTACCAGTGACGTCCTTAACCCATGCAGTACCAGTGACGTCCTTAACCCATGCAGTACCAGTGACGTCCTTAACCCATGCCGTACCAGTGACGTCCTTAACCCATGCAGTACCAGTGACGTCCTTAACCCATGCAGTACCAGTGACGTCCTTAACCCATGCAGTACCAGTGACGTCCTTAACCCATGCAGTACCAGTGACGTCCTTAACCCATGCAGTACCAGTGACTTCCTTTTCATTATAATCTGGACATTATTAGATGATTGTGTTCAGCTTAAGAAGGACGTCTACCAATGAAAAGGCTACAAACTATCTCAATCAATCCTTATAGCTACCATATGTCTCCTAAGAAACCTAAAGTCGTCTAAATGCAGCTGAAATAAAAACAAAAACACGGCACCAGTACTGTACGGGTTAAATATTACCTTTTATGTGTTGGTGCAGTCGTCTGTGAACAACAGATGGAATTGTGTGTGCGTGTATCTGTTTGTTTGTGTGTTTGGTGTGTTAGTGTATGTGTACTTACTCTAGTTGTACTTACTCTAGTTGTATTGCGGGAGTGAGCATGCTCGTTATTTCCCGCCTCCTATATGTGCAGGTGTTATATGTATCGTTGGAATGGCTGTGGATGTGTGTGTAGTCTGTATCTTTAGCCAATTGGCGACATCGGAAACGAAGGCTTAGGGTGGATCTGTATGGTACCATTCTCACTATAGACGGTACCGTCTCGCCCGAAGGCTTAGGTAGCCATCAGCTTAGGTGAACCATATGATACCCATCTCGCCTTGTACCATTTTTGCCAACCCCAGAAGGGACGTCACAACGTCGTCCACTTATTCCAGGCACCTATTTACAGCTAGGTGAACTGAGGCTAACACATGAAAGGAGACAAGCCCAATTTGTCTCCGCCCGGCCGGGGATTGAACCCCCGACCCCTCGTGTGTGAGACGAGAGCTCTACCTACTAGGCTACGGGTTGTGTGTGTATGTCTTTGGTGTGTGAGTGTGCGAGCTTGTGTGGTATACGTGTATGTTCGAAAGTACATATACATAATGGCGTCTAAGTGTCTGCATATACCAGCAAGGGGTGGAGGGTCATGTGGTAATGTGTGTGCGTGAGTGTGTATGGGTTTGGTCTGTTTGTGCAGGGTTGCCAGACGTAGGACTTATCATCACACTTGCAGCATGACTCACCAACCTTGATATACCTATTAATGTTCTGTCCAAATCATATTCACACACATACTGTATACCAGAGTATCTTCAAGGGAATACATTACAAAAACAAATATATATAATAGGCTATATATACAGTGTATATATATATATATATATATATATATATATATATATATATATATATATATATGCAAGTTTAACCCCTTCAATATTTCATAATTATATTATATAACATTGTCCTTTCCTCTCACAGAAACATTAGGCTTTCCATCATGCAGTTGGGTTTGAATATGATTAGATTCATACCCAGAATTCGAACATGGATATTTACCTCCTGGACCCCAAGCAATTTAACAAAAAAGTACACTCCTGGACCAGCCACTTGTCAATTTTATTTTTATTTTTTTTCCTGAAAACACATGGGATGGATTAGTAATGATGGAAAACAACATAAACCCGCGCACCTAGGTCATTTGGGGGTCCTGGGGGGCGGGGGAAAGTCACAATTAACATGGGGTGATGGGTAGGCAATATACTGGAAAATCGCTCCCGCGCACTACCACACGCATGTGGCTGGACGTGGGGAGTTGCCAAGTATCGGTATTGTTCCGTGGGATCTTAAAGTAGTTCCCATACAAATCTGAACCCTCTAGATGCCATAGGACAAGATAATTAAAGCGGACGCAACCGTTGCGTCGCTGGTACTGTGGGTTACATACATAGGTGACGCATAACATGCATCCCTGGAGTCGAAGGGGTTAATCGTGATCGTGTACTCAACCTTTAACTGTGTTGGTGGTGTAATGATTGTGGTGCTTATGTTCTGGGTGTGGTGTCCCGTGTTCGAATCCCGGAAGGATCATATGCTTTCATTAATGTATTCAAGTACATTGGGGTTTCTAATGGAGGATTAATGTTATGAACGCCGTCACTTGAGATCTAGAAAATATATAAGTAAAAGGAATAGTCCGAGTAAGCTATGGGTATGGCAGAGGTCGCTCAGCTCTCACTCTGATAGACCAGCCCATCACCAGACCGATTGTACACTCGGATACCGTAGTCTCTAGCCCACTCATGCTAATTTGTGGACCCCTATCTTTGTCTTTGTACAATAATAACTATCTGGACTGATTTTGGGATAGAATTAGTATGTAGTTGATATATAGAACATTATATTCATAAATTTATTTCCAGAGATATAGGCCTACTTCCATAATTAGAAATAGGTAAAGTCTACGAATATTTATGAGTGGGCTAGAGACTATGGTATCCGACTGTACAGTATATTTATGAGTGGGCTAGAGACTATGGTATCCGACTGTACAGTATATTTATGAGTGGGCTACAGACTATGGTATCCGACTGTACAGTATATTTATGAGTGGGCTACAGACTATGGTATCCGACTGTACAGTATATTTATGAGTGGGCTACAGACTATGGTATCCGACTGTACAGTATATTTATGAGTGGGCTACAGACTATGGTATCCGACTGTACAGTATATTTATGAGTGGGCTACAGACTATGGTATCCGACTGTACAGTATATTTATGAGTGGGCTAGAGACTATGGTATCCGACTGTACAGTATATTTATGAGTGGGCTAGAAACTATGGTATCCGACTGTACAGTATATTATTATGGTTTTTACACCAACCAACTTCACATCTAAACTCAATTAATGAAATCAACAAATACATTGGGCACTCCGAGGACTCGAACCCAGGATACTCACATCGAAATTCCGCGCACTACGCATTACGCTATCAAGACAGACCGGAATCACAATATCAAATTCATCATTATGCTGAAGTAGAACCGAATATCTTATTTGTTTTCCCCTTCGTTATATCGCTTTGTAAATATTTTGGCTCATAAACTTAATATCTGAACCAAATATCTGACCGTTTTCCTTCATTATAACAATTATCGTTTTGTAAATACTTTGGCTCATACTCTTAAGGGGAGACGGACCGTTTTTTTTTTTTTTTTTTATGTCAATTCATTTATTTCTTTATTTCTTTGTTTTCTCGCTAGACCCCCATCAAGTAAAAAAAAAACACCCGCTAGACCCCCCTTCATGACAAATTTGTACATTTTTCGGCTGGGTTCCTCTTAAGATTTTAGGATCGCTATCGCTCGCTAGGAAATAATCGACACCTAAATGGCACGTAAGGTTTGAAAATTGACAATGAAATGGGGCGAAAGATCTTAAAATCGACAAACTAATTGGACGAACGTCTTATAATCTCAAAACAAATGGGGCTTAACACAAAGGAGATAGTGGACCAGACAAACGACCCATCTCCCCTTAACCTCAACAGTCCATCAGCCTCACCTTAATATCTCAACCTAATATTTGACTTTCTGCTCTCCATTATATCGCTTTTTAGTAATTTGGCTCATAAATTTAATATCTGAACCGAATATCTGACTATTTTCACCTTCATTATATCGCTATTTTTAATATTTTGGCTCATCAACTTTCATCCCCATATTTAATACAAGAATCCATAGCGTAAATAATGTCAAACATTCTAATAACTTGTCACAGGCAGCTCTGCCTTTTGTCTCCCTCATCCACATAGAAGAAAAAAAATACTAAGTCGTAGGACCGATGTTTCAGAGGGACACTACACTACAAGGGATTTTAGAGCCCCACGCAACTCGGGCGTATTTGTGAGATATTTGGCTTGTATTCATTCGGCCCCATTCAGCCTACTGGTTTAAGACGTTTACCCCATCCAGGTGTCAGTATTTTCCTGGCGAGCGGTAGCGAACCAGCATATATATATATATTTGTTTTGACAGCAAGCTAAATTTGTAAATTTTTCGATAGAAAAATGTCACCGGCGAAGCCGGATTTCTCCATACAATGCTGGCTCGCTATCGCTCGCCAGGAAGAAATTGACACCTGAATGGGGATAAACGTCTTAAAACAGTTGGCTGAATGGGGCCGAATGGATACAAGCCAGAGAAAGAGAGAAAAGGAGAGAAAGATAAAAAAACAGGTGACCCCCCTTAAGCAGTCGCGTGACCATCATAGGACAGTTGCTTTGCTTTGTATTAGAGAAAGAAAGGTAAGATACGCAGTGGAACTTGAGCTAATACGAATTAAACAACCCTCGAAATAAATAGCACCTAAAAAATATGGAAATCTGTAGGGAACCATATATGACCTATTCCTAGCAGATCCTTTTCACAACCAACCCGTTTCATCCAGTTGAAATTCTATTTTCGACGTCAAGTTCTCCACCGTTCTCTAGGTAATTGTATAAATGATTAAAGTATGGTAATCCACGTCTGGTGGCAGCGGAGGGTGACACTTGAGTTTGCGGTGTCTCAAGTATTTCACAGCACAGAAGGGCAATGCACTACGTATAGTCCCTAAACCAGACCTCACGCATCAGGAAAACAAACAAACACCACACACATTCTAACGTCGCTGATTAACACACACACACACACACACACACACACATTCAGGTAGAGAGAGAAAGAGGGGGAGGGGGGAGGGTGGTTTTAGTAGACAAGCTGGCAGCCACGTGATCTCGGAGTAATATACACCCCATTACCCCTCTCTCTACTCCCCTCATTCGCCCCACTCCCTCATCCCCTTGCCCTACATCCCTCATTCTCCCACTCCCTCACCTTCCCTCTACTATGATACTTGTGTAACATTTGTACTTTTCTCAATAAAACAATCAAATCAAAAAAAAATCTACTCCCCTCATTCCCCCACTACCTCATCCCCTTGCCCTACATTTCTCTCCCTTCCTCCACTTACCTTCCACTTCCTTTAATCCCTTCTGTACCGGTGATGTCTTTCTTATTTTATTCTAGCTATATTTATACGATTTTGTGCAGCTTAACCCGTTAAGCGTGAGCTATTGGTAGTCCACATCCTACCGCCAAGCGATGATATTAAACTCGTCTAAACTCGTCATTTTACGATAAATATTGTTATTACTTATTCATATGCACCTATTTTACGTTTAATATGAAGATAATAACATGTAACAGCAATAAAACAAGTGGGAATAGTATTTGGGGGTTGAAAAAGACAAATTATTGCTGACCCTCCATTCATGAAGTGTGAGGAAAATGAGACGTATACCCTCTCTCTCCGAGGCCTGGAGGCAGACTGAGGCCTCTCTCTCCCCACGCATTCGATATGTGCAGGAGAACACTTTGGAACCGGATTGGAGAGATTGGCGCGATAAATAAACCAATAAACAAGGGAATAAGAGGAAAAATGGGTGATAATTGGAGGGGGGGGGGGAAGGGGGGGATTTTGACACATGTGGAGGAGTAATAGGGAATATGGAGGGGAATTATCTCACTTAATCACATATTCCTTTGTTTTAAATGCTACTGGGGCCTTTTAAAAAAAAATTAGGCCTTGGATCTTAAGGGATTTGTCACCTTTCACCACCAAAACCTCTTAACCCTTTCACGCATATGACGCAATGTTGAGCCTATTGGGGATACTTTAAAGCCTTTGTTACCATCAGGGGTATTTAGAAACCTTTAGTTTAGTTACTTCAACCTCTGCAGTTGTCTTTGAGTTAGCTGTGGGCAGAAAACAAATTTTGGAGAGGTAATTATAAGAGTGAGAGAACTCTATTTCTTATTGCTAATCTGGCAACCTCTGCATCATAAATGCGTGAAAGGGTTAAGAGTCTTCTCGCCGTTCTCGGGTTAAAAAGGAACTGTGGTAATAAAGAGGGTTAAATAAGATAGTTCGAAGCCTGTTAATGGCCTACAGCACGGTGGTTTGACTCAGGGACCAGAAACACGTGGTACCCGCCACAACTATTTGACAGCATCTCTGACGTGTCACACTCCTACTATAATTATCAATAATTCAGATTTCTAAGTACATCCGGAGACCTAGAGGAACAAGTGTACCTGATTATAGATTATATATTTTGTTTTCCAGGCATCCGTATAACACTAAGCCATATTGAATATACCTAACGTTTCCCCGTGTCCATTTTTCAGAAAAATTAGAATTAACAAGTCACTAAAGTCTTCTTTGACCCTGTTTCAGCAACATGGCAAACCAACGTACTTGTGGATCTTGTAGTGGCCGTTTCGGTACAACTATTTTATCAAATAACGACTCAGTTCATTGTAGATTCTGTGACCAGCGTACTGAGCTTGAGGGCAAACTCTGCAAAGCAAACCCAACTAATGATGCACTAACTCGAAGAGTCAACACTCTCGAGGAGTTTGTAACAGCTAATGTTGCAAATGAAACCTCTCCCCCAGCCGAGAGCAAAATTACTGTCTCAATCAGCAAAGATTCATCACTGCAAAATACTGATGGAGCCCCTGTCCCAACTAACTCTGCTTTGCCCCAACAGCTCCAGCAGGGTACGGACTTCCAGCCAGTCCAAAATGGTGCGAGGCAAACCAAGAATATGTCCTTCATAGCAATCATAACGACAAATAGGTACTAGATTCTTGCTGATGATACGAATGACAAGAATGAGGACACAAGGTTGGATGGTGACTTATTAATACGTGGTCAACTAGTAGAATTCTGCAGTAGGGCTCCAAATAACAGAAAACGTTTTTGTATCCCAGGTGGCAGAATCGACGACATGACGGCGGCAAAAGATTATATCGCTTCTGGTGCCACAGAAAATACCCTGTGTGAGATCCGTGCAGGTGCTAATGATGTACCGCGAAGTACTAGATCGGAGGAGCTGCTAGGAAAATAACGCAAGCTTATCCAGTAGTATAAAACAAGCAGTAATAATATTATTCTTTCAGGTGTTCTCCCTAAAATGGAAGCTGAAGATGACTTCTACAACAGGGCCTTCAGTCTCAACAGTTGTCTCTGGTCACTTTGCCTCCGGGAAGGGATTGGGTTCATGAATTTATGGGATCATTAGTACAGGCAACCTCATCTGTTTGCTAGAGACAGCCTCCCCCTAAATCCTGTGGGAGCCGCTCATCTCGGCAGGCTGCATAACGATGCGGTAAACAAACTTCGCCAAACAAACGAAGTCGGTCAGGAAAAATCGAGAGGGTCACCCTAAGTGAAAGTAAATCACCCTCATCAAAGAAGCCCCACAGAAAACAAAACCAATCAAAGTATTCTTTACAAATGCCCGTAGTATCCGAAACAAATTCTCAGACTTGGAAGAAAATGCATATACTGAAAATCACGATATTATAGGAATAACAGAATCCTGGCTCAACATCGAGAATAGAGATTTTTTAGCAGAATATTCACTGACAGCTATAATATGTTCGATTGTAGTAGAAAAGACTGAAATGGAGGTGGTGTTTTACTATACGTCAAAGAAAGTCGTAATTCTGTACTTGCCTCCATTCAGACAGTAAATCATATTGATGCAATTTATATTAATTTAAAAAATATATCACATGACAAGGTAACCTTGTGAATAATTTACCAGCCTCCAGTCCAATCATCAACTATCGATTCGGAATTGTACAACCAAATCGTAGAGATACGTAATCGTCAAAATGCGGTAATTTTTGGTGATTTCAATTTGCCAATGACTAAATGGGGCGAACCCATAATCTCACACACAGGACAAGATTTCTATACAAATTTACTGGAAAGTTCATTATATTGTGGTAGGTGATCAAGTTATTGATCACCGCTCAATAACCTTCAACATTTACATCAATAACGTCAAAGCAAATGAAAGCCCGGAGAAAGTACAAACATTTCAGAAAGGCTGACTTTCAGAAGCTGAAAAACATCCTCAATTCTACCAATTGGAATTTCATAAACCAGCAAATAGATATAGAGAAAATTTGGGAAACATTCTCAAGCATATATAATAATGCTGTAAAAGCTTGCATACCAGTCCAAAACCGACGTTCAAATCGAAATAATAAACCTAAATGGTGGAACAAGGAAATCAAACGCTATCTAGCACCAAAGAAACTCGCCCATGAAGCATTCTACCGGACCAAATGTCAAACTCATAGGGAAAATGTCACCAATCTTCGTCGTAAAAAAAAAAAAATAATAATAATAATAATAAACCCGAGCAAAGAAAGGTGTGAACAACCTATTGCGAATTTAAGCAAGTGAAATCCAAAAGAGTTTTATAGCTATTTCAGATGTCAAAAAGTAGTTACCTCGACAATTGGCGCCTGCTAGTTGACAAAAAAGGGGAACAAATTGATGATATAACTCAAATGAGCAACACTGCAAATAACTTTTTTGCATCGGTGCTTACTGAGGAAGACATTAACACTGTTCCTCATATTCCGTAAGTTCAAATTAACAACTGTAATGCCCTATGCAACATTTAAATTACAACCAAAGACCACACCGATGGAATGTCAAAACTAAAATCCAATAAATCCCCTGAACCTGACAAAATTTCGCCAAAAGTCTTTCAGGAAGTAAAATAAGAAATCTCAAAACCACTAACCCTTCTATTTAACAAATCATTACAAAACAAAAAGTCCCCAAAAATGGAAATTAGCTAACGCAACTCCCACTTGTTAAAAGGAAATAAAGCCCTGACTGGCAATTATCACCCATTAAGCCTCACCTCAATTATATGCAAGCTGCTCGAAACAATAGTCCGAAATGAAAGTGTATGCCATTTAGAAAATAACAACCTTATAAAGAACTCGCAACATGGTTTCCGAAGTAAGCGCTTATGTTTGACAAACCTCCTTGACTTTTTCCACGTTATCTTAAATGTATATGATGAAGATAAAGCAGTTGACATCATCTACCTTGAATTTCAAAAAGCTGAATGTGGGACCTTGGGAAGCATCCTTTTGGTCTTGGGAAGCACTGAGGTTGGGACCTTGGGAAGCACCGTTAGTTGTATCTTGCATCAGGCCTTGAAAAGTTCTTATGAAGATCTTGGGAAGCACCTCTGAAGAGATTAGGTCTTGGAAAGCCCCTTTATCTCTACCTAGGGAAGCTTCAAGAAAATCAGGGGTTGTGAAGGGACAACAGGGACCACTCTTGTCAGGTGGTGTGGGGTAGACTTGGGCCGTTTTGACCCGGAAGTTGGTGGCTCCTTTGAAGTATTTACCTGGGGTCCCCAGTGCCATCACCGAGGGCGGGTCGTGACGTCATGTGGGGCGGGGCTTCTAGTCGCTCTGATGGTGGTGGGTAAACAATCCTTTTCTTCAATATAGGTGACTTCTCTTTCGTTGTTGTTGTTCTTGGCCGCTCTCTCGGGATTAGTTTTGGCTTCCTGGTGTCTGCTGTGGGGCTAGTTGTTGTTGGTGGTGGTGGTGGTGGTTTGTATCTTGTCTCCGGTGTGGTGGTCATCGGTTTGGTTATAACAGAAGATGGTAGTTTCCTGAGGTAGATTGTCCTGCTTTCAACTTGGACTGGGGGAATGATGTGGGAGGCTATCCGTGGTGTCGTAGGTGCTGTTGATGGTATTACAGGTGTCCTTCCTTGGGATGCAGGCTTAGCAAGTATGTGTAATTAGGGCTAACCTGACACCCCAATGTGTGAAACAGAAAGAGATCTAACCAGCACCTAAGGGCCTGGGAGAGAAAGAGGAATCCAGGTAATTCCGTGAAACTTCCCTCATCCAAGGCAGTAGTACTTCCCTAGGCTAGGTTGTCTACCCCTACTACTAACTAATAATAATATAATAAGCATATATAACTATATAATTTCGAAATATTCATACCAACGTATAAGTATTTATGCATAAAACAATATGTGTGCGTGTGGTGTGTGTACGGTATGTAGGTATGTATACAGTATACAGTATGTGTGTGTGTGTAAGTATTTATGCTTCTGCTCCTGCACTTTAGAAGAATGATGAACAAATTAATTAATTTTTCAGTGCCTGCAATCTGAATCTCGCAATTAACCTCATTCCCTTTGCTTCAGTATAAAAGACAAAGGATGTTTTCTACACTCTTTCCGTCATTGTCAACAGAAAAATAGAGGCAAATAGTGTTATGTTCACGTGTTTAAATTAAGCACACACATACGCACACACACATACACAGATACATATATGCATACATACAGATATACATACAGTATATATAGATAGATAGATAGATAGATATTAAGTATATCTCACAAATACACATGAGCTACTAAATGTTTATGTACTCCCAGCCAGACTCGAACCTCCGACAATCAGAACGAGTGTCCAAGCTTCAATTCACTACACCACGGCGAGATAAAGGGAATTTAACCTTTTCCTATTTATATTAAGGAGAAGGGAAATCCTACTTGGAGAATGTATTTCAATTCATGCACAAGTCGCAGGATACCATACAGGGAGGTTTTAAAGTTTCCCCGCGCAACTCAACTTGGGTTATATAGAAAATTCATTTAATTCTCGCCCAGCCAAAGACGAGAGTCATTAACCCTTAACTGGTGGCACGCAACATAAGTCGAGTGAAAGAAATTTGGACTATGTGGCGGCTCACAACATAAGTCGTGTGCCATTTTCAGCACGTAATGTTGCTGAGAGAGAGAGACAAGTGGTGGCAGGAGAGTAGCGAGCGTATGACTGCTCCAGACCACCGCGGTGGACCAACTGACATGAATCCCACCCTCCTCCACCCTCTCACACTCGCTACACAGTGAATTGTTTAGGGAAAGTACCGAATTACATGGTTTTTGCACTCGTGTTGCGCGATTGTTGCAAGAAAACTAACGGTCGTACAAGGATCGTTGGGGTGTCATTGGAAAGCTCTGTTTATGCCCTTTCAGCGATAGATACTTGTTTTACGCTCTGGGTCTTATTTAGGCATGAAAATTATCACGTAAACAACCCTATTTTGGGTAAAAACACCCCGCTGGTGGCTACATATTATTTACCGCCTAGGCCGCTCGTTAGGTGTTAATATAAAGTATATCTCGCAAATTCACACAAACTACATCTTCTGATTGAAGGAATCAAGTACCTCATGTTCGTCGTACAACTTCTTTGGATGATATTTCCTCTCCTGTTATTGCTTACATTACGTCATTTTGCTGTATCTAACAATTAATGTAATGTCTTAGCCAATGTGTGGGTATAAGTAAACAATCAATCAATCAATTATTTATTTTATTATTATTGTTATCAGAAATACTACAATTATTATGTTGTATTGTACCTTCTCATATCAAAACCCCATTCACATTTTGTTCTCTATTCCCCGCTCTTCCCTCACTCTCAAGACTTTAAATTATACATGGAAATTGCTCCCACTCACCGCATTTTCTTTCCCGCTAACCACACGCCTTTGCTCACTCTTGGGGGTTATAAAAATATGCGAGTGCAGTGTATTTGCATTTGTGTGGATTTCTGTCTTATTTTAGCTTGACAGCGATATATTTTGTTATCACTTTATTATGTATTGGCACTCCCTCTCTCTCTCTCTCTCTCTGTAAATATATCTCAGACCTAAAGCAAATTCACCTACAGTTTACGACATTGTTCTACAGTGTGGGGTTTTTTTCTCTCAATTGTTATTTCCACAGTGATTTTGATAAGTTCTTTTGTCTAGCTTATTTATTGTGCCGTTCCTGTTTTGGTTTGTTAATTTGCAAGTTTTACATTATACTTTCTAACTTTTGGTTCATACCTTTAATGTGATTTAATAGCCACGAAGGTGTACATTTGTAACTTGCTATAATAAATGGCAATATGTATACTGTGTCATTTGTCGGAGGGAGTGAAGGGTAAAGAGAGAGCCTTCAACCATTCCCTCATGTAGCTCTAACCTCTCACGTCATTAAAGTTTTCGAACGAGTCCTGCGAAGAAAAATTTCAACATTCATGGAGACAAATGAACTACACAACACCGGTCAACATGGGTTCAGAGCGGGAAGATCATGTCTCTCACAACTTTTGGAACACTATGACAAAATTATTAAAGCGCTAGAAGAAAAGAAAAACGTGGATGTCATATACACCGATTTTGCTAAGGCATTTGATAAATGTGACCATGGTATAATAGCCCACAAACTGAAAGCAAAAGGTATAACTGGGAAAATCGGACGGTGGATATACAATTTCCTCGTAAACCGAAAACAATCAGTAGCAGTAAACCAAGTCACATCTGAGCCTTCGGATGTCAAAAGCTCAGTGCCCCAAGGAACAGTGCTAGCGCCCCTTCTGTTCCTCATACTAATTTGCGACATAGATACCAACACCAGACACAGTACGGTGTCGTCTTTTGCTGATGACACAAAATTAAGCAAGATAGTAAACACACAAGAAGACACGGGCCGACTGCAGGAAGACATGAATGTAGTGTTCCAGTGGACCAGGGAAAACAACATGCAATTCAATGAGGAAAAATTCCAATTAATACGGTACGGAGATAATAATGGTGTTAAAGAAATTACAAATGACTTAACAGAATCTAACCACATAATAGAACGGAAAGACAGTGTGAAAGACCTTGGGGTATTAATGTCTGAAAATATGGGTTTCAAAGTACATAACCAGGTCAAAGTGGCGGCTGCGAAACGTCTAACGGGTTGGATTCTGCGTACTTTTAAAACACGCGGTGAAGTACCTATGATAACGCTCTTCAAATCTCTAGTGCTACCGCGGCTTGAATATTGTAGTGTATTAACATCCCCATACAAGGCAGGTGAAATAAATGACGTAGAGAGTGTACAAAGAAATTTCACTTCGCATATAAGTTCGATAAAACAGCTACACTATTGGGAGCGTTTAAGAGCACTGAATCTGTACTCACTGGAACGTAGAAGAGAACGTTACCTAATAATATACACGTGGAAAATCGCAGAGGGTTTAGTACCAAACCTACATACTCCGATAGTCATGAAATTCAGTGATAGGAGAGGCTGGGAATGCGAAATCCCCCGGATGAATAACAGGGCTGCTATGGGCTCTCTGCGAGAGGGCTGGTTATCACACAGAGGCCCACGTCTCTTCAACAAACTCCCATGGCGAGTAAGAGACATGAGGGACGTCTCGTTAGACAGCTTCAAGAGAGCCCTGGATGTCGAACTGCAAAAGGTGCCAGACGAGCCCATCCTCGCAAGGGAGCGAGCTGTCGCTTCAAACAGTCTACTGCACCAAATCACCACCCAAAACTAGGGGCGTCGCGCTCCTTGGTGCCGCTAGAAGAGTGGCGAACACATCATAAGGGTATCATGGTGCTATGTCTATTACACCTATTTCCTAATAACGTAACCCGGCCTGCAAGGGCTGGGAATTCAGTGCAACTAAGTAAGCTGGTTAATTCTCTCTCTCTCTCTCTCTCTCTCTCTCTCTCTCTCGTTGGAATGGTGGGTGGGGAGAGAGCCTTCTAGTTTCCTATTTTTACCTTCCACTTTGTGTCTTATCCCGTGTTAGAATTAAGTCCAGACTGCCTAGTAGGGACCGCAAGATTTGTGCAGTCTGCTTATCATGTAACTGTATGGAAGTTGTAACTATCTCTTTCTCAGCGCCAATGTTGTCACAAGGCTCAGCAGACGCTGTGCCAGACGTACGATTACCCTATATTGAGCGCGTCTTCTCTCTTTCTTTGGTTGTTTTACATTTAAGGGGAGGTTTTTAGTTTGTTTCCTACTCCTCCAGTAATCTTAAAATTTCACCCCCTTGACCCCCTTTCAAGATAAATGTGTACATTTTTCGGTAGAAAAATGTGCCGGCCGAAGGCCGGTTACTCTTAAATTACAGGCTCGCTATCGCTCGCCAGGATAAAATCGACACCTAAATGGCACAAAAGGTCTTAAAATTGACAGAATGGGGCGAAAATTCTAACAATCACCAAACTAATGGGGCAAACGTCTTAACATCTCAAAAGCAATGGGGCTAGCCATGAGGGAGAAATGGGCCAAGAAAAAAGTCCCTCAAGTGGAAATCTCCCCTTAAACCCGTTGCATGGTACAGTCACACATAATAGTTTGGGGACCTATTATGTATAATTGTATCCAGTTGTACAGTATATATATATATATATATATAGATTATTATATAATTTTAGTGTTATTAATGTTATAAATAGACTGAGGTATTAGGACCGGTTGAGAGCTCTTGATGGGTTACCGTTGGAAGCGCGTATATTACGAGGTCAATTCATTGGAGATTTTATATTCATTAATAGGTTTGACAATGTGGATTATAGTAAAATGTTTAGCCTCAATAAAACAAGAAACCATGGCTTGAAATTATAATGTAAAACGTTCAGCACTGGTAATTGTGGAATCTTTTTCACATAGAAGAATTATTATGTTCTAGGCTACCTGGAACAAATTGCCCTTATTATTTGTACATTTTTCTTCAGTATACCAGTTCATGAAGAGAGTAGATGTAAACTGCACACTCTGCAATGAGTGTAGTGCACCACAGTGACTACACAATCTCCCTCTTTCCGCTTCGAGTATCTCCCCGGAATGTACCGCAAGGTCTTTGAGATACTAACCATTCTTTGTAACTTTCTCTCTCCAGTTCATTGCCCTTGCACCTTCGTATAGGCCTACGTCCCTCGGTAGGCCTAATGGAACACGAACACACTCACTGACGCTGACACACAGACACACACACTGACACACATTCCTCCAATCAATGTTGCACCGCTACTAACTATTTCTTGAATACGTAACTTGAACTTTATACGTAATCCTTTCTTTCTTTAATATTTTTGTTAATAGCTTAGTTTACATAATTATATTTTAATATATTAACCCTTTGAGTAGTACCAGCGACGTGTGGTATATTATATTCCAACTATATTTTCTACCGAAAAATGTACAAATCTATCTTGAAGGGGGGCTAGGGGGTGTTTTTCTAAGCTTGATGGAGGTCTAGGGAGGAAACTAAAAACAATATATGAATAAATGAATTAATAGACCAAACAAACAACCACTGTCCCCTTGAATGAGAGAGAGAGAGAGAGAGAGAGAGAGAATACAAAAAAAGAGAGAGAGAGAATGTGTATGTGAGAGTGAAAGTGAGATAGTAGTTCGTTTAGGTGGTGGAGTATTCATGGCTGACTCAGCCAGCCTCCCTCACCACCACCATATACTGTACTGTCTCTATCTTTATACTTGTTGCTTTTTAAAGAGAGAGAGAGAGAGGGAGAGAGTGTGTATGTGAGAGAGAGAGAGTGAAAGTGAGATAGTAGTAAGGTCTTGGGGTTCGTTTAGGTCAGGGGTTCCCAAAGTGGTCGATATCGACCATCCAAGGGGTCAATGAATCGCCAGGGGTCGAAAGGGGGTCGATAAATGGCTAGGGGGTCTATGAATGGCTAGGTGTGGAACGTTTCAAAAGATGTAGACCTATCTCTATGTGAAAAGCTGAAAAGGTGTAAGAATGCTCTGTTCTATTTGGCAGACCTATATTCAAAGTTTAATGAGGTACAGAAACGTCTGCAGGGTAAAGATGTTACCATTATTCAGGACAGGACAATTCTACTGGGCTTCCAAGGCAAACTAGGCTGGTTTAAAGCGTCAATGGCACAGAGATTTTCAGTACTTTTCGAACTTACAACAGTCGGCAGAAAGTGAAAGCATTTCAGATGGTGACATAGAAACATACGCACACCTGGACAAATTGATTGAAGACTTTAAATTTCGCTTTGAAGACTGGAGGAAATGCAAGTGCCTGAATGAATTCTTACACCATTTGACTTGGAAATACAAAATGAAGACATTAACTCTACTAATACTAATATTAAGGTACTACTATAATTCCACATATTTATTGTATCATAATATGCATGTAATAAGTTTCTTTTTTCACAACATATTATATTATTCTTATTTTTAAATGTTTGGGGGTCGATGAATAATTTGAAACTTCACTAAGGGGTCAATGAGCTGAAGAGTTTGGGAATCCCTGGTTTAGGTGGTGGTGGAGCCTCCCTCACCACCACCACCATATACAGTACTGTACTGTCTTTATCTTTATACTTGTTTCTTTAAGGGAGCCCACCTCGCTTTTGTTTTCCTCTTTCTCTCCCTCTCTCTCTTTGGCTTGTATCCATTTGACCCCATGCAGCCTACTGTTTTAAGACGTTTACCCCCATCCAGGTGTCAATATTTTCATGGCGAGCGGTAGCGAGCCAGCATATATATATTTTTGTTTTGACAGCAAGCTAAATTTGTACATTTTTCGATAGAAAAATTTCTCCGGCGAAGCCGGGTTTCTTCATACAATGCTGGCGAGCGATATATCGACATCTGGATGAGGATAAACGTCTTAAAACAGTTGGCTGAATGGGGCCGAATGGATACAAGCCAGGGAAAGAGAGAAAAGGAGAGAAAGATAAAAAAAAAAAACGATGACCCTCCTTAATCTCCATCGCTGCCTTTATTTTGACTCCCTTCTTCAGTTATAAATCCATCTGTCTTAGCTCTAAATTACCATAGTCTCTCTTAGGCTATACTATTTGTGTTCATGTTTTCGAATTTCTTTTCAATCCCTGCTTGCAATTAACCACTTGCAAGTTTCAGACTATGAGGAATTTGGAACTGTAGATATCGATAGTTAATAGAAATACAATAATGATGTAGGTTTCTGATGGCTAAAAGGTATAGTTTAATTGGGTTTTATGTATTTATAGATGTAGTAAAACCATAGTATAGCTGGTAAATCTGCTCCTTATCGATGTCTACAGCTCCAACTTCCTTATAGAACGAAACTCTCAAGTAGTCAAATTTACTGTTCCTGATTCCAGATGCTCCTGAAACTCTGCTATTCACTCTATTTAGTCATATTTTCTTTCCCCTAATTATATCGCAGCATATGCTTTATTGTGTCTTACCTGACCACATACCGTAGCTATTTTAGAAATGTGCCTGTCTGGAGTTACTATGTTTTGCTTATTTGGTCTTATAGCAGCTAATATAGAAACCTTTCCTATCATAGTACTGTATTCACTATAATGAGGCCAGATATCTTGACTACCAACCTCTAATAAACCTGAAATAACAAAGAAATCGAGCTGACATTTCTACCATTTGGGAAGAGTCAACCAGGAAATATGTGTGAACATTACAGCCCATTTGCCCTAGCCCTTATTTAAGGGGACCGGGGGACCGACCCGCTTTTTTTTATCTCCTTTTCTCTCTTTCTCTGGCTTGTATCCATTCGGTCCCATTCAGCCTACTGTTTTAAGACGTTTACCCCCATCCAGGTGTCAATATTTTCCTGGTGAGCGGTAGCGAGCCAGCATATATATATTTTTGTTTTGACAGCAAGCTAAATTTGTAAATTTTTCGATAGAAAAATTTCTCCGGCGAAGCCGGATTTCTCCATACAATGCTGGCTCGCTTTCGCTCTCCAGGAAGAAATCGACACCTGTATGGGGATAAACGTCTTAAAACACTTGGCTGAATGGGGCCGAATGGATACAAGCCAGAGAAAGAGAGAAACGGAGAGAAAGAGAAAAAAGCAGGTTAATACGTATAATTTCGCCTATATATCGCATATATTGCGTATGTGCGCCTTATTTCTTGCTATATGATATGCAAATGGGTGCCCTATATACGTACATGTACATTATATATCATGAAAGTGCTCACAATACGTTATATAAGCCATAATATGGCCAACCCACCCTCCCCTCCCCTTGGTTTTACCCCCTGTACGCCAGAATATACGCGCGGGTAAATCTCGCCGCTCGATGTTTTTCTCGCCGCGCGATGCCGGTCGCGCCACATTTTTCAACTATGGGACGTCCCCCCACCCCCCACACATTATTTTGTGATAAATATATATATGGCCGGGTGCGCACGAACATTTCCTACACGCTGATGTAGTTTTCGTCGCGATTTGGAATAGTCGCCCAAATGGTCATATGCTCGCCCAGGGGCATGGTGTCCAATATAGGGGGCTCGCCATTCCCGGGTTAAAGGAGATACGGGAATCACTGAGAGGGCACTGGCTGTAGTTTTGGCAAGGTAGATCCACAACGACACGAGGATCCTACTCGGGGCCAAACAACTTCTGGTACAGCTGCTTTCTCTTCCGGATTCGCTTCTTCTCCTTTTGGTCAGCTCGGCAGACACTCACTCAGAACTCGGGGGCAGAACACCTTCCTCTGGATCTGGAACTCTTAATATATTTGCCCGGAGTAGTGGGTAAGTTGGTTGTATCGACTCGACTCGAATACTATCTACCTCTTGTTGTCTTTTAGGGGAAGAAGGGGTAGACAATATTTGTTGTCATTGGGTGTTTCTGCTCAGGCTGGAATTGTTCTTCAGAGATTCCCGAAGGGTCTACACGAGCAACAATTTGAACTTGGTCTTTCCCGGAATCTTCACTTTCACGATCCCCTTTAGGTGCCAATCGTGGTCGCTTAGATTTCAAGTACTTCCCAGAGTTCGGGAGGTTCTTTAGATTGTATTCTACTACAATCTGTTCGAGCCCTTTAGATGTTCTCGACAGCAGGTCTCCTTTAGGATACAACCCAGATTGTGTAGGATGACAAGCCTCTGATCCTATCTTTGGATTGTATTCTACTACAATCTATTCGAGCCATTTAGGTGTTCTCGACAACAGGTCTCCATTAGGATACAACCCAGATTGTGTAGGATGACAAGCCTCAGATCCTTTTATCCTTTCTACCTTGGGATAACCTTTACAGGTTTCAAATATAGTCTTCAAGCCAGCAGGCTGATTGCTTGCCTTTGGTCTGGCCAGCTCAGGTAGTGTCTCTTCCGGCTGCTTGGTCACACTGGATGTGACTTGGGGCAACAAGGGACGTGGTTGGAGATGTTGCCTTCTGCAGGAGTAGGAGAGGCAGCAGGGGCAGCAGTTACCTTTTTGGGCAGCCCTTGTAGTTGTGATGTTGTAGAACTGCGTGGGGCGTCTTGGGCTGATGTGGCTGTGTAGATATTGGTGTTAGCAGCTTCCTGGTTTTGCCCACTTTTGAGGGGCTCCTCTCGGGGCAAAGTTGAAGGTGTTGGAGATGATTTGGAGGTGCCGGAGGTAGCTTCCCGGATTCCTGCTGTATTGGCCTTACTTGGTTTGCATGGGCTTGGTGGAGGGAGGTGTGCATGATTTGCAAGGCTTGCAATTGTTGTTGAGGTAATCGGCGTTGGTGTGCGCACGTATTCGGGGCTTTTGTCCTTTTTCTTTGATCTTCGGGTTTGTTCTGGGGCTGCTTGTGTATCTCGTAAGCTGGAGGTAAATGGTGCTGACAATGGTGTACGTTTGCAGGTTCTGGGTGTTGCAGGAGATGTGCAATCGGCGTTGGACTGGTCACACGTGTTGGAATTTGCTGGGGTTTATAATTGTTTGCCCTGCTATGGAATCCTGGGTGCTTTTCTGTGATGCGTAGTGCCGGTACATTTTCTACGGTGCCCGAATAGATGGGGGTCTTCGGTATATCTCTGACTTGTCCGATGTGGTGATTTGGGACTTGTCTAATAGAGCCAATCCGTTGTATCATTTGATGGCTAGACGTGGTGGTAATTTGGTCAACCGGCATCTAATTTTGGATAGAATTGTGTTCTGGAAGTATATATAATATATTCTGTATGACTAAATATATGCAGGGATTGCTTACAGTGCGTACATGATTGCTCTAGATATCCGGGACTGTCTGAATCCATTTCCTCCAAGCTATTGACATCAAAAATTGCTTCTTTCAGGTGCCATTTAATAACACCTTTATTTCGAAGATTGTAGATTCCATTGTCTAGTTCCATGGTACGTTCTCCATACATAATGATGAGGGGAATTTTACAAGTTAGCATCCTAACCACATGGCCTTGATTGAGAAGCTGCTAATATGGATTTCGCGTTTACATGTCAGTTTTTACGAGAACTTCCATATTTGTGATGGGGTTCTGCCATCTAATTCCCAAAATTCTCCTCGGAAGCTCATTCGTGCATTCATAAGTTTCTGAATGCAGTTACAGGACAATGTGTACATTTCTGTTGAGTATAACTATGCTATTAATATCTAATGATAATGTAAGACAGGTTGGGAGAGAGGTATTCTGATCAGGATTCGAACTCACTCAATCCAGGTATATTTGGGAGAGTCGGGCACCATAACCACTCGGCCATGAGCGGATATAAGGACTATGCTTTCGAACACGTGAGTTTTTTAGACTTCAACCATGACTATTTTTACTACTACCCCCCCCCCCCCTCCCTTGCCAACTCGGCTAATTGATACGGACGATTGAAATCGTATTACTTAGCTGAGTTGGCGGGAGGGGGGTTGTTGTTGTTGTTGTTGTTGTTGTTGTTGTTGTTCCCCAAGCTGCCTGGCCGAACAGCCCCAAGGCCCCGACCAATTCCAAGGCCATAACCGAGTGCCCCCACAGAACCCTCCCCGCCGACCACAATAAAGCCTGGGTGACCGAAGCCACTCCATGGCGGAGGGCTGAGGAGGGTGCGGAAACGCCCGGGAAACCAAAGCCCCACCCAGGGCCCTGTGCCCCTCAGCAATTATGAAGAGAAAGTTGAGGGGCAAGGGGGGGGGGGGTAGATAGTTATGGTTGAAGTATAAAATACTACTCACCACGTGTTCGAAGACATAGATACGTATTCCCACCTCTATTCTGTCTAAGTCTTTAACCCAAGAGTGAACCGGTTTTCCCAGTCATTTTTCCACTCAACAAGTAAACTCTGAAATAGCCTCCCTCAATCTATATTTCCCTCATCCTGCGAATTAAACTCCTTAAAGTTTGTGTGTCCAGACATTTTTACTCTAAGGTACAGTCACGAGCATACTGTAAATGATGCGACATCAACCAGATAATGTCAACTCCTTCATCACGAGAGGTTCATACTAAACTGAATAAAATCGTCTGACGGTAGCTAGAATGAAATAAAGAAATCATTGTGAGTTTGAATACAAAGTTTAGCAATACCTTTGGAGACGAAGGGGCGAACATTATTTGGTTGGTGTCACAGTAATTATGCTCGTGACTGTACCTTGAATTTGGTTCTCTGTTAGTCTTTCAATTTAGAAGGGGAGGGACTCGTTACAAGCAGTTTTGCCTTTTGTACCCTTATACATAGAAAAAAGAGCCATGTCATTCACTATTGAGCTAAGATTATCAACATTTCCTGGATGCCCTCTACACCATGTGCAACTGAGTAATATCTGCATATCAAAGCTCAGTAATGAACTCATTCATGGTTTTAGTCTTTGCTTTCACCTGTATAAAGCCTGGTTCACACATAGCCGAGTCGGTGCGCGAGTCCAACACGAGTCACACTCGTCGATTATCGCCGTCGCTGGAGGCCGAGTCGGCCGCGAGTAGCAATTGCTCCCGAGTCAAGGAGAGTGTAACACGAGTTAACTCGAGTCAATACGAGTCAACACGTGTCCATGCAAGAGTCTGTATGAGTAACTGAGAATCAAAACGAGTGTAACACGAACCAAACACGAGTGTCCAAAATTTGAAAAATAATGGCCACATTCCAGAGCATGCAAACAAAGAGTATGGACGAGTCTAACACGAGTCAACGCGAGTCAACACGAGTCAACGCGAGTGTTACACGGATCAACATGTGTGTTACATACGTGTTATTGCGTGTAGAAACGTGTTGATTCGTTTTGATTCGCCAACGTCGAAATGATGACGAAAAGCGACGAATCACCAAAGAGTGTTACACGGGTTTAAACGAGTCAACATGAGTTAACACGAATAATGAAGAGTTATTCAGAGTTTAGCACGAGTTAACACGTATGTACACGAGTCTACACGTATGTAGGCCACAATCGTGGGTACTCGCCACGTGGCCCAAAAAATTCATGCATGCATGACATTTTTGGACCCCGTGGCGAGTACCTACGAGTGTGTCGAGTAAACAAAGAGTATACACGAGTCTAACACGAGTGTTGAGGAGTCTCGACGAGTCATTGCCGAATAGCAAAATTTCAGCACTCGTGTTGGACTCGCGCACCGACTCGGCTATGTGTGAACCACCCTTTAGTTTGAACAATTTTCCTTTGTGACGAATGTTGATGTAAATTCCTTTACTGGCTTTCATATGCAGTTTATTCAGTTAAATATATCTTCAATCTCTGTGTAATTACACTAAATATGTGAAAACCTAATTGGACTACTCACTCCAATACCTCTCCCTTTAGTAGTTTAACCTTTAAAAGGTGAGCTGTGTGTAGTGAACACCCTACTACTGGCCGGCCATATTAGGCTTCATTCCCTCTTAAAATAGTAATTTTACGATAAATATCGTTATTTCTTATTCATATGCACCTATTTTACGTTTAATATGAAGATAGTAACATGTAACAGCAATAAAACAAGTGGGAATAGTGTTTAGAGGGTCAAAATCGTGAATTATTGCCGACCGTTCATTCATAAAATGTGAGCCAGACGCGACGTACACCCTCTCTCTCCCAAGCCTAGAAGCAGACTGAGTCTCTCTCTCTCATTCTCTCACACAACATGCACTCGGTAGGCACATGACCATGCCTTAGAACCTGATTGGAGATGTTGGCACGGTAAATAAACCGATAAACAAGGGAATAGGAGGAAAAAAGGTGATAATTGAAAGGTGGGTGGGGGGGAAGGATGGGGCTTTGTCACATGTGGAGGAGTGATAGGAGGTATGGAGGGGAATTCTCACTTAAACACCTATTCTTTTGTTTTAAGTGCTACTGGGGCCTTTTAAAAGTTTTTTTTTAGGCCTTACCTCTTAAGAGGATCGTCGCCTTTGCCACCAAAACCTCTTAAGAGTGTTCTCGCTGTTCCCGGGTTAAGACACCCATACATACAGTAGATTACGCAGTCCTCACTCCTCCACATCTAATAACGAGGGCTGGTTTCTTATATATATATATATATTGTTGGGAAATCGCCAAAGTCGAGGAAAAAGCCCCGGGCGGAGCAACCGCAGCAACAGGTGACCAGGTCTTATGTCTGTACGAATTAACGAACCCCCCCATGCCCCTGATCCAACTTGAAGACCCCCAACACCAGCGAAAGGGGTGAAATTTCTCCCACCACCACGTACCCCCATTGGCCGAGCCAAGGCAGTCAAGCGCATGACGTCACACTAGAGGAGCCCCCGGATTGGCCAAAGCGCGCATCCGGGCAACCCTTTTATTGGCCAGCCAGAGCAGGTGAAAAATGCAGATGAGAAGGAATCATGCATGGAAGGTAGAAGAATTAAGAAGTAAATCAAAATCTGACCTGAGAGTCCCTCTGATTGGCATGAGACGAAATAAGCCATCTGCACCCAGGCCTTATAAGGACCCCCCTGCAGCTACCACAGTCAGTCCAGTCCACTGTTCCTGGTGACCATGACCTCTTCCTCCCTCTTCTCCCCCCAACTTTCCCTTCAGCTCCCCCTGCTGTAGCTACTGGCAATAAAGAAGCACAAAGAGGCGCAATAAAGAAAGAGAGAAATGTATTTGACCAAAGAGAAGAACAAATGACAAAACCTCAGTCAAGCCTTCCACTGCCTTTGCTATAGCTACCCCCTGCCCTCCATAACCTAGAACTAATAGAGCTTCACAACCTAATCCAGCGGCACACCTCAAACACACCCGACAGCTACTTCGAGGAGCTGACCATACACTGGGAGACGGAGTTACCATGAGTGTTAAAGAAAGTACTGAGGCGCGAGACATGAGATCCCCTGCCCAACCCCTCAACGCCCTGATGAAGGCACCGATGGAGGTGCAGCGACGACGAGGTGATAGGGAAACTAGACAAATTGGCTTGAACCACCAGCTCCTTCACACCTTTTGAAAGTTGCATTAGGCGACTATGGGGCCATTAGACGTCCAGTTAGAGTACTTGCAGCAGTACTGGTAGGGACTATTATGGCCTTGGGGGCGCTCCAAGGACCTTGATTAATTGCCTGTAAACTTGTTCACTTAACTTCGAGGTTAGCTCCCAAGTTATACCACATCAACTTATTAGTTAAATGACTCTAAGAAGTCATGCCGAGTTTAGCTCTTAGCAGGTAGAGCCCTCGATCATGGTCAACAGTGACGAGATTGACAACCCTCTAATCTTCCCCCCACCCATGACCCTCCCCCCTGCTTCCCTGACACCCTCCCCATGCTCCACCAAGATTACCTACTTTTATCGAGACATATCCTAATGAATAAACAACCAGAAAGAGTGCAGGATGACGTACAACCCCTCAACCCTTTTCAAGTGGGTAATGGGGTCACAATATTGAATGACTCTCTGCTAGCAAAGACTAAGTTGGCAGCCACATATGTTGGCCCCTACTCAGCGTTAGCCACCCCGAGTAACTACCATACCAAATATTGGTGGATGTCCCTGGTAAAGGCCCTGTCACTTATCATGCTAGCCACACCCGGTCCTACCTTGCACCTGTAGAAGATTATCCTGCTGCCTCTGCGGCGCCAGCCCGAAGTCATAATACCTACCCCCTCTTCCCAGATCCCCCTTCCCTGCCTTGATTGACCAATTCTGTGCCCTAAATGACCGCCTGCTTCGCCTACAGATATCAACTCTCAATTCTAACCTTAGAGACACACTCACCTCTCCAACCCCTCCAACTTCAGCCATGGACACCCTTAATGAATTAGTCTCCCAGAACATCCCAGTCTTCGCAGCCACCTTCACCTACAAGGCTGGTCAGGAGATCGCATCCACCATTGTCCATAGTTCCCTCCAGCTGAAACCCCTGTTCGCCGCTCATCCCAATGACAAGATAATGATGATGGAATCTAGTCTGGGCAACAAAGGATATCAACTCCTGATGAGACACCTGAGAAACTTCGCCCTGGAGAGATGGATGAACCTCCTGCGCCGCCACGACAGGACGATACAGATGTGGTTCCGAGAATGGGACCAAGTTTTTGACGAGGGTGATGTTAGACAGTTCCACAAACCGTCCACACAACCTAGAAAGGGGTCAACAAGGCACATGCTCCCTGACCTCATGTCCATGAGGATACCCAAACCTCTCACAGTCGCCTCCCTCCAGAAGGCGCAGCACATGCCTGCTTCCACCAACCCTTGTAGATGACTATGATCATGATTCCCTTTCTTCAACTGGAGTCACCTGGAAGAGGGTGGAGCATCAACATTTTCCCCGGCCTCCCATTGGTTGAGCCAAGGCACTGCAGAAGATGCTGGAAAAGATTCCTAACCCTCTTATTGGCCAATACGCTCACCCAGCCTCTATAAAGTTACCAGAAGGGTATGAATGGTATTGCTGTGGAGTGTATTGAGAAGGGTGGAGATGTGATAATAGATTAGCTGGTGAGACTATTCAATGTTTGCTTTGTTGTGTCAATGGTACCACTAGACTGGAGGAGTGTATGTATTGTGCCGTTGTACAAGGGGAAGGGAGACAGGCAGGAGTGTTCAAGTTATAGAGGTATTAGTTATCAGTTGTTGGAAAGCTATATGGCAGGGTATTGATAGAGAAGATAATAATGGGTACAGAAGGTGCAATAGGAGAAGAGCAGTGCAGTTTTAGGAGGGGAAAAGGGTGTGTGAATAAGATTTTTGCAGTAAGATAGCTAGGCTATGGGAGAAGTATTTAGAGAAGAATAAGGAGATATTTTGGGCTTTTATGGATTTTGAAAAAGCATATGATCGTGTGGATCGAGAAGCAATGTGGAAGGTGCTAAGGATTTATGAAATTGGAGGACATTTGTTAAGAGCAGTCAAGAGATTTTATGAAGAGAGCAGAGTGTGTGTTAGATTAGGAAATAATAAGTTGAGTGAATGGTTTGAGGTAAATGTAGGTCTGCAACAGGATTGTGTAATGTCACCGTGGCTGTTTAATGTATACAGTATATGGATGGTGTGGTGAGAGCGGTGAAAATGAGAACTATGGGTAGAGGATTGAGTTTAGTGGGAAAGATTGGTAGAGATTGGGAGTTAAACCAGTCTGTTTGCTGATGACAGCATTGATGGTGGATTCTGAGGAGAAACTGCAAGTAGTCAAAGAGTTTGGTGTGGTATGTGGGAGTAGGAAGCTGAGGGTAAACGTAAATATAAGTAAAGTGATGGTGTGAAACAGAGGTTCTCGTAAGGTGAATCTAGATGTGTGGCTGGATGCGGAAATACTGGAACAAGTGGAGTGTTTTAATATCTAGGAGGAATGATAAGCAGGAGGTCGCAGGTATGGAATAGGAAGTAAAACCGAGGGTATGTGAAGGAAGGAAAGTTTACGGAGCAATGGGAAGTATGTGGAAGATGAGAAATCTTGGAATGAAAGTGCAATGTATCAAGGGGTAGTTATACCAACAGTGTTGTATGGAGCTGAGACATGGGCTCTGAAGGCAAAGGAGAGAAGAAAGCTGGATGTGATGGAGATGAACTGGTTGAGGAGTATGTGATGAGTGACTCATAGAGACAGATTAAGAATGGAGAGATACTTAGGAGAGTGGGACAGCAGGAACGTATGTCGGCCAGAGTGGACAGAAGGGTGATATGCTGGTATGGACATGTTGAGCGAATGGAAGATGAAAGGCTTACAAAGAGCATAAGTGAGTCAGATACAAAGGGAGGTAGAGGGGTAGGAAGACCTCCATTGAGATGGTGATAATGTGTATGATAATGTAAAAGTGTTGGAAGATAGAGAAATTACTGTAGATCAGGCAAGAGAAGTGGTAATAAATAGGAATGAATGGAGAATACTTGTGAATAGATGAGTGATAACGCTGTCATTTGGGAGAGGGGGTCGGGTGCCAGTTGGACTAGATAATAGTCAGTCAGGCACCTGGCCCTGGGAGCCGGTATATATGAAGGGTCATGCCTGGATGCGAGGTGGGCGGGCTTGTGGTGGTAAGGTTTCCCTGCGTGTCTGCCTGCTGAGACGGGAACCTCTCCGGGAGGTCTGGGACCTGGGAATCTTCTGCTTGGGACCCCAAATGGGCCTAGGTCTCTGGGTCTTCTCCTGGGCGACCTACAGTATATGTGGGTGAATTTGAATTTTGTTTTGTGTGTGTGTGTTTTTTTTGTTTCGTTCGTTCGTTCCTGTTCGGGTTCTGTCTCGAGTCGGCCACCCCCAACTATGGGGTATGTGCCTGAGTATATACATACATAACGTTAGCATGGAGTGCATGAGCTCACTGTCTTTCCTGTTATTTAACGATATCATATCCTAATGTTGGTGATCAATGCATAGAGAACAACCACTCTGGCCCCTTTGAGATCTGTGCCCCATAAAATGTTCTTACCTCTCGCTTAACCCCTTCTGTACCGGTGACGTCTTTTATATTTTATTCCGGCTACGACTAATCGATTTTATTCAATTTAGGAAGGATCTCGGTAAGATTAGGAGTAGTGGGCGTACCACTACCAACATACAGCATAACTCATCTATAAAACATTAACCTAACCTAGTACTACATGAATACTAGGTTAGGTTAGGTTAGGTTGTTTGGTTAGGTTAATGTTTTATAGATGAGTTATGCTGTATGTTGGTAGTGGTACGCCCACTACTCCTAATCTTACCAGGATCTCTAGCAAGTATAAGGTTTCGAACTATCTCAATCAACCCTTTTAACTACCACAGATCCTTCCTAAGCTGCATGAAATTGTCTAAATATAGCTCGAACAAAATACAATAGACGTCACTGGTACAGAAAGGGTGAAGCGTTAGGCTATTCATAGTGCAGTTACGTCCAGTACATGATTAGATTGATATCCAGTATTCGATAAATGGATAGTAATCGTGGCCATGTGCTGTGCCTTTAACTATCTTGTTGGTGTAATGGTTAGAGCGTGTAAATTCTGTATGTGGTGTCCTAGTTTCGAATCCAGGGAGAATCACATATTTTCATTAATTTAATTTGGATGGTTATTAGTGATAAGAACGATGATAAAAATATAATGACGCATGTCAGCGCCTGCTGACAGGATTCATCGATTCATCCATGGTCACACCTTCGGGGATCAAGGACTATAGCAAAAAATAAATAATTAACGAAGAGTATTAACATTTGTATTTATGATTTATTAATTATCAATTGCTAATCATTGATAGATGTTCCATATATTTGTCCTTATTCACCTTAAATTAACCGTTCTGATACCGCGTTATCCAATATCTTCCCACGCCTCCCTCCCTATCAACATTAACATCTTTTCATCACGCTGTCTCGCTCGCCCAGTGGAGCCCTTATAACACACAGCTGTCACTCTTATAACGATTTTACCTTGGCTCATTCAGAAACACGTGACGTGACACGTGAACACGTATACTGCAATCGCTTTGTCTCTGAGGGAGAAAAGTGTGTTTGTCCACATACATTTAACCTTGTGATTTTTGTGTTAATCACTTTACCTGGGCGCTCTTTTTATATGTTGCATTGTGTTTGCAAATGTTTGCCTTATCTGTTGGTGCCGTACAAGAGTTTTCCTTCTCACGCTGCCAGCTGGGTCCGACTCTACCGCCCGATCGGAGTCCCGGTGCATTTAAGATTTACCAGTTAGTTTCTCCTCGCTTGGATAAGGGGGTGTAATGCGCCCCTCTTTACAGTTGCATAAGTGACAGGTTGTGCTGGGGATTAGGGCATCCATTATTTCGTAGACAATGGATATATGATATCCCTGCCCTTCTTCACAACGACGAGTGTATGTGGGTACATAACAGCATCGATTTATGCAATAACAAAACTGAAATTGGTACGAAATGTTGATTTGGGCAACACCACTATCCCTATAAGATGTGAAGATGAGAATCGTGAAATAATGGAAATGTTGAATAGCCTATGTCAACCTTCCTGAGGTTACCGAAACATAATAGAAAGTGGTGCTAGAAAACCAACACTGAAGTCACATTTTAGTGTTCAGGAAGTGACTGAAATCAGAGCATGAAAAGACCGCCTGAAAAAGCACTGAACTGTGACATTTCTGCCGATAGGCCGGAAAAAGTGGGCTTGCCGCTTGACACGTGACAAGGCTGTGTTCTATAAAAGGAATATATACATAGCCTACTAGTGTATAGCCTAGAGAGAATACGAAACATTACCTTGCGAAATAAAATAGTCGGTGCTGAAAAATGCAACAGGCCTATGGAAAATAACAGAAATAGGCCTATTGTCGAGTAGGCCTAGAAGTGAGATTAAAATTTAAGCCTACCTGGGGAATTTCTAATAGGCCTAGGCCTATACTTAATCCAACTAAGCTTATATAAAAAAAAGGGCTATCAGGTGTAAGAACTCGAGGATCGGCCCCTCTTTAGCCTAACCCCAGTTTGTAAAAAAACCCAAGCCCAAGTGCTCCCCCCAGTTTTCTCCCTAGTCTGAATTCCCCCTTCCTCCTCAGTGCCCCTGCCCAAGGTGCCCCTGGGTTCCTCCAAGATGGGTGTGGGGGTACAGGAAGTGGTGGAGATGTACACCACCACCCTGGGTGAAGCTGATACTGTCCCCTCTAAGGTAAGACTAACTGTCAAAAACAGGATATTTATATACTTGTTTACGGTGATAAGAACACGGAAATCTGCAGAGCGCATAACGGCCCACACGAGGCAGATCCCTTTCACACCCAACCAATATCATTGATATGACTATCCAAATTAGCCTACATTTGAAACTTTCCACCAATTCTGAGCTGATTAAAGTACCGGTACCTGGCAAATCCAGGCAAAAGGCTTGTATAAAATTGTTTCTTCCATAAGTAGGCTATTTAGGTCTCGGTCTTTCTCATCTAGGCTAAATAAATATATCGCTTTTATTTTTCAACCCTCGTCTTCATCCTTTCTGTGTGCAAGATCTGAATGCATCGCTTTTGTTTTTTTGTTTTTTTTACATGAAAGAACGGGAAAAAGAAAACAATTCTCATGACAAAATAATTCATTCACCTAGGCCAAAATCAGTTGGCCTAAATCACGACTGTATTTCGATATATCGTTAGCGAGCCTAACCTATCACTACTTATAATAATGCTAGGCCTAGGCTATTGCAGAAAATAACAATAATTTGTTGGGATATAAATTGATTCTACTTTTAAAAGGCAACATAATTATGGCTCCCTGGGTGCCATGGCCACAGCCGCTATGCCTTGACATTACCTCTAATCACGATTCTATTTTGGTAGATTTTTACTTAGCCTAATGTTATTGTATTTACTAACCTAACCTTATCTAATACAATAAAATTAAGTAAAAATATATCGAAATTCAGTTGTGATTTAACTTATTTTGGTTCAAATGATAGGCATATGGGCTGCCTTAACCTGTCACAATTGCATGGGGAAGAATATCACACTACACCTGCACCAAGAGGAGAGTTTATATATGCTTATTAGGCCTATACCGGTACTGTATATGATGGCCTCGAACTCCATAGCTAGCTTCCTGAAATTTAATTGATGCGGGGTTCTTTCATTCGGTTAATGTAGGTTATAAGTGTGTGTGTGTGTGTCAATGCGGTAAAGATTCACGTGAGGCTTTGGGGATCTGATGAAAGTCGAGTTGGATCTAGGAAGAGTGAGAGGAATTAGGCTACTAATTATTATGTTCTATCCAACAACCAACTCTACTCCTAAAATCGATTAATGAAATATTACAAACACATGTGGCAGTCCGTGGATTCGAACCCAGGACGCTCACACCGAAAATCAACACCTTATGCATTGCGCCACGAAGACAGTTAATGAAGAGAAAGATAATGGTTGTGTGTGTATGTGTGTGCGGTTAACCTAAATGATACTCGAGGGCAAGAGTTAGCCAATAGCCTAGTTAGGGGAAGAAAGTAATTGAATAGCCTGCATCTACCGGTATATCATTATATGGTACAATATATTCAATTGCACGTACTGTACGGTACCATACCGTAGTCCAAATATACAGTACCGTACTTACTGGTACTGTACCATAGAGGTGAGCAGTGTTACGAAAGTCAGAATGACGATTAGGCCTACCGGTAGTCTAACCATGTACACATTTGTGGAGATAAAAAAGGATAATTTAATCTAATTCTATCCTTTCATGTTTAGGCTAACCCGAGAAGTGCGATAGAACTCAAGGAAGTGTGTGTATAGCGAATACGATAGGCCTCACGGTCACGGAAGCAAGACCATGAAAAAAAAAATAACACTTTGGCTGCGGGCATATTTACGCCTATTTCCGCCATATTAGGGCTCATTCAGGCACTCCTGATTGATTAGACAAGTGTCTGAATGAAATTAAATTTATTCAGCCAAAAACTAGAAGAAATTGGCTTCAAAATAATACCAAAATGAGCTTCGTAGCTAGCGGGCCCGCAGTGCTACCATAGACATTTGCTAAAATGAACAATTATCACTAATGTCGCGCTACATTTGCCCTTGGCAGCGCTGTATATATCACGAGATTCTGACTCTGTGGGGGAAGGACGTGTGGCCTGTCGCGCTCCCTCTTACTCTATTCTACAGGCTTTAAGAGGCTTTAAAAGCCTGTAAATTGCCATGGCGTTCCCGAACGCCAGAAATAGGCAACAGTTTACTGAAGTTAATGGTATATCTTCTACCTTTGAACAAATAAAAACAGGTGTTCCCCAGGGATCTACCCTGGGACCTCTTCTGTTCTTGCTGTACATTAATGATCTTGTACATTCATCTAATGTCTTGAAATGTATTTTATTTGCTGACGATACCAAGGTATTTTACTCGGGAAGCGATCTTCAGTCCTTAGCTAATACCATAAATAGAGAATTATAACATGTTTACAATTGGTTATTAGCTAACAAGTTATCACTCAATGTAAGTAAAACACACTTCATGATTTTTGCTGGTAAGAAATCAATAAATAATGCGGTAAATATTAGGATAGGTGACTCCACTATTGAAAGAGTGTTTAAAACAAAAAAAGATAATATTCAAGGACACTACATCTGCCTTATTAGAAACAATGTATTAGGGAAAGTAGGCACCAACAGATTCGCCATATTTTTCTCCATATAGTCCGCATGGAGGATTTTCGTTATTGACAAATTGAAAAAATATCCTTTTCACAGAAAAATACACCAAAAATCTGTCAAAGATGTCTAATAGCGGGGGTTTGGGGGCGGAAGCCCCCACCCATAATACTAGGATAAGTTAGGTAAGGTTGTTAGGTTAGGCTAATGTCCTTTCAAAGGGGTATAGGCTAGTAAACACTAGGATAGCTTATACCCGGTCAGAGGTAAGAAGAAGAAGAGTCCTGATGTAGTCTCCTTGAATGCTACCCAAAAAATTTGGGAGTGCACATTGACAAATCAATTGGAAACCTCAAATTCAGTATAGGATATTCACGGTAAGCTTTCAAAATCAATGGGAATGATTAATAAAATAAAACATAACTTAACAAAAGAAACACTTATAATATTGTATTACAGTCTGTTATATCCTTATCTTCAATACTGCAATGTAACCTGGGGCAGTTTACAAACGTCTATTCTCCAACCAATAGTATAAATTCAGAAGAAAATAGTTATTAGCTAATGCACATTACTGTGACTATACTGATCCACTCTTTAGAGACCTTGGTAGGCCTATTCTTAAAGTTAGGGATATTTACAAAATTGAATCGGTAAAATTTGTGTATGACCAACTCCATTGTAATTCAGTGATTATATATGAAACTGCATCAAATGTTCACAATCGTAATCATTATTAACACCACCTAAACTCAAACTGAATTAGATAAAAGGTTTATCTCATACTCAGGATGTCTGAACTGGAATAGATTACCTGAAGATATAAAGTCAGCCACTAACAAAACTACTTTCAAAATCAAAACTAAGAAACTAATACTTATTGATTATTAATCCGATAAAAACTTGTGTAGGCTATAAATAATGCATGCCGGTACCTAAAATACCATAACACTAATATTATATTTTTAGCCATGCCATTTACCTTGTTATATTGATTGATGTTTTCCTAGAGCCCGTCAAAAATGACTTCATTTAATGGGCTCGGTCTTGTACATATTATATTATTAAATTTATAATTGTAACCTGATTTTGGCTAATATAAACTTTGACTTTGAACGTCTCCCGTCGGCAATGGGTTAACAACGCCCCAGGTGCTCTCAAAACAAAGGAATATGTCATTAGATGAGATCATTCTTCTTTAGTACTTTCTACCACTCATCCATATGTTTATCACCCCCCTCCCCCCACTCTCACCCCTCGCTTGGCTCGCTTCCCTCTACATTATTATTTTTTATTTTTTTTGTGTAGGCTATGTAAAATAATCAAGCGATGGTTTGGGCGCGCATCGTGTTGTGTTTGTATATATAGATAATTATACTGTATATTCTGTTGATCTGTTCACTGTCAGTGGGCAAAGAGGATAGTCGTACTTGTACCGGTACTATTTCATTGTGGTTATCAGTTGATTATATTCGGTTTAGAAAAGGGTATTAGCAAGCAAAAAGAAATCAAATATTCGCCACCTTCCTGAAAGGGTTAAATATCAACAAATCCTATGTAGGCTGTTATGAAGAGCATATTTTGGTCTAACGGTACTTTTACGGGAGGTCACCGGGTTTTTGTTTTTTTTATCTTTCTCTCCTTTTCTCTTTCTCTGGCTGGTATCCATTCGGCACCATTCAGCCAATTGTTTTAAGACTTTTATCCTTATCTAGGTGTCGATTTCTTCCTGGCGAGCGATAGCGAGCCAGCATTGTATGGAGAAATCCGGCTTCGCCAGAGACATTTTTCTGTCGAAAAATTTACAAATTTAGCTTACTGTCAAAAACAAATGTATATATGCTGGCTCGCTACCGCTCGCCAGGAAAATATTTACATCTGGATGGGGGTAAACGTCTTAAAACAGTAGACTGAATAGGGCCGAATGGATACAAGCCAAAGAGAACCCGGCTGAACTTGGTTCCCTGTTTCTTATTCCTTATTCGGAAAATTTAAACTCTGGGCTATATCTTCTTAAAACATCAACAATTGTTGCTATATTGTCTATATGCTTATAGCGGCAGAGATGAGATACATGGCATATAGAAGCTATATGTATAGGCTTTCCGTTGCACCTATTATCAACTTGCAACGAACCTAAGAACCGCCTCTAATAGAACCGAAACAGTAAAAAAATGGCATTTCCTCAGTTAAAACATCAACAATTGTTGCTATATTGTCTATATGCTTATAGCGGCAGAGATGAGATACATGCCATATGGAAGCTATATGTAAAGGCTTTCCATTGAACCTATTATCAACTTGAAACGAACCTAAGAACCGCCTCAAATAGAACCGAAACTGTAAAAAAATGGCATTTCCTCAAATTTCGTGAACATCGGTTCATAACTTTTCCTGTTTAATGTAGTGATTTCACATGCTACTAAGTGGATATTTTGTATCTCATTTGCTTTAAAATCTTAGAATTTGTAATTCCGGATCTACTGAATAATATGAGGAATCCTATATATTCGAAAGTAACTTCTATCACCAAAATTGTTTAATTACATTCTCCCATTTAAATTATAACTTCAGCTTTACAAATGTTCGTTGTGCATTAATTATAATTTATTGTTATGTATTCATTCTTGGAATTCAATTATATTTAACCTTAACTAAGATATTGTTTTCATAACTTGGTAACAATTGACGCTTGCTGTTCGCATTTTTGTGTCGTGAATAAGTGCAATGCTATCTCTCTTTATAATCGTGCGAGATGGTGATCAGTAACTTGTTAGATAATACCAAAAACCTAACAATCAGGGAACGCACTTTGCCACATAACTGCATGCATATCGAAAGTAGCGAGGACGCAAGACATATTTTGGGAACAAGTCAGTGAGTCATAGATAGCACCAAATGAAATGTTCGTATTATTGAGGTCAAGTACCGTACCGGGTAATGTGAAATGAAGATTTAAATTGAGTCGGATCAGCAATTTTAGCGGAAGATGTATATGAGTCAGAATCATATTGAATGGGCTATTGGGAGGGGTGGAACTTGGAAAACATAGCGCAGGTGCCCTCAGAAGGAATAGGCTACCAGTACCAATGCCAAGTTGATGATTTGGGCAGTGAAACATGGTAAAGATTTAAGCAGACAATATCAGTATAATGTTAGCAAAGCGAGGAGACAATTACTATAGGTCTATGTAGGTGACAGGCACAGCTTTTAACATTAAAGGTGGTGGAGCTGGAAGAACGTAGGCCGAAGATGAGGTTGAAAATTATGGTTGGGGTGGAACAACAAGTAGATATAGTGGAGTCGAAATCGTATTGAAGGGGTTTCGAAGGTGATGAATTGGACCGGTGAGAACATAAACGATGAAGGTTGAAGGTAGTGCAGAGTAGAAAATTAGAATACCGGTACCCCCGAGTAGTGAAAGTTAGTGAAGATTGTTACAGGCTATATGAACGTGGTTTAAGTTTAGAGAAAAGAGAACGAGTTTGTGTAGGTGGTAAACACGATTTTTAGCATTAAAGGTGATGGAACTGGAAGAATATAGGTTAAAGTGAGGGTGGCAGGAGATGATAAGTTAATGCAAAGTTGAATTTGTGGTTGAGCCATACCATTACTTTTAGCGGTGTGTCTATCCTCTCCAAGTGAAAATAAAAATGAGGTACCGGTAGCTACTATAGCTACAAGGCAATAATATCAGGATTTTCACCTCTACACATATATTTTAGCATATCGTACAGTAGTCCCTATCTTCATTTTATTCTAGCTAAGATAAAACTGTTTTATGACGTTTAGGAAGGACCTGTGTTTGATAAAATGTTACGGTACCGGTACCATAATTGAGTGTTTAATAAAAAGGACAGGCCCTATCACATGGAAATATATGTGCCCAGCTCAATTACAGTTGACCTAAGAATAGCTTCATACACCCAGCTCTGAAAAAATTGAGTACGGTAATTAACCATACACGGAGCGTTTTGGAGATTTGATTAAGCGAATAATGGGTGGAGATTTAAGGGGCTTTTACATATTCACAAGTGGAATCCCGAATAGCGACGAGTCGGTACTCGTGGCGGACTTGGCATACAGTATAGTCGGGAAGGGTAGTAGCGAGGTCAGCTAGGCTGTGGTAAGGTCGCGCACACTCGTGCAGTTGGTGGAAAATGTTCAACATGTTCAAAATTTGGGACTTTTATCGTATCGGCCAAAAAAGGTGTAACAATTAGTATCTCGTACTTGGCTAGGTTGGTATTCATTGGTAGCGTTTAGGTGCTATTAGTAAATAGCCTACTAATAGCGGATTATTGGGAGGTCGTAGATACTCTGTGTGTTTCGCTACTACCGTATACAGTCAGGGTGTGAAACCGGGACAATTTTGTTTTAAACGTAAAGGGATATGGGCCTATGGGGTATTATTCGGGCTATATATTTTATTAATTTTAGTAGGCTATCTCCGTTTTCTCTCTAGACCTACATCAAACTTTAAGAAACAACCCCCTAGACCCCCTTTCAAGATAAATTTGTACATTTTTCAGTAAAAATTTCCTGGCCGAAGGTCGGTTCGTCCTAAAATTACAGGCTCACTTTCGCTCGCCAGGAAAAATTATTGACACCTAAATGGCACGAAAGGTCTTCATATTGACAAAAATGGGGCAACTGCCCGTATCCATCGGTACCTAGCACCACGACTTTTAAACACTGCGCTGAGACCTTGACAACACTTCTCAGCTTATATCCAAGCTCCCACAGGCTAGGAGAGTCTGTATTCCTCCATCTTTTGAGGTGGAAGGGTGTTCTCTCTCGGAGTCGACTCTGAAGCCATTTTGGCCACATTGCTTGGTACTGGAGGGTACATTTATGGTAGTACCCTCTGGTACAGTAGGGGTTAAGGGGGGTGACCTGCTTTTTGTTGTCTCCTTTTCTCTCTTTCTCTGGCTTGTATCCATTCGACCCCATTCAGCCTATTGTTTTAAGACATAGCCTATTCCCATCTAGGTGTCGGTTTCTTCCTAGCGAGCCAACATTGTATGAAGAAATCCGGCTTCGCCGGAGAAATTTTTCTATCGAAAAATGTACAAATTTAGCCTGCTGTCAAAATTTGTTATTTAAATTTGCTGGTTCGGTACCGCTCGCCAGGAAAAAAATCGACACTTGGATGGGGATAAACGTCTTAAAACAGTAGGCTGAATGGGGCCGAATGGATACAATCCAGAGAGAGAAAAAAAAAACGAGGTGGGCACTCTTAATCCAGCCATAGCTTATTTTGACAGGAATGTTGGCAATAAAGGTACCGTATCTATATAATATTTGCGATTGTCTGTCTGTCTGTCTGTTCTTCATAGGCGGCCGCAGTTTTTATGCTAGAGCGTTCATACTTGGTATGCATAGTAAGGGGGTTCCTAGGCAGGTTTTAGTAAAAAAATAGAATTCCCCAGGGTGAAAGGGACGGAGAAAATGGGCGCGTTAAAAAAAAATGGCCGTTTGGAGCAGAAGGAGGCCTCCGATCGAAAAGGTGTATGGCACGAAAGTTGTTCGCAGCCCCCCAAAATGGGGGTACGGATGAGGTCAGATCCAAAATCGGAGGTCATTTAGCGGCCGAAATCGAGGTCGCCGTTTAATGAGGCACAGGGAAGTCGAGGCCGGTGATTATGGTAGTAGTAGTATTGTGATGATGATGGTGATTATGGTAGTAGTAGTGGTGGTAGTAGTGATGGTGATTATGGTGATTACCCGGGCAACGCCGGGTACCCCTGCTAGTCTATATAATATTTTCGATTGTCTGTGTGTCTGTTCTTTATGCATGGCCACATTGTTTAAGCTAGAACGTTCATACTTGGTATGCATAGTAAGGGGGTCCCTAGGCAGGTTTTTAGTGAAAAAATAGAATTCCCCAGGGTGAAAGGGACGGAGAAAATGGGCGCGAAATAGGAAAAATGGCCGTTTGGGGCAGAAGGAGGCCTCCAATCGAAAAGGTGTATGGACCGAAGGTTGTTCTCAGACCCCCAAAATGGTGGTACGGATGAGGTCAGATCTAAAATCGGAGGTCATTTAGCGGCCGAAATCGAGGTCGCCGTTTAATGAGGCACAGGGAGGTCGAGGCCGGTGATTATGGTAGTGATTGTGGTAGTAGTGATTGATGATGGTGATTATGGTAGTAGTAGTGGTGGTAGTAGTGATGGTGATTATGGTGATTACCCGGGCAACGCCGGGTACCCCTGCTAGTCCGATCTATAGTCTGGATTTGTATAGCCTAGATACATTAAAGTTAAATAGATAAATCGAAGGACAGGTAGATAAATACGCATTATATTAAAACATGGACAGATATGTACAGGCAATTCGTTTAATCCGTTTAGTCTCATAAAGTGTAGTTATGCTATTGTATATATTTTTTTTTTTTCAGATTGCTGTAGGAAACCGTATGAACTTACAGATTTCTTAATTCATCCGTTTTCCATTTTATATATTGCAAATATATTTTATAAATTAACTTTTAAGCTTGAATAAGCCTAAATAATATTCGTAGACTGCGGATTAAACGCGTTGACTGTACATTACTGTATATAAAATGACACCGGTACATCGATAAGCCTGCATTGATACTATTGTAAACAAAACAAAAGGAGGGAAAACAAACAGAAGATAGCAAAATATTAAAGACGAAAATAAAGAGATGGGTGGCAAGGAAAACGAGAGAGAGAGAGAGAGAGGGGGAGGGGATTAGGTGCGGTGAAACTTGAGGAATATAATTTTGGGTTGACAGGGAACGTGGGAGGAACATGAGAGATAATGTGTGTTGATGGTGGAGAGTATGTAGTGTTGGAGTGTGTGTTGATGGTGGTGG
This sequence comes from Paralithodes platypus, assembly GCA_032716605.1. Classification (NCBI taxonomy): domain Eukaryota; kingdom Metazoa; phylum Arthropoda; class Malacostraca; order Decapoda; family Lithodidae; genus Paralithodes; species Paralithodes platypus. Next base: position 17,429,572 of record CM064575.1, read on the forward strand.
AGTAGGAGGTGGTGAAGTGTGTGTTGATGGTGGAGAGTATATAGTGTTGGAGCAGGTGGTGAAGTGTGTATTGATGGTGGAGAGTATATAGTGCTGGAGGATGTGTTGTGGTGGTGAAGTGTGTGTATTGATGGTGGAGAGTATATAGTGCTGGAGAATGTGTTGTGGTGGTGGAGTAGAAGGTGGTGAAGTGTATGTGTTGATGGAGAGTATATAGTGTTGGAGCATGTGTTGTTGTGGTGGAGTAGGTGGTGAAGTGTATGTGTTGATGGTGGAGAGTATATAATGCTGGAGGATGTATTGTGGTGGTGGAGTATGAGGTGGTGAAGTGTATGTGTTGATGGTGGAGAGTATAATTATAGTGCTGGAGCATGTGTTGTGGTGGTGGAGTAGGAGGTGAAGTGCGTGTTGATGGTGGAGAGTATTATAGTGTTGGAGCATGTGTTGTGGTGGAGTAGGTGAAGTGTGTGTTGGTGGTGGAGAGTACCGTACCGTATATAGTGCTGGATGATGTGTTGTGGTGGAGTAGGAGGTCTATACTAGGAGGCAAGACCAGACCAGATGGCTGGAGTAAAATAGGAAAGAAGAGTACCGGTAGGCTAATTGGACATAGGAAGAACAAGCTGAGAAGTGAGAAGTACAATAGAAGACTGAAAGTTCTCGGGCTCAACCAAGTTGCTTCAGGAGGCCTACACAGCGGCTGACATATATATACGTATTGGTATTACCGGCTGAGTTGGTTACACCAACCTGCTTGTTGCCAGACGCTTCAAAGAGGTTCTAAGCTTGCCACTCATACTCAGATCAGTGTACTCTGTGCATTGGTTGAGGGAGGATATTTGTATAATGATGTAGGCTGTTTTAGAGGTTGAAAATCAACAAAAACAGAGCCACTTCTCCATGTAATTGTGACAGCTAGCCTATATACCAGGTATGAATATGAGTTTCATTTCATCTATATTTCAACATCCCATCCTGTCTTATAAAGAAAAATTGTAATAGAATACCGTACCGTAACTTTAGGCCTACATAATCATCCAGGTATCGCAAGTGGGAATGAAGGAAAACAAACAAAATTGCTCGCAAGTGAAAGTGCGGGGCCGGCTACTCGACAACGAAAAACATGAAGTATTGGTCGATTTTCCTGGGTGGTGTGGAGAGGTAGGGAAGGGGTGGTGACTGTAATAGGGAGAGCTCTACCTAATCTTTTCATTGGAGCTCCTTCCAATTTGCTCAGAGCTACAGAAATGGCGGTAGAGTGATGTAGGAGAACAGAATTAGCGGGAATATGACCGATTGGGTGGTGTCTTACCTATAGAAGACCTACACCAAAAGGGTTAACTACGGATCCCAGATTCTTGTGGTGGAGAAGGTTGATGGTGCAGGATGAGGAGGAACGTGCTTGTAGTCAAACTCTGTGTGTCCAAGCATTTTGGCTCGAACATTCCTTGATTTTGGCCCTGTCACTCTTTCAATTCTGGGGGAGGCACTCGTCACAGACAGTTTTACCCTTTGTCTCCCTCATCCACATAGAAAACAAAATAGAATGTATAAGTCAATGAGGAAAAAGAGGAGGCTAGGTTTATTAATAGTGGAGTTAGTGGTGGTGGAAGTAGAGGAAGTGGGTGTAATGTAGCTTCCCTAGCACGAATATGATGGAACGCTCAGGCTGTCTGCGTTAAATTATTTTTTATTTGTTTTATATATATATATATTCCAACTACTCCCTCTCGGGCATAGGCTGAGAGCCTGCACATCCAACCGCTCAACACGGTGAAGCCCGTGAGGTCTTGTTCCAGTCTAGGGAATGGGACATGTGAAGCACTAGAGTTCAACTCCTGGCTCGAAGCAGCCCCATCTCTGAAGCTGCTTCGCCTTCGCGCTTCACTGTCTCACCACCTAGACTCGGACCCTCACTCTCAGAACGCCACCTATTGAGCAATTAACTCACTAGGCATCGCCCCCCCTGTAGCATATTTTGAATATGGGAATATTCATACAGTGCTATTTAATCGGGGAACAATGAGGGTATTTTTTTGGCGTTTCGGTGGGCTTTGTGGTAATGCACTGATACTAGGTACAGCACAAATGCCATCCCAATAATATCTTCCCTTGATAAATCGGGATTTGAACCCGGGACCATTGGATTACCAGACCAGTGGCAAGACCACTCCACCACACCTATCTTGTTTTCATTTCTTTCTTTCAAGTTTCAACCACATTTTCTTCCTTTTTCGTGTTTATATTTTTGTCCTCATAATTTTGTCTGTAGTAGTGCACCATAGTCGATTTTGTTTCAGCTGATGGTAAATTGAATCCCTTTGCAACTGATTTATCGATACGGTACCGGTACCGTACTTAATGGAATAATATGAATATACTATTTCTCAGCTTCGTATTAATGCCAAGTTTAAATAATTAACTACATATTTTGCAACAATGTACGTAATACCTGAGTAACCAAAACAATACGGTAACATGGCAATTTCAGCTTGAAAACAAAAAAAATAAAAAAATAAAAATAAATTGATTTAGTAATGGTGATATAATTATGTGGAGGATTAATGGTGGAAAAGTGTTATGGTATTAAGTGGTGGTGATGGTGTTGGGTGTATTAAGTGGTGGTGATGGTGTTGGGTGTATTAAGTGGTGGTGATGGTGTTGGGTGTATTAAGTGGTGGTGATGGTGTTGGGTGTATTAAGTGGTGGTGATGGTGTTGGGTGTATTAAGTGGGTGGTTGATGGTGTTGGGGTGTATTAAGAGGTGGTGATGGTGTTGGGTGTATTAAGTGGTGGTGATGGTGTTGGGTGTATTAAGTGGTGGTGATGGTGTTGGGTGTATTAAGTGGTGGTGATGGTGTTGGGTGTATTAAGTGGTGGTGATGGTGTTGGGTGTATTAAGTGGTGGTGATGGTGTTGGGTGTATTAAGTGGTGGTGATGGTGTTGGGTGGTGGTGGTGGTGGAGATAGTGTTGGTGGTGATGGAGGTGAATGAAGGGGGTGTGGTGGTGATGGTGGAGATAGTGTTGGTGGTGATGGAGGTGGAGGAAGGGGGTGTGGTGGTGATGGAGGAAGGGGTGTGGTGGTGGTGATGGTGGAGATAGTGTTGGTGGTGATGGAGGTGGAGGAAGGGGGTGTGGTGATGGAGGTGGAGGAAGGGGGTGTGGTGGTAGTGATGGAGGTGGAGGAAGGGGGTGTGGTGGTGGAGATAGTGTTGGTGATGATGGAGGTGGAGGAAATAGATGTGGTGGTGAAGGAAGGGGGTGTGGTGGTGATGGTGGAGATAGTGTTGGTGGTGATGGAGGTGGAGGAAAGGGGTGTGGTGGTGTTGGTAGTGATGGAGGTGGAGGAAGGGGATGTAATGTAGCCACTCCAACACGGATGTGGCGTCTCACTCAGGTTGTCGACATTTACTGTACGGTACCGGTACCTTGGTTCTTGTTTCTTCCTTCTTCGTTCCCCCTCCCTTATTCTTTCCCCTTGTCTTCATTCTCCTCCTCTTTCTTCCTGAATTCTTTGTTCTTTATATACAGTATATACCGGTACCGATATATATATATATATATATATATATATATATATATATATATATATATATATATATATATATATATATATATATATATATATATAAAAAAATATATATATATATATATATATATATATATATACCGTATATACCCGGTATATATATATATATTTGTTTTTTTGTTTTTTTGTTTTTTATCCAACCACTTCTCTTCCATTCAACATTTGTCTCCCTTTTATACGATGAACCGGTACCGTCCCCATATACCTGGTAATATTTTACCCATCGCCAAGAGAAGGGGAAGGCATCAAGAGCCAAAGTCACCCCAGGTTTGGCAGAACCTGAACAAGAAGGTCGTTAAACTGTGTCTCTCAAAGGCTCAAGACCATCCAGGCAGAAAGCTTCAGTAACACTGGACCCAGGCTCTTCAACTGTCTCCCTAGACCAGTTAAGAGACATGACTGGGTGCAGTACAGAAGCGTTCAAGCGGAGGCTAGATGGAATCCTGGAGCACATACCAGATGAGCCTCCTATACCACGCGGCCCGACCAACAGAGGAGCTGGGTCAAACTCGATCATTGACCAAATCCAGTACCTCAAGATCGAAAGGATGTGTGGAAGCGGCGGATCCCCAGATCGACCGTGGTGATTTCACCTAAACACCTACAAAGTAACAAAGTAAAGTAAGTAAGTTACCTTCCACCAATACTCTTCATCCAACCACTTCTCCTTCTACCTCCTTCCCTTCACTTGTTCCCCCATACTCCCTCCCCTCTTCCCCCACTGTCTTCTTCCTCCTCTTGCACAGACCACTCAGACTCCTCTTCCTACTCTTATAAATCTTCCTACGCTGCTCCTCTTCCGTCGTATTCTTTGTCTGTTTTCTACACTTCTCATTGTATGTGTAATATGACTCCTACCTTTTGCACAGCTATTTTTCATGTTATAAATATAATCTTCACACATATTTGCCTCTTATGAATCCTCGTCCTCATTCGCTTTTTTTTCGTTCCAATTCTCGTTAGTCTCTTCTTTATATTTCTATCTAGCCTCTCTCTCTTGCCACGCTTCTCGTGTTCCTTACCACATAATTATCTCTTTTCTTCTTTGATGTCTTATCGTTTTAGTTTCCCTACTTCTTGTATGATGGTGTTCTCGTTTATGTGTCTTCTTTCTCGTTAACTTCACCATACTATACTGCTACTATTACTACCGGCTCCTTAAATGTGAAATTATTACCACTACTGTACTATTTGTCTTGCAATGCTGATTGCCATTTCATTCGTGTTAAGAGCCGCGGCGGTCGAGTGGTGAGCACGCTCACGTGTGAATCTGCTTGACCTTGGTTCGATCCCAGCCCAGCCGGACATTTAGTGGGTGTTGTAGTACGTCCTAGCATGTTTCACATGCTTGCACCCAGTCGGGGGACACCTCGACGCTGTATACACACTAATAACACTCATAACAAAGCCACTCCAGCAGCTTCCTCTCTCTCCTATCTACACTTCAGAAAAATAGGAAAAGTAGAATGTAGATACGAGGTGCCGTTATAAAGGCGTAAGGTACAGGTATCCCTCAATACCTTCACCTGACCTGACCTGTTCACCTCAAATCCCGCTTCTTCCCTTCACTTTACTTGTGTGTGTGTTACCTACCCCAATACAAAAATAGATATGAAGACCATCCCACGTGCTAGACAAAATGAAGTATATTCTTATTTTTCGTTATTACATACAACCAGTTGAAGCAGTATCGAACACCCGAAACAATAAAACAATATTATATCCCAAATTCTTTAGGTTGTGGATTATAATTAAAGCTTTAACCCTTTGCGTACCGGTACCAGCGACGTGTTATATTTTATTCTAGCTATATTGAAACGATATTATGCAGTTCAGGAAGGATCTGTGGTAGGTAAAAGGGTTGGTTGAGATAGTTTGAAGCCTTATTATTGCTAGAAGTCCTTCCTAAGCTGAATAAAATCGTCTAATAGTTGCCAGAATATGATGAAAAAGACATCCCTGGTACTGGACGGGTTAAAGATTCATTCGTATGTAACCGATTGGTGGTGACGTCACTACTTGACTGATACCGTCACCGTATATTTGTCTTTCAAATGTATGTCTACATAGGCTATAGACCTACAGTACACACATTGACCAATGACCAGTGTAGGGTTAAGTTATTAAACCAACGGTTTCCAGATCATTGAAGATGAAGGAAAAGGGAGTGAGGTAAAGTCACGTGATGGTAGCTTATGACCTGCTGAAGCTGCTGGGTCATGGGTCAAGGGAGGTCAGAGGAGTGCTGAGACCAACCTGAACCAACACTTTCATAAATCACGTGTCGAGTCTCATTCACTGTTGGTATTTTGTAAATTGAGATTCAGATGGTTTATTTTGGTTACCGTACCGTACAGTATGTTTTACATGGTGATCCTATTTTCATCACCGGTACCATATAACCTATCATGTAGCCACAGGTGCCTGGGTAGAGAAGAATGTGCTCGTTTAATAAACGGTACGTACACAAGTATTTTATATATATATATATATATATATATATATATATATATATATATATATATATATATATACATGTGTATGTGTACGGCATCCCTGTGTGTGTCATGACCAATAGCAGACCTTGAAAGATACATTGAGCAAGTGCAAGCATTTCCTAACAAACCATCATCATCATCAGCATTTATGTACAGTCACGTTTATTAGTTTAAGCTCTTCACTTAACTTGTTTAGGACTGTTTTCTGGCAGCATGATGTGCGGAAGATTGGAGGAAAAGGTTAGGAAAGGATAATAATGTAAAATTACACAAGTATGTATGGAATGGGCTACTGGTACCGGCGAATGGAAAGTAGTTTACCGGCACATCTAATTAATACAAACAGCCATCATACCTCTACCAAGTACCGGTATACAGTATTATATAGCTTCTCTGATAATTCAACCCGTCAATTCCAGCTGCATTATTCATTCTTCATTTTATAACTTAGCTTTTCATCAACAGTACCGTAGGCTATATAAGAAGTGTACTTCATAAGAATCTCGTAGTTTATATGTTTCTGCCCGGAATCAAGCCAAATATGTTCTTCGACTCGCCAAAAACTCTTTCATCAATAACAAATGCTCTTAACTTTCCAACTCTAGCTCTTCACAAGCATTTTAACAATTAGCCAAAAATCTCTTTAACAATTTCACCTCCTCGTCTTTCCCTCCTCTTTTCCACTCTGACGATACCACTGTCACCTCTTCCTCTGACAAAGCTGAACTCTTTGTTCAAACTTTCGCTAAAAACTCCACCTTGGATGATTCCGGCACTACTCCCTCTCCACCCCCCTCTCACTCATGCCTAATATAATAATCTCTTCTAAGGATGTACTTTCTGCCCTCTCTGGGCTTAATAATATTAAGAAGGCATATGGACAGGATGGTGTTCCTCCTGTTGGCTAGGCTACTCAAAAACTGTTCTTCCATTCTGACTCCTGCCTAGGTAAACTCTTTCATCGCTGTCTTTTCTCTAACGTCTTTCCTTCTTGCTGGAAGTTTGCTCTCATTCAACCTGTCCCAAAGAAGGGTTACTGCTCTCAACCATCCAACTATCATCCAATTGCTCTCATTTCTTACATCTCAAGTATTTTAAACTATTTTTAATTCTAAATTTTGTAAGCATTTATCTTCCCATAACCTCTCCGTTCAGATTACCAGTATGGCTTCCTTAACCCCTTCTGTACTGGCGACGTCTTTCTACTTTTATTCTAACTATATTTAGACGATTTTATGCAGTTTAAGGAGGATCTGTGGTAGTAAAGACGGGCAAGTGAGATATCACGGAGCCTGTTAATTGCTGGGAGTTCTTTTTAAGCTGTGTAAAATCGTCTAGTATCAGCCAGAACAAAGTTAAAAAGACGTCGCTGGTACAGAAGAGGTTAAGGGCCGCTCCACTGGTGATCTCCTTGCTTACCTTACTAACTCTTGATCAACCTCCTTTCGAGACTTCGGTGAGACTTTCTATTGCGCTAGACATATCGAAAGCATTCGATAGTCTGCCATAATTTATAGTTTCCACACTACCCTCCTTCGGTTTCTATCCCTCTATTTGTGCCTTTGTCTCTAATTTCCTCTCTGACTGTTCCATAGCTGCAGTTTTGGACGGCCATCGCTCACTTCTCCAACCTATCATCAACTCCGATGTTTCTCAGGGTTCTGTCCTGTCTCCAGTTCTCTTTCATATATTAATTAATTAACTCTTTCACGCTTTTATGACGCAGAGGTTGCCAGATTAGCAATAAGAAATAGTTTTCTCACTCTTATAATTACCTCTCCAAAATTTGTTTTCTGCCCACAGCTAACTCAAAGACAACTGCAGAGGTTGAAGTAACTAAACTAAAGATTTCTAAATACCCCTGATGGTAACAAGGGCTTTAAAGTATCCCTAATAGGCTCAAAATTGCGTCATAAGTGTGAAAGGGTTAATGATCTCCTCAACTGTACTGTACCTCTAATCCTATCCACTCATATGCTTTTGACTCTACCTTACACCATGAAATAGTTTTTCACAACAACCCAGCATGCAATAATTCCAAAACTCACGTGATGAGGCCATCGAGCACCTATCTTCTGACCTGTCAATTACTTTGTATTGGGGCAGAGAAAATCTTGTCACTCTCAATGCCTCCAAGACCCAACTTCTCCTTCTATCCACCCGTTGGCATCTTCTACAATTACTCTTCAACAATACACAGATCAACCCTTTATCTTCTCTCAATATTCTTGGTGTATCTTTTTCACCTAACCTTTCTTGGATAGATCATATTACCACTCTTACTAAAACAGCTTCCCAGAAGTTAGGTGTGCTCAACCATCTGTGTGGGTTCTTCACCCCCGAACAGCTTCTTGCTCTGTATAGGGGCACAGTGCGTCCATCATCAGCGGCTCATGTATCGAGTATTGTTCGCATGTGTGAGGAGGTTCCACACATACCGGTACCGCACTTCTCGAAAGAGTAGAGTCAAAAGCATTTCTCCTTATGCCCCTTTCCCACTGGTGAGACAAGTCACGATTTTCGTCTCCGACACCAATAAATTGGCACATTCGTGACATGTCTCAACACCTCTCATGAAATATCGTTTGACTCTCAAGGCTCGTCAAGGCCTCGCAAGGGTCGTCGCAAATGTTCGGACAGTTAAAAAATTTGGACGAGGACTCACGATGATTGGTTACCCTCGCAAGCATCGTCGAGCATCGCCGAAGGATCGGCGAGGGCTTCTGCGACAGCGGCGAGACATCGCGGACGGTTACACACAAAAAAAACTTTGCAACGCTGCATGGATGCTCACCGATGCTCTCAGATGTTCCGAGAACATCACATCGACGATGCCAAAGAGCACCTTCGGCGAGGTGGGTAAACAAAAATGATTAGGCCTATAGTGAACCTGATGAACCCTTTTTTCTATGCACCTCTCGTGGGGGGTTCACCTGTTTTTTTTGTTTTTTCTCTTTCTCCTTTTCTCTTTCTGGTTTGTATCCATTCAGCCAACTGTTTTAAGACGTTTATCCCCATCCAAGTATCGATATCTTCCTGGCAAGCGATAGCGAACCAGCATTATATGGAGAAATCCAGCTTCGCCGGAGAAATTTTTCTATCGAAAAATATACAAATTTAGCTTGCTCTCAAAACAAAAATATATATATGTTGGCTCGCTACCGCTCACCAGGAAAATATTGAAACCTGGATGGGGGTAAACGTCTTAAATCAGTAGGCTGAACGGGGCCGAACGGATTATAGGAAAAGAGAGAGGGAGAGAAAGAAAAAAAAAACGAGGAGGGAGAGAAAGAGAAAACAGGGAGGTGGGCTCAATGTTTACCTTAGCCTTAGCCTAATTGAGCCCACCTCGCTGTTTTCTCTTTCTCTCCCTCCTCGGTTTTTTTTTTCTTTCTCTCCCTCTCTCTTTGCCTATAATCCGTTCGGCCCCGTTCAGCCTACTGTTTTAATAAGACGTTTACCTTGTCTCACCAGTGGGAAAGGGGCATTATGCCCCTTTCCCACTGGTGAGACAAGTCACGATTTTCGTCGCCGAGGACGTAGTTTTGGCAAATTCGCAAGAATACGTGCAACGTTCACGATTTTGACCGTTAAAAACCGTTGACAAGTTTACACTCAGCAATTGTCGCTGATGAGTAAGACGGAATCGGCGATATTATGCGTAGGCATCGGCAAATTGAGCGATGGTTCGGCGAATACCTCGGCGAGATTATTTAGTTTCATCCCTAGACCTCCATCAAGCATATAAGCACCCCCCAACACCCTCCTTCAAGATCAATTTGTAAATTTTTCGATAGAAAAATATCCTGGCCGAAGGCCGGTTCCCCCAAAAGTACAGGCTCGCTATCGCTAGCCAGGAAAAACTCGACGCCTAAATGACACGAAAGTCTTAATATTGACAACGAAATGGGGTGAAATGTCTTAAAATCGCCAAACTAATGGGCCAAACGTCATAAAATATGAAAACTAATGGGGTTAACCATGAGGAAGAAAGGGGACCAGAAAAACGACCCATCTCCCCTTAATTCGGAGATGGGTAATGTCCGGCTTCGCCGGAGACATATTTCTATCAAATAATGTACAAATTTAGCTTGCTCTCAAAACAAAAAATATATATGTTGGCTGCTACCGCTCACCAGGAAAATATTGAAACCTGGATGGGGGTAAACGTCTTAAAACAGTAGGCTGAATGGGGCCGAACTGATAAAAGGCAAACAGAGAGGGAGAGAAAGATAAAAAAAAAAAAAAACACCGAGGAGAGAGGGAGAGAAAGAACAAAAAAAGACGAGCTGGGCTCAGTTAAACCGAAACACAAACATTGAGCCCATCTCGCTGCTTTTGTTTTATCTTTCTCTCCCTCTCTCCTCTTTTTTTTTTTTTTTTTTTTTTTTTTTCTATTTCTCTCCCTCTCTCTTTGCCTTGTATCCGTTCGGCCCCGTTCAGCCTACTGTTTTAAGACGTTTACCCCCATCCAGGTTTCAATATTTTCCTGGTGAGCGGTAGCGAGCCAACGTATATAAAAAAATTGTTGAGAGCAAGCTAAATTTGTACATTTTTCGATAGAAAAATGTCTCCGGCAAAGCCAGATTTCTCCATATAATGCTGGTTCGCTATCGCTTGCCAGTGTTGTGTCCGATATGTTAACACTGTGTACTAGGTTGTCATTATTAGTGAAGACAAGGTCCAAGATATTGTTTTCACGTGTGGGTTCGGTAATATGCTGGTTAAGACTAAAAAAGTCGCAAAGTTTAAATAGTTCTCTTGCATTTGCTTCTCTTGCATTTGCTTCTCTGGCGTTTATCGACACTACTTGGTCTTCTAGTTGCCTCCACTTGATGTTTGGAAGGTTAAAATCTCCTAACTACACAATATTTGGTGTCGGGTTTCCCAGGCCTTCTACTTCTGATTTGATCATGTTGAGGTGGGTTTTGAATTATTTTATCGTTATTATGTAATTGCTGTAATTACCTCCATGCATCAGCCCTTTGTTATTTCACCGTTAGTTGTATAATACTGAGGATATAATCTAGTATATAGTTTGTTATGCAGGCAATGAAGTCACATATGGGGATTATTCATGGGTCGTTGTAATGCTAATGTTATGTGTGTATATACTGTATATATATATATATACTGGTAACTATAGCACAAATGCCTATAATGTGCGTAGCCTATTTCATTGATTTATTCAACAAGAGGATTTTGTTAAATTTGATAAAGGCTTCTCTTAGTCAAGTATACATTTGTTAAATGTCCATTGTGCTCTGGCTAATATTAGACGATTTTACTCAGTTTACTAAGGACTTGTGAGATTTAAGGGTGAATACTATCTTATTTAACCCTCTGACTCCCACAGGTCCTTCCCAAGCTGAGTAATATGGTCTAATGATGGTTATTTTACCATAAAAATAAAGCTTACTTTAAAGATGTTAAGTGTTTGGCTAAGTAATTACTACCGGTACTAATGTTTACTCTCAAGCGTGAGTTGTGCTACCGCGAGACGATACACGCATGATATCACTCTGTTTTAACCCACAATAATCGCTTCTACTGTAGGCCTATATGCAAAGTATTACCGGTACTGGTATACATCCAAACATAGAACAAGACCCATACTAATATCAAACCAGAAAAAAAAAATCCCATAAGATCAATTCATTATATTGAAAATGGATATACTCCTGTATAAGAAATATTTAATCGTGTTTTCCGAATTTACAGTCATACGGTAATTTCGCTATATGCTGAGCAATAAATGTATTTATATATGAAATAAGAAACATTTTTTACTCATTCCAAAATTTAATGTGTCATTAGAATATGTTTATCACCTATAGGCTAGTTATTCTTATATGAACAATAAAAAAACGTCACTTGGCGATTACAAAATATCAAGGCGTAACCAAAATATTCCTTCTATATCAAATTTGAGCAACAAGAATTACTTTGACTATAATAATTATTTCTCAATCGAAAAAGGAAAGGCCAATCTACTATAATACAGTAGGAAAACCCACAACAAATCCAATAATCACTGATAGAAGTGATACCGAATAGATGTTTTTTGTTTGTCCATAATCATCCTATTTTGCACGGTCGTAAATCAAAACTTTAAACGACAACAATAAGTTTGTATGTATGAAATAAGTATTTTTCACGCACTTTCCAAAAATCCAATCAGAATTTGTTTTTCGTATAAAATCAGCTATTGATGATGAATACATGTTGATGACATATTTGAAATGAGCGTAAACAACACCTCTTCTTTCATATAAAATATTTGTTTTATTGCCTTGCATATAAAAAATTATTGACCGTGAAAACATGGAAAACAAATTAATATATCTTAGATTGCCATGTTCAGTGTGATGATAATAATTATGTTATGGGATATTATTTTCCAGTTTTAGAATAGCATGGGTCTTGCTCTATCTTTGGATGTGTAATACATTGCATGTAGAGAGATTATTATAGGTTAAAACAGAGCGATAACATACCTGCATCCTCTCGTGGTAGCGCAAATGGAGCTTGAGAGTGAACGGTAGTGGTAATAAGTTTCTAAGATACTTAACCCCCTCCGTCACATATGACGCGATCGCGTCATATGGCGATGTTGCCCAAAGGTATCATATGACGCGATCGCGTCATATGAACTTAGTGAAATAGCTCAATAAGTAAGTTATATGACGCTTTTGCGTCATATTGAGCTCAGTAAGTTAGGTAAGTTAGATCAGAATCTGTCGATTGGTGGCAACCCCAAATTCCTCCGACTTCTAACGTCCCTCAGTGTGAGAAAGACTGTTGTGGGGGAAATACCGGGCGCTCGGGCAACCCCTAATTTTTGTAACTTAATATGTCTTGGGGGGGGGGGGGGTTAACTGGGAGTGAGAGACTTAAGCGAGAATGAGAGGGTTAAGATAATTATGGACTCACAAAATCGCTTATTCTGTCAACTATATTATCGGCAAATGTGATCTGGGAGCTTCTAAATGAAACTATTATAATAAAAATATGGCATCAATTAAATAAACCTTGCCGCCAGTTGTCTGTAAACCAGTGTAGCCAGGACCTACACACCTGAGTACGGTATCACACGAGAGCATTTATACTATAGGCCTACCAGTACTTTAGATCCGCAACCTGTTAAAGGGGAAGGGTTTGTTTTTTGGTCAATTATTTCATATATTTATTAATTGTTTAGTTTGCTCCCTATACCTCCATCAAACTTAAAAAAACATCCTTTAGATCCCCCTTCTAGATTACTTTGTACATTTTTCAGTAGAAATGTGTTCTGGCCGAAGGCCGGTTCGGACAAAATTACAGGCTCACTTTCGTTCGCCAGGAAAAAAATCGACACCTAAATATAGCACGATAGGTCTTAATATTGACAAAGAAATGGGGCGAAAGGTCTTAAAATCGGCAAACTAATGGGGCAAACGTCTTAAAATCTCAAAATTAATGGGGATAAGCATGAGGAAGAAAGGGGACAAAAAAAAAAAAAAAAAAACGGCCCATTTCCCCTTAAGACTATGCTGTATTGGTATCGGTAACTACAATAGACTACAGATACTGTAGATTTCTATAGGTGACACAACTTATTATAGCCGAGCGTACCGGTATATCAGTACGGTACCTGCCAGATCAGAGTTGCAGACAATATATTAAGGGGGAGGCACTTACTTGTTTTCCCCTTATGTCTAGTCCCGTTCGCTTTTATATTTTAAGACGTTCGTTCTATTACTTGGCGATTTAAGACCTTTCCCCCCTTTTCGTTGTAAATATGTAGACCTTTCGTGCCATTTAGGTGTCGATTGTTTCCTGGCGAGCGATAGCGAGTCTGTAATTCTAGGAGGAATCGGCCTTCAACCGGGACATATTTGTACCGAAAAATGTAAAAAATTATCTTGAAGGGGGATCTAGTAAGTGTTTATTTAAGCTTGATGGAGGTCAAGCGAGGAAGCTATAATATTCTATATAAATAAATGTATGTAGGCTATGTACGGTACCGGGTATATACTCGGGCCCAATCCCCACTTTTCCGTTTTCCTTTTTTTTTGGGGTGGGGGGGGGGGGGGGACGACTTAAGAAAGAGCCTGAATAGGGACAACATAACAGAAAACAATGAAACCCCACACACAAAATACAAATAAATACATAAATAAATTGGCCAAAAAAAAACACTACGCCCTTAACCCATTGGCTGCGGCTATGTTTGGGCTATTTAGGGCATAGGCCTATTCAGGCAATCCTGAATGATAAATCAAGCATCTGCATTAAATGAAGTGTATTCTGCCAAAAACTAGACGAAAATAGCTTCAAAATGAGACTAAAACGGGCCCCGTATGTGGTCTGGTTCACCCGCAGTGGTGCCAGTGAAAGGCGTGAAACCCGCTATTTGGTAGTACTCGCTCACTTGGCTACACTGTTGTGAGACACAGAGAGAGACCCGCGCGAGACAGTCAACCTTAGTGAGCCGCTCGCTGCTCTGAGGGTCGGAGGTGGGCCCCTTACGCTCCCGCCCACTGACACTCTATTTTTACGGTTTCTACAGGCTTTTAAAGCCTGGAAATTGCTGTAACTTGCCAGGACGTTCCAGAACGTCACCCGCAACGAAAGGGTTAAGGGCAAAGGCGCTTGTATGATACCGTCCTTGTTGCCGATCGAAAGTTGCTGGAAAATTATGCTTGTGTGAATCCGGCTTAACCCTTTCAATACGATGGCTGATATTAGATTATTGTACGCAGCAACAGGCCTAGAGAAATAAATAAGGGTTTAATCTATCTCAATTATCTTTTAGACTCACACAGGTCCTTCTTAAGTTGCACACAATCGTCGAATGATAGCCAGAATAAAAGGAAGAATGGTGTCCTCTTATTTTTAACACCAATAACGCCTCAAATGAAATTAATGAAAGTGTGCAATTCTCCCAGGATTCGAACCCAGGATATCGCATACAGAACTTACATGCTCTAAAGCAGGGGTTCCCAAAGTGGTCGATATCAACCATCCAAGGGGTCAATAAATCGCCAGGGGTCGAAAGGGGATCGATAAATGGCTAGGGGGTCTGTGAATGGCTAGGTGAGGAACGTTTCAGAAGATGTAGACCCATCTCTATGTGAAAAGCTAAAAAGGTGTAAGAATGCTCTGTTCTAGTTGGCAGACCTATATTCAAAGTTTAATGAGGTACCGGTACAGAAACGTCTGCAGGGTAAAGATCTTACCATTATTCAGGCCAGGACAATTCTACTGGGCTTCCAAGGCAAACCAGGCTTGTTTAAAGTGTCAATGCCACATAGAGATTTTCAGTACTTTTCGAACTTACAACAGTTGGGAGAAAGTGAAAGCATTTAAGATGGTGACATAGAAACATACATGGCACACCTGGAGAAAATGCAAGTGCCTGAATGGATTCTTACACCATTTGACTTGGAAATACAAAATGCAGACATTGACTCTACTACTGTACTACTAATATTAAGGTACTACGGTATTATAATTCCACATTTATTTTATCATAATATGAATGTAATACGTTTCTTTTTTCATAACATATATTATTCTTATTTTTAAATGTTTGGGGGTCGATGAATAATTTGAAACTTCATTAACCCTTGTCTAGCGGTGGGTTTTGGGCTTATGTGGCCATATTCAGGCCCTCCTGAATTATAAATCAATTATCTGCATGAAAAGAAATTTATTCAGCAAAAAACTAGGCGCTAAAAGCTTCAAAATGAGACCAGAACGAGCTACATAGCACTCGTGGTTCTCATACAGTGGTACCAGTAACATGGGAGTTTAGCGTATAGCGGTATATTTTTCCCAGCTACGCTCACTACTGGCTACACTGCCGGCCTCTCGAGAACACAGGGAGGGTGAGTTAGTGGGCGGCGGTAAGCCCTGGGTGTCGGCCGTGTGGCCTGCTGCACTCCCGGCCATTTGCACTCGATTTTAACCCTTTAAAAGCCTTAATAATGCTCCTAACTTGCTGCTTTTTGGATACGGACTTAAGTCGGGCCCCGCTCTTTAACTGTTAAGGGGTCAATGAGCTGAAGAGTTTGGGAATCCCTGCTCTAAAGTAACCATTATACCATCAAGACGGTTAAAAGTACAGCGCATGACCACGATTGATATCCATTTATCTTAAGAGAGAGAGAGAGTGAGAGTATTGAAGAAGAGAGTACTGGTACCGCAGAAGAGAGACAGCTAGAGGTGTTATGGTACTGAGAGACAGATATATCCGCTGTCATGGTACCGTACTGAAGGGGTTTAACTGTTGACTGGTTGAGTGTATGTACGCACACCACCACCAGCCTGTACCAGTAACACTGCATTGATCCCCTGTCTGCCCCCCCCCCCCCCTCTCTCTCTCTCTCTCTCTCTCTCTTGGTTATTTTCGCTCTTTGTCCTGTTTTCTTTATTTTACTTTTACTTTTTGTCGTTTCTCTGCTTTATCCTTTTCCCTATTTATCCTTACCAGTACCCTCTTTGTCTTGTTTTCTCTTTTACGTTCTCCCCTCTGTCTTTTCTCCTCTCTCTTTTCCGTTTCCCTCTTTTATTTGTCTTTTTCCTTCTGCCTTTTCCTCCCCTTGTCCTCTTCCTTCGTTTGTCCTCTCTCCTCTTGGTTCGTTCCCCTCTGTGTACTTTCCTGTTTTGTCCGGTACTCTTTTTGGCATTTCCCGTTTGTCCTTTCCTCTATGTGCCCTTTTCCCTTCTTGTCCTCTCCCCCATTTGTCCTTTTCCCCTTTGTGTCCTTTCCTCCCTTTTTTCTGTCCTCCCTCTGTATTCTGTCCTACCTTTGTCCTGTCCTCCCCGTGTCATTTTCCCCTCTGGTTCCTGTCCTCCCTGTGTAATTTTCCCCTCTGTGTTCTGTCCTCCCTTTGTCCTTTTCCCCTCTGTATCCTGTCCTCCCCGTGCCGTTTTCCCCTCTGTGTCCTGTCCTCCCTGTGTCCTTTTCCCCTCTGTATTCTGTCCTCCCCGTGCCGTTTTCCCCTCTGTGTTCTTTTCCCCTCTGTATCCTGTCCTCCCCGTGCCGTTTTCCCCTCTGTATCCTGTCCTCCCCGTGCCGTTTTCCCCTCTGTATCCTGTCCTCCCCGTGCCGTTTTCCCCTCTGTATCCTGTCCTCCCGGTGTCATTTTCCCCTCTGGTTCCTGTCCTCCCTGTGTCATTTTCCCCTCTGTATCCTGTCCTCCCTGTGTCCTTTTCCCCTCTGGTTCCTGTCCTCCCTGTGTCCTTTTCCCCTCTGTATCCTGTCCTCCCCGTGCCGTTTTCCCCTCTGTATCCTGTCCTCCCCGTGCCGTTTTCCCCTCTGTGTTCTTTTCCCCTCTGTATCCTGTCCTCCCCGTGCCGTTTTCCCCTCTGTATCCTGTCCTCCCCGTGCCGTTTTCCCCTCTGTATCCTGTCCTCCCTGTGTCATTTTCCCCTCTGGTTCCTGTCCTCCCTGTGTCATTTTCCCCTCTGTATCCTGTCCTCCCTGTGTCCTTTTCCCCTCTGTATCCTGTCCTCCCTGTGTCCTTTTCCCCTCTGGTTCCTGTCCTCCCTGTATCCTGTCCTCCCTGTGTCCTTTTCCCCTCTGTATCCTGTCCTCCCTGTGTCCTTTTCCCCTCTGTATCCTGTCCTCCCTGTGTCCTTTTCCCCTCTGGTTCCTGTCCTCCCTGTGTCCTTTTCTCCTCTTTGTCCTTTTCCCTCTTGGTCCTTATTCCTCTTTTTCCCTTTCCTCCCATTGTCCTGTCCTCTCTACAATATGTCCTGTTCTTCCTTTTGTTATCCATTCCCATACATCATGCTCCCCTCTTCCCTTTTTACCCTTTCCATTCTTCTTCCTTTTCACTGCGTCCTTTTTATCTTTTCCCTTCCCCTCTTTGTCTATCCCTCTTTAATATGTCCCTTGTTTTGCTTTGACTTTCCCTTTTTTCCCCTTTATTGTTGTTTCCTCTTCATTATCACTTAGATATACCGGGTATGTATAGACTTGTTATTACCTCTCGCTCTCCCTCTCTCTCTCTATATATATATATCTCGTATATACCGTATATAAAGGTATATATAGGAATCCTACTTTTCCAGTGCACTGCCTTGTATTCCGTGAGTTTTTCATTTTACCAATAAACATTTGTGAGGATCTTTATCAAAGGCTAGCTTTACTCTCATAGGTAGCTTTACCCTCATCATATATATTGAGGATATCATGAAAGAAATCTAAGAGGTTTGATTAGTAAGAAGGTTTGTTACGAATGCCATGTTTGAGTAGCCTACCAGTACCGGTACTGTATATTCTATTATCTTCTACAGTAGGTGATTTACAGGTCTGTCTCTTATTATCGTTTCTAGCATTTTACATACAACTGAGGTTAAGCTAATTGGACGATAGCTACTAGGTAAAGATTTGTTTGCACGGAAATCCTTAACTGCATCATTCAGCAGACGACCAAAATGCTGCTCCCACCTGGTTTGGATGGACGCCGTCTTCTGAAAATAAAAATATCTCATGATAAAAATTATCCCAGGTATTAACGTCAATAAAAGTAAAGTAATGGTGTGTAATAGGGGTGATCGTAGGGTGAATCTAGATGTGAGGCTGGATGGGGAAATATTGGAACAAGTTGAGTGTTTTAAATATCTAGGAGGAACGATAAACAGGAATGGAGGTATGGAAATGGAGGTAAAACAGAGAGTGTGTGACGGAAGTTAAGTTTTCGGAGCAATGGGAAGTATGTGGAAGGTGAGAAATCTTGGAATGAAAGTTAAAAGTGCAAAGTATCAAGGAAATGTTGTGCTAACAGTTATGTATAGGGCTGAGACATGGGCTCTGAAGGCAAAGGAGAAAAGAAAGCTGGATTTGATGGAGATGAGCTGGTTGAGGAGTATGTGTGGAGTTACTCGTAGAGATAGATTGAGGAATGAAGAGATACGTAGGAGACCGGGGCAGCAGGAACATTTGTCGACCAGAGTGGACAGAAGGGTGCTGAGCTGGTTTGGCCATGTTGAACAAATGGAAGATGAAAGGCTTACAAAGAGAATATGTGAGTCAGATAAAAGGGAAGATAGAGGGGTAGGAAGACCCCCATTGAGATGGAGAGACTGTGTAAGGCTAGCTTTAGATGATAGAGGAATGACTATAGATCAGCAAGGGAAGTGATAATAAACAGGAATTAATGGAAAATGCTTGTGAATAGTTGAGTGAACACCTGGTCATTTGGGAGAAGGGGTCGGGCACCAGTTGGACTAGATAATAGTCTGTCAGGCGCCTGGCCCGGGGAGCTGAAATATATGAAGGGTGCGCCTGGAAGTGTGGTGGGCGGGCTTGAGGTTTCAACTCGCTGCATGTCTGCCTGCTGAGACCGGAACCTCTCCGGGTGGTCGGGGGCCAGGGGAGTACTGGAGGGACCTTGGTGATCCCTGGTCTCTGGGTCTTCTCTTGGGTGACCTGGATGGGTTTGGGTTTGGGTTTTGTGTTTGTGTGTTCATTGTTTTCTGTTGTGTTGTGTTGTCCCTGTTCAGGCTCTGTCTCGAGTCGGCCACCCCCAGAAAAAAAAATAATAAGACATTTTTTGGAATGGGCCTGAGTACATACATACATACATATCAATATTCTTGGTGTCTCTTTTTCTTCTGCTCTCATTTGGAAGGACCATATTACCAGTCTTGCTAAGGCAGCCTCCCAGAAGCTGGGTGTGCTCAACCGCCTTAGGGGGTTCTTTTCCCCTGCACAGCTTCTTGCTCTGTACAGGGGCATAGTGCGCCCTTGTATTGAGTATTGTTCACATGTGTGGGGAGGTTCCTCTCACACCGCTCTCCTAGACAAAGTTGAAAAGGAAGGCCTTTCGTATCATTAACTCCCGTCCACTCACCAACTCTCTGCAATCTCTCTCTCTCCGCCGCAATGTTGCATCTCTCTCGCTATTCTATCGCTACTATAATAATCAGTGTTCCTCAGAGCTATCCCAGTGCATACCACCTCCTTTACGTAGGGCCCGTGGTACCCGTCTTGCAACTCAATCCCACCCCTACTCTGTGCAACTCTCCAACCCAAGAGTGAAACGTTACTCTCAAACTTTCTTCTACTCAACATCTGAGCTCTGGAACTCTCTCCCAGAATCAGTCTTTCCCTCTTCCTATGACTTAAATTGCTTCAAACTCCGTGTGTCCAGGCATTTTGGCTCGAACGTCCCTTGATTTTGGCCCTGTCACTCTTTCAACTATGGGGGAGGCACTCGCTATAGGCAGTTATGCCTTTTGCCTCCCTCAATCACATAGAAACAAAAAAATACTTTCTTCTTTTCAACAGCTGAGCTCTGGAACTCTCTCCCAGAATCTGTCTTTCCCTCCTCCTATGACTTAAATTGCTTCAAACTCCGTGTGTCCAGGCATTTTGGCTTGAATGTCCCTTGATTTCAGCCCTGTCACTCTTTCAACTATGGGGGAGGCACTCGCTACAGGCAGTTCTGCCTTTTGTCTCCCTCACTCACACAGGGAAAAAAAAAATACATACATCTACCCGCCGTGAACTCCCAGAGGACTACCCGGTATCCCTTATTCTTCAACAATACAAAAATCAACCCTTCGTCTTCTCTCAGTATTCTCGGTGTCTCTTTTTCTTCTGCCCTCTCTTGGAAGGACCATATTACCAGTCTTGCTAAGGTGGCCTCCTAGAAGCTGGGTGTGCTCAACTGCCTCAAGGGGTTCTTTACCCCTGCTCAGCTTCTTGCTCTGTACAGGGGCACAATGCGTCCTTGTATTGAGTATTGTTCACATGTGTGGGGAGCATCCTCTCACATAGCACTTCTAGACAAAGTAGAAAGGAAAGCCTTTCGTATCATTAACTCCCGTCCACTCACCGACTCTCTGCAATCTCTCTCTCTTCGCCGCAATGTTGCATCTCTCTCGCTATTCTATCGCTACTACAATAATCAGTGTTCCTCAGAGCACTCTCAGTGCATACCACCTCCTCTACGTAGGGTACGTAGTACCCACCTTGCAACACAATCCCACCCCTACTCTGTAGTACAGAGTAGGGGTGGGATTGAGTTGGTAGGCGGGTACTACGTACCCAACGTAGAGGAGGTGGTATGCACTGAGAGAGCTCTGAGGAACACTGATTATTGTAGTATGGTACGGTAGCGATAGAATAGCGAGAGAGAGTTGAGTGGGGTTGAGTTGAGGGGTGAGAGTTGTACAGAGTCTGTACAACTCTCCAACTCAAAGAGTGAAACATTACTCCTAATAATTCTTCTGTTCAACAGCTGAACTCTGGAACTCTCTCCCTGAATCCATCTTTCCCTCATCCTATGACTTAAATTGTTTCAAACTCTGTGTCCAGACATTTTGGATCGAACATTCCTTGATTTTGGCCCTGTCACTATTAACTCTGGAGGAGGCACTCATTACAGGCAGTTTTGCATTTTGTTTCCCTCATCCACATAGAAAAAAAAAACAGGGTTGTTGATTTTTTTTATTTTTTTTTAAATAAAAAAAATAAAAAAATCATTGATTTATTTGATTTTTTTATTTATTTGATTTATTTATTTTGTTTTATTTTATTTTATTTTTTTTAAATATATGTATACATATATTTGTTTGTAAATTTAAAAGCTATCAGTTATTTGTGTTACTACATAATGTACCAGTATCTTAAAATGAACCAATGCCTACACAAACTTATGAAAGCATGATAAATCTTCAGATTTTTTTTTATTTTGATTCACAGATAAAAAAAAAAAATTTTTTTTTTTTTTTTTTTTTTTTGTAAAAAAATCATTGATTTAATCAAGTGATTAAATCAATGGAGTGAGGAACTACATGAACGAAGGCAGTGCTGGTTGGGGGGAGGGGCGTCGACTGACTGGGGACAGAGGTGCATGGGGGCGGTTCGTTCGTGGCCACCCCTTCGGGGATCACGGCGTCAGGCAATAGATAGATAGATAGATTAAATCAAATTGATTTAATCAATATCAACTCTGAAAAAAAAACATTTACAAATCCAACGTTCTCATCCCTGCAGAGGTTAGCGAGTCTACGATTAGTACTGGTGGCTATACAGGTATTATAGAAACGGCTTCTTAATTCATCCGAGGGATAATACCTGAAATTACAATATTGTTAGACTTTTCCTTGTACAACCTTACCATCTGCCGGTATTTGCACACGAGATCATCAGAACGGGTCCGTTGGACATCGTTGGATCCAACGTGAATGACATACGTTGTGCTTGGTGGGGCCAGCCTGGACACCTCGTCTACGGCCGCAACAACGTCATCAATACCACCACCCGGGATACACAAATGCTTTCTAGTCCTGGGGGTCCTGGCGCAGAATTCTTGTCAGTTGGCTGCAGACCGTGGAGTCACCCACCAGCCAAACTGCTTCCGTTTCTTCTTCCTTGGCTGTGTCTGAAGAAATCTGAAAACGGTTATGATATGGTACGGGGAAGACCTTCTTGGCACTGGGGCGCACATTGTTTCTCACTGTATCAAAGTTACCCTGGGGAAGAGGAGATTTGTTAGTGGGTGTCTGGTGTCACCAATGGTCTGAGCTGGGACTGCACCAGACCATGGTGATACAGTGTGATCAACCCTGATTTCAGTGTTGGAGTTTCTTATGGCTGGAATACCGGTACAAGCTTCATTCCCAATGTTGTCACTGACAAGCTATTCCAGTGTGTTTACTCTGCAAGATAAAACGTCTAGTAGTTGAGTAGCCTTTCTTAATTTTTCCTCCAGTTCTGTCCATTGAATACAGAACCTGCGGGTTCATGGAGTTTCCATCTTGGAAGATCGTCGTTTCGTAGCGTGCATTTCATGACCCGATGTTGCGTAGATTAATTATCTTTAAAGACTATAGTTATGGTCTTAATATGCATGGTCTGCTGTAGGATGACATTAATTGTGATCTACTATTGAAACGTTTCCGATGGATAAAATAGTCTACTGGTTGAAATGTTTTGCTGGCTGGAATGGTTTAAGACTGGTTGAGATGGCCTACTGGTTTAAATGGTCTATGACTGATTGTAATGGTCTGCTGATTGAAACCGTCAACTGGTAGAAATAGTCTGCTGGAGTGCTGGTTGAAGTAGTCCGCTGGTTGAAATGGTCTACTGGTTGAAATGGTCTACTGGTTGAAGTGGTCTCCAAGTGAAATGGTCTACTGGTTCATTGGTTGAAGTGGTCTACAAGTTAAATGGTTTGATAGATGAAATGGTTTACTGGTTGAAGTGGTCTACTGGTGAAATCGTCTACTGCTTGAAATGATGTACCGGCACTGGTTGAAATCGTCTGCTAGTTGAAATGGTCTGCTTGTAGAATTGACATGGAAGTTAGAACTGCTATTTATTGGCTATACTGGTACGGTACAGTCAAAATCAATAGTTCCCAACAACATCTTGGTATGTGGAATCTAAGAGAAATACATTAATTGGACACTTCTACGGTGTGATACAAATAGTATTAGTCACGATCTATTAGAGACACACGAGTATTGTCAAGGCAAAGTGATAGTTACTTATAATGATAAAGTTTGAATAAGGCTTTTGGCAAGATATAGATTTTGACACTATCGGTATGTATGTGAAAGCAGGACAAATTTATGATTGGAATTCAAAGTGTTGTACGGTATGTTTATTAAAACTTATGCTGTCAAACTTGTACTTATAGCAATGGTGTTGGAGTAAATGTAACGCTTATGGTAGAAATTTATATATACCGTATAATCATATATATATATATATATATATATATATATATATATATATATATATATATATATATATATATATATATATATATATATATATATATATGTGTGTGTGTGTGTGTGTGTCTGTGTCTGTTATTTATACAACATGGATACTATGAAAAACAATTACCGTAATATACAAGCAGAAGACAAACCACTTGCTGTTTTTTATAAACGGTACTGGTAATCAATTTTCTTCACTAAGCTGGCGGGATGTTGTCTGGTCTCTATCTTAATTTTCAGTTATTGTCAAATGTTCATAGCCAATTATTTTGTTAATAATTCTGAAAACTTGGCATTGATATGATAAAGAGTCACATCAGTTTCTTATTTTTCCATTTGTAATAAAGGAATAAGCAGCTATAGGCCTAAACTTTCCGCCGGGCAGGGTGGATATATATATATATATATATACCGTATATATATATATATATATATATATATATATATACCGTATATATATATATTTTTTTTTTTAACATTTCTATGACATTTTTTAAAGCACTTTTCTTTTTAATTGAATAGAACACCTTTTGTATGGCATAAATAAAATTCATAAATCAGAATTCTATATATTCATGGCTATATCTGAAATTAAAAATGCCATATCATTAATAGAAATATATGCTGGATAAAATGTATTTTGAATTAACTCTAACCCATGTTAATAAAATATTATCCGCAAAAACAAAATAGTTTGCAATGTAATTATTCTATAATAATACTGACTTTGCTCTGTGAAATAGTAACAAAACTATCCTTTGATTAACACTTTTTGCAGAACTGCTTGATCTCTGTTAATTATTTCATAAATATGATGTTAGATTACCCTAAAATTACCTTAATTTTTTTCAAAGTTTTACAATCACACACAGAAATTAAATAACCGAGAACCAATTAAAAAACTTTGGTTTATTTAAAAAACAAAAACAAACGTGGTTTAAACCACTTGGTTTAAATCATTAATTAAAACCAATCCACCCTGTCGCCAGGTGAAAAATATAATTAGTGTAGTTGTAGCCTACGTGTGTGTTTTGTTATAGCCACCACTCTCAGTTATAAACATGTCACTTACGCTCAATTGTGTGTTTAACAATCCAACGTTAGGGAGGTTATGTTTTCGCCACCGTTTGTCTGTCTGTCTGTTTTGTTTGTAAACAAGATATCTCACAAAGTTTTGAACCGATGTTCACGACATTTGGTGGGCAGATAGGATATGCGCCAAGGAAGAAGTGATTCAATTAGTTAGCGATCCGGATCATATCCTGGAACCCAGATCCAAAAGATAATTTAGGTCTATGATATTAATGGTGTAGGTGGAGATATGCTCGCTACTGAGTGCCCCTCTAGATATATTTTATTTATTTTTTTGTTTTTTCATTTCTGTAGTTGAGGGGTGTTCAAGTATTCCTGAACACGATTGTACACTCGAGTGAAGCCTGTACAAATCCTCAAGAAGTTAAGAACTCATATGCTCAAACGCAGAGAGAGAGAGTACAAAGGAGTACAAAGGAAATCAAGCAACAACAGATCTAGTGACCCTTCTAGGTTGCTTGTCCTCCAAAACACTGAGGATCAAGTGTCCAAACAGTGGTTTAGAGTGGGTAAGGGAACATTGGAAAGGGAACTACTGCCCTGGGACTAGGAAGTTAGTAGGGGACAGAAGGGTTAGTAACTGAGGGGAGGATAAAGTTATTCATTTATAAACGCAGTCAGTCGCGGGTTTGATGCGAGATATTTGTCTAGGCGGAATTTAAATGAATCAACGGTGCTGCAGTCTATAACGTCTCGGGGAAGCCCATTCCACAAGTTGACAACTCGATTGAAGAAGAAATTCTTAGATTCGTGCGAGTTAAAAGATTTACCAATAATTTTGCAACCGTTTCCCCGCGTGTAATTAGATTGGTCGATAGTGAAGTACTTACTACAGTTCATATTGTCGATGCCTTTGATGATTTTGAACACTTGAATTAAGTCGCCTCTTAATCTGCGCTGGGTTAAAGGAAATAGATTTAATTCTCTAAGACGCTCTTCGTATGGTTTGTTCTTTAGGCTAGGTATCATTTTGGTAACTCTACGTTGAACTCGTTCTAGCTTGTTTATATCTTTTTGGTAATAAGGGCACCAGGATTGAACGCAGTATTCCAGAAGAGGGCGGACTAAGGAATTGTAAAGGGTTAGGATAACTTCCTTGGATTTATGCTCAAATGACCTGCCTATAAAGCCAATTATTTTGTTTGCCTTCTTAACAACTTCTGAACATTGTTGACTCGGTTTTAGGTTACTCGATATTGTTACTCCCAGATCAGTTTCTCTGTTTACATTCTTAAGCGGAGTGCCATTCATCGAATAGTTTGCTTTCTCATTTAGGTATCCGACATGTAGTACTTTACATTTATCCGCATTGAAACTCATTTGCCAAATTTGGGCCCAACATGACAATTTATCTAGATTGTGTTGCATATCGTCAACTTGTTCTTTTGAGAGTACGCTATTTGCAATTTTGTATCGTCAGCAAATTTTGAGATTGTGCAGGTGAGACCCTCATCTATGTCGTTGATGTAAATTAGAAAGAGAATTGGTCCTAGTACCGATCCCTGGGGTACCCCGCTACTTACATTGGTCCATTTAGATGCCTTACCGTTTATGACTACCCTTTGCTTTCTGTTGCTGAGCCAATTTTCTATCCATTTCAACACACCGTCTTGTATTCCATGCGCTTTTAGTTTTAGCAGTAAACGTTTGTGGGGAACTTTGTCAAAGGCCTTTTGAAAATCAAGGTATATAATATCTACAGCTTTACTCTCATCGTAGAGGCTGAGGATATCGTGGAAGAAGTCTAAGAGGTTTGTTAAACAGGAACGTTTTTTACGAAAGCCGTGTTGAGTATCTTTAAGTATGTTATTTTCCTCCAAGTGATTTACGAGTCTGTCTCGTATGACCGTTTCTAGCATTTTACATACAACTGAGGTTAAGCTAATTGGACGATAGTTACTGGGTAGGGATTTGCTGCCTTTTTTGAATATCGGTGTTACGTTGGCTAGCTTCCACTGATCAGGCATAGTTCCAGACTGCAAGGATTTATTGAATAGTAATGTCAGTGGTTTGGAGAGCTCATTCTTAGCTTCCTTTAGAACTCTAGGCGAGATTGTATCAGGTCCTGGCGTTTTATTTACCTTGAGTTTATCTAAACAATTCAATACTTCTCTCTCTGTAACGGTGATATTGCTTAGAACATCTGAATTATCAATCTGAATCGGCGATGGTGTAGGGATATCACTGAGGTCTTCTGTTGTAAAAACTGATGCAAAGAAGGTATTGAGGGCATTACTCATTTGTACTTCGTCTTTGGTGTATTCTCCTTTTTCATCGACTAACGGTCCAACAGTTGAAGTAACTACTTTTTTCTTTCTGATATAACTATAGAATTCTTTCGGGTTTGTTTTACTTTGATTCGCAATATGTAACTCTAAGGTCTTTTTACTTTGCTTAATTAACTTTTTGGCTTTGCGTCGTAGCTCTACAAATTTCACCCGTTCTTCGTCATTTTGTGAGGATTTTAATCTATCATTAGCAAATTTTTTAGCAAGCAGGCAGTTTGAAATATCTTTATTCCACCATTTGGGCTTATTATTATGGCCTGGACGCCGTATTTTCGATGGTATGCAGTCTTGCACTGCTTTTAGGTAAGTGGTTTCGAATAACTTCCAAGATGTATTTATGTCGTTATTGTTAATTAAAAAGCTCCAGTCAGTTTCTTTAAACATAGCTCTAAGTTTATGGAAGTTTGCTTTCTTGAAATTAGGGACTTTTTCGATGCTACTATTTGGTTCGTTACTAGTAAACTTTAAAGTGAAAGTTATCGTACGATGGTCGCTGTTACTGAATTCATCACCAACATTCAAATTCTCTATCAATTCTTCTTTTGTTGCAAGTACAATGTCAAGAACGTTATTACCACGGGTCGGCATTCGAACAAATTGATAAAGCGAACTCTCTTGCAAGTTCGTATACAAGTCATGTCCGGAGTGTGAAGTAAGAGTATCGCCCCACTTGGTCACAGGTAAATTAAAGTCGCCAAAAATTACGGTATCTTGTGAGTTACTTACATCTGCAATTTGTTCGTAAATTTCTCGGTCAGTTTGCACTGATTGAGCTGGAGGTCTGTATATTAACGCAAGTATTATTTTTGTACCTTTATTATTCTTTATTAGCACAAAAGATGTGTCGACGTTCACAATTTGAGGTTTTGACACGAGGGTCGGGTTAAGACTTTCTTTGATATAAAATAAAACGCCACCTCCATTTTTATTTATTCGGCTGTTCTCAAACATTACATAACCGGGAAGTGAATACTCTGCTAAAAAGTCTCTATCTTGTGTATTGAGCCAAGATTCTGTTATGCCAATCACATCATAATTTTCTGTAAACACTAGTTCCTCTAAATCTGAAAATTTATTGCGTATGCTACGAGCGTTTGCATAGAAAACCTTTAAAGTTGCGGTTTTAGAACTCGCAGATCGTTCTTTCATCGAATTTTTGGTTCTGGTCGGATCTACATTTACATTCATGGCTGTCCTCGGTCCTCGGTCGTTATCCCTGACGGTTTTGAATTTGGGTCGTGTTGGTGGAGCTTTATCCAAATTCGCGGTTCTTGACGGATTAGTATTTAATTCCTTTGTAGATTGCCGTCCTCGCTGTCTTCGGTCCTCCTTCCTGGTTGTCCTGTGCTGAGTCGATTTCTTCTCCGAAAATCCTTCACCGCATCGTTGAGAAGACGCCCAAAACGCGCTGCTCCCACCTGGTTCAGATGAACTCCATCATCCGAAAACAAATAGTCATCGTAGTAGAAATTGTCCCAGGTGTCGACGAATCCCACGTTCTCCTTCCTGCAGAGGTTTGCTAGACAACGATTTGTGCTGGTGGCTATGTTGTAAAATCGGCTCTCTACACCGAGCCGGGGGACGATTCCTGAGACGATGATCCTTGATGACTTCTCCTTAAACGACTTGATCAGCTGCTGGTACTTTAAAAGCAAATCTTCCGACCGGTTTCGCTGTATATCGTTGGATCCAACGTGGATGACGTACATTGTATTTGCAGGGGCCAGCTTTGATACTTCGTCAACTGCTGCAACTACGTCATCCACACCACCACCAGGGATACAAAAACGCTTCCTGGTCTTAGGTGCCCTGGCGCAAAACTCTGTGAGCTGACCACGTATCATCGAGTCTCCCACGAGCCGGACTTCTTCTATTTCCTCTTCGTCATCTGAGTCTGCGAATATCTGGAAACGGTTTTGACACTCGGTAATCGGTATGTGTTTCCTGGTCTTGGGGCAAACGTTGTTCCTCACGACACGGAAGTTGTCTTGAGGGGGAAGAGAGTCGCTATTTGTATCTTGAGTATCGGAAACATCAGCTGAAATGGCTACTGTAGGCGTTGAATTGTTGGCAGTTGACGTTGGGGCGTTGGTGGCTGCTGGAGTTGCGGTGACAATTGAAGTTTGTGGCACTCCAACGTTGAGTGTTACAAACTCTTGGAGTGATTCCAGCTTCATGGTGAGGACGTTGATCTTGTTGTAGGCTTCATCTAATTTCACTGTAAAATTCTCTCGTTGCTGGCAGAGCCGGCAGACTTGAAGATCGATAGTAGCAAACATGGACTCACCAAACCTACCGGCGCAGTTCGCACAAGCGCGAGGCATGGTGACAGTCACTTTCTTCAGATCACTTCACTCACTTAAAAAACAATTCACTCACTTTACAACACTTCACTCACTTTAAAAACACTTCAATCACTTCAACCGAAAACAAATATGCTGAAATACGCAGAAATAGGATATCAGGGGTGATAGCCTAACCGAAAACAAAAATGTTGAGATACGCAGAATTAGGCTTCCTGGGGCGATAGC